>JBBCBC010000032.1:20274982-20615861 GCA_037126765.1 Stenogyne calaminthoides
TTGTAGTCCTGTTTTTCTCTTTATGATCGCAATCAAACCCTCCCATCTCCTCTTCTAAAACCTAATTCAACACACCTCTCTCTTCTGTAATTTTTAGAATCGCCCAGGTCTTCCTTGCTAATCCTTCATCACACGTCCTCCTCCCTCATTGACATGGCCGTTCTTCAAACCCTCTGGTGACTACTATGACTGATTATGGTTCCACTCTAATCAAATTCAAACCACCAGACCATCTCACGTGGTATCATCAATGCACGTTATGGCTGAGTGCTTGACATAATGGGCTTCCTCGATGGCTCGGCAGTGCCAGTTTTCGTCTCCCACTGTCCTCTGCGGTCGGCGAGCAGTCTCCCTAATCCGAATTATGCCGTTTGGCGAATGAAAGACAAGAAATTGTTGAGCGTGTTATTTACATCTTTATCTGTGATGCTGCTTCTGGAGGTTCTTGAATGCACCATGTCTCACCTGTTGACATCTATTCAGGCCGTTTTCCATTAATTTCGGTTGCCCACACTATCAGTTGCGGAAGCGAAATTATTAAATTATTTACGCAAGGGTGAGCTTTTGTTGATTATGGCAAAAAATTCAAGAATTTATGTGACCAACTCTTTCGCTATTGGTCGGCCTGTTGATTGACGCTGATAAGGGCTGGCTGTTCTGTGGCTGCAGGGTCTTCTTTTGCTATGGCTTATACCATATACGGGCCTTGGATAAGCTGCCGCCTTTCTGATTTACTTCATCAAGCTGCGTTAATATGAGTCAAGGATACAAGCTATGGAGGGCGATTCAGCGCAGCTCACATCGTCAATGCCGAGCAAAATAATAATGGCTTTCAAACTTTGGTAATTTCGGGTGTTTTAATTCAACTCCGCAATGGCAATTGTTATTTCCAACTTGCCTTAAATAATGGTGGTTCGGGTTCTTCTAGTGGCAATCCTGGTCAGATCAACAAAGAGGGTTTTCAACACTTAGCTCAGTGGAAAACTCTAACTTTCTCAGGAAAGCCTGTAATGGCAACGGGTCGTCATTCAATCTTCATGGTCAAATTTGTCATGGGAAACATTATGCCGATAAAGTCCTCAATTTATTAATGTCAGAATGCTATAAGGTTCTTCATCTGCATGTGCTTTTCAGCCTCCTCCGCTAATGTTTGACCGGCTCCTGACCGTACTTTCTGATTCCAAGATTCCATATATGATTAATCACATCTACTCCTTGACTCTATGAGTCGTAGGGCCGGTAATGGTTCACGAGAAGTTGGTAATGAGAATGCTCGATATCATGTAAAGATATAATGATCACCAATAATGCGGTATCAGATTCTACCATATGTACGAATATGCTGCAGTAAAACAATATCTACCAATACTCAAGGAATTACAAAAGAATAAAATCTATTCCAAATATATGGTCAACATCCTAATAATAATTAAAAATTAAAAGGAGAAAAACCGCTATTTTTGACCTGGTTTTAATGGGTCTTTAATTTTAAAAACGGTGGATTTAGAGGGTGTAATCATACCAATTTTCGATATTCAGCTTTATTGTTGAACCGTTTAGATTCCAACAACATCATTTGTAATCCCCAAAACGAGTAAAAAGTAAAAGAAACAACATCCTAATTTTCACACAATTTGGGTGAAAGATCTGAATACAAGAGTAGTGTTGCAGCCTGTGGGCCATCAAATATTCTGTGCAGCCCATTCTGAACTGGGCTGGGCTGGCTGGCCCATTGTCAGTGCAGGCCCTGTTAAATACACACCACCTGCAAATATGGTTCGAGAAGCTGCAAAATAAAAGTGACCAAAATGACATTTGCCCACTTTATCTCTTTCTTGGGAGAAATGATTTATGCTTATAAATTATAAAAAAATGAGTGGCTCAACTTAGGGTAAAGCCCAAGGCCATTAAAGGTATACCTTTTAAAATTACTAGGTGTAAATTGTGCCAAAAGGACTGAGTATAATTTCCTTCACCCCATATTTTAAAATCATCTCTTCCTTTAGGGATTGATGTTATTTTATATTCACATGAAATACTTATATATAAAAAGAATACTAACTTGAATGAGATTAAAAATGAAAATTTATAAATCAAACATCATGTACCAGATAGATGAGAAACCTAAAATTAAAATTTAAGGTAATTTGGTAGTAATTACATACATTACAAAAAAATGTAGAAATTAAAAATTTTATAAAATTACAAAATTAAAGAAATTAAAATCAAAAATCTTAAAATTATATTTTCTCAATATGCATGTTCATAAAACACACATGAACATGTTCATGAATAAAAATCTAAAGAAAGACTAGAAACCCCTAATCCACTTTCATCTCCTTTAGAGTTCCACTAAGAATAAATAATATACCTGAGAAAATTCAAATTTTCATAAACTAGATTCATCTTCATATGAATTAATTGTGGGTTCACGCCATTGCAGAAGCACAAAACAAACAAAACTTCCTAAACCACATCAGTGCCGAACTCGACTGCTGCTCACCTTCTCACCCGCCGTCGCCGGCCATCTCTCCTCACAATCCGCTCTGGGTTTCACTCAGAATATAATCATACCGCCCACTACGACTAGGGTACGTCTCCCCCAACCAACGCAAACATCACCAGATCCATCGTCCTAAAACCTTAACAAACGCCAGGTAGATCTCAATTAGAGATCTAAAAAATGCAAAAAAAAAGATGAAGAAGTATGAGGAGGTGTGAGGCCGCCGTCGTGTGAGTGAGGAGGATGATTCCTGGTCGCTGCCGCCATAGTTACGTCCAAGAGAAAATGGTAGAATTGATTAGAGAGTGGGGGGCTTTGTGGTGCCGTTCAGAAAAAGAGAGTGGGGTTTGTGGTAGAGAAACGAATCTCAAACTATATGGGTAGAAGTTAATGGATGTATTTTAGATTTTTTTAATCTAAAAGAAGTCGCACTATGTTAATTTTTAAAATTGCTTTGATTTAAAAAGTAATACTATAAGTATTTTGTACTTTCTCCATATTTAAAAGACTTTATGTCAATTATTATTCGGCCAAGGTTTAATCTAATCCATTCTTATTATATTTATTTAAACTATAAAGAATTTTAAGAACGCAGATGATGCATTATAGAAGACTATCATACTCCATCTTAAAATACTTTATTATTTTAAATATTAATAAACAACTCCATACGCAAAAACATCGAGCAAAAAAGAAACGTGATTTGCTGTTTTACTGAGGGAGATCAGAATATTTTAAAAATTCTGTAAGATTAAATATAAATATATTAATAGAAAATTGAAATGGTTTAAGATAATTAATTTAATCTTTTCAATAATAAATCCACACCCTTTTGTTATTTTATAAATAATACAACCATGCTGATGTTTTTTTCTTATTGCAATTGATGCATGATGCATGTTACTACTTTTCTAACTTATTGCTAAGTATGTCAGCTGATTCTAAAAAATATATATAAAAGATTTATTCCATCTTCGTTTTTAGCTTAAATATTTGTCAAAAAATTGTCACATATTTAATTGAACACTGACATAAATATATAATAAATTATTATTTTCCTTTGATTCATCCCCTCTCACATTATTATGCGATATTGTGCTATATTATTATTTTTCATATTAAAATTAATTATTTCCTTTAATTTACGTGAAACGTAATTACCTTTCTACTTTTTTATTCCCCACAAACTTTTTTTTTTTTTTTATTACTTTTATTAATTAAACAATTTCTATATTAAAATACATGTAAATAATAAATGATACACAATTCTTATCATAATTGCTCATAATATAAAAACATATATTATATTATAATTTATAAAAGACATAGTAGAACAAGTACCATAAAGATTTAGCATCAGAATCTCAATTTATAAAGTCATAATAAATATCAATCGACAAATTTAATAATATTAATTTATAGCATAATATAAATTTTATATTATAAACAATTTCATAGAACTCCTACCTTAAAATGATAAATAAAAATAATAAAACATGGAAAAATGGATACTAATTTCCCCATCTTTTGACATGTCGATGACATTGCTTTTGAAATCATTGGTTTTGAAAGAAAGGTATAGCGAAACAATTTAAACTATATCAAACTTGTGTAAACCAACTACCACCCAATTTAATTTGAGGCCTACAATCTCCATATTTCCCATTCCAGATAGCAAAAGCTTCACAACTTCTTCACTCTTCTGTGTTATCTCTGAATGTTGTATGTTTGTTAATTATCAGGAGTCAGCTTTATTTTCAAAGGAAATGAAAAAATGGTTTCTGATAACAGGGTCCCTTTTTATTCCTAAACCAGGTTCTTGATTTCTGCCTCTGTTTAGCTGTAAGATTCGAGCTTTCATTTCCCCCTTTTGTTATTTTCGGTTTATTTATTATCTGCATTGAGTTCATATTTGCAATTGATGTATCATTGCCAGAATGGTTCTTGTGTTGGGGAAAATGTTAAGATATATAGCATATATCAAAATTGAGGTAAAGTAAAATAGCAAGATGGTGATAGCAGATCAGAATAGTTTCCATTTCATAGGATGGGTTATAAGTTTTGAAGAAGAAAATTGAGATTCTTTTTGGTTATGATCAGTATTTAGCATATTGATACATAAATCAGTGTAATTCAGTTGCCATTCATCTGAATGTTTAATTTGTTCTGTAGAATTTGTTGCAATTATTGATAGTTGTGTTTGTACAGATGATGCTACAGCTCAGCATAGTCCCATAATGATGAAAAAATGAGTCTGGTTAATCCTTGTTTTTTTTTTTTAACCACTTGTATAGAGGGAGTGCGAACTGCATAATGAGGCTTTTGTGTATATTTTTTTAGTTAAAATTACATAAAATAAGGATGTGCATCGGTATATTATAGCTAACATCTCCACTATATTTTGAGTGTTCTTAGAACTACTCTCAATTTTCTAGTTTAGCTGCTGTAAACAGGAGGAAAGAAGATGATTTCGCCTCTAAATAATTTTGTAGAGTACACTTGCTTGGAGAAGGTTCCCATGGTGAGACGGAGCGTAATTAGTATGAATTTAGGTTGTATCCCGCCCCAGTATGAATCTGCTTTATTTGAAGCCAGTTTAATTTTTAACTGAATTTTAACTAGGGTTGTAAAACAAAGCTAATGACACAAGTAAGGCTTAAAATATGGTATATCTCTGTAGATATTATTATTCAAAGTATGAATAACGAAGATGCCACTGAAGTAAGAATTTTGAATTTTTACTAACTGCATAATATCTCTATGCAGCTGAAGAAGAAGAGAAATCATTACGTTACTAGCATATGACCATCAAAATGAGAAAAGTAATAAAACATACAAACAAAGGATATTCCACAGAAAAAGAATTAGAATAAAAATTTAATTCACAATGTGATCCTAATGGTTCGGTTATTCACAACAAAATTTCAGATGATTCTAGAGGCTCTAACTATCGACCGAATAATTATTCTGGGCGTGTTTCCCAGGATTCTAACTACATTTAAAGGATTTCAGCAACGGCTCACTCTGTCTATTATCGCTTTCAAATTCGGTGTAGCTGCTTTTGTTTCAAATTGCTTCTAATGATATTGTAATTTTTTTGTGTTTCTTTATCTGATGATGGAAGCTAGTTGGACATTCAGATGGCACAAAACCCAGTTGAAGACACCGGAAGTTTCAGTTTTCTAGAGTTCAGGATGAAACAAATAAAATTATTTTATTCTCCATATATATTTTAGATGCTTTTCTTCCAGTATTTCTACTAAGAATAATTTTAGCCTATTCTGATATATCAACAATTATTTGAGTTGCCTCCTTAGGTTGTTCTTGGCAGAGGAAGTTGGCCAGTGGGCGGGTGGTTACCTGAACTGACGCATTGAAATGTTATTTCATTTGACGTGTATCTTTCTCAAAAGTGAAATTTTGTTTTTCAGACTAATTCTTTTTCTTTTTTCTGGAAACTTATTAAAAACTTATGTGTACTCTTAGGCTAGGTTGTCATGGCAAAGCTTGGAAAAATAAGAAAGAGATGGAGATGATGCAGAACTTGTACTAATCAAGGTCAACTTTCAATTTAAAATTGGTCACATATATAAATGATTGTAGGTATAATTTGCTCAATTCTTTTCAAAAAATTATCTTAATTTTTGTCCAAGAAATGCCAGATAACGCTATTTTAACACAAAATTTACGCTTCTAGGATCACAAGTATTCAGCTGGTAGGGGATCTAAAAATGTTCTTATGATGGAAAGATGTCGCAGTGAGTGTTCTATATATGGGAAAATAGTTTTTAGTTATGTCAATTTCGTTAAATTGAATAGTGCAATAATCTTTCAATTGTTTGAAATTTTAGTCCAACCAGCTGTAGGAGGTAGAAATATCCGCTGATGCTGATGTGGACCGGTTCTGATTTGTCCACCTGAAGTTTCACCTCCCATCGATTCAAAAAGTCAAAAGATTAAAAGTTATGAAACTATTTTCAATTCTGAAAGTTCACAGCACTATACTACAGTGATTGGGGTGTTGGCAAAGCTATTGCTTGTGCTTATCTTTTACCACTACTTACAGCCCATCTATATGATTTGTTTTAAGTCAGGAGGACCCAAGTCTTGAAGTCGCTTTATAGAATGTATTGGCTTTGTTATCACATCCACGCATAAGAAAAACACAGGTACCATCATACCTCTAGAAGAGGCTGTAAATATATATAAAATAAACACACTCTCATTATTATTGATGGTGTTAGGTTGCTTTAGTTAATGGAACTTTATGGGGTGGAGGCACTTTGTCCAATGAAGTCTTCTGTTGTTACAGAAAAGACAGTTAGTACAATTAAACCTTCTGTTTTGTCTGTGTATTGGAATTATGGGGTTTGATGTCAATTACGCTATGAGAAGTAACCTGCAGAGTTAGTAATGGCCATAATGACTGTGGTTTTCATACATTCACGCCTTCCTGGGCATCTAGAAAGCTGATAGTTATGAGTTGAGGAAAAAAAATTCAGAGCATTTACTCTTTTGGTGAAGAAGTTTTCTTCTATGTGACTAATTTCACACATGTGCTTGTTTAGGAATTTTGGGTTTAATCAGTAAGGCTGAATGGCGCTGAATTGGTTTCACTAGGTTGCTACCCATTTTGGTCCTTCTGGAGGTTACTTTCGGCTTTCTAATAGTGGTGCTTAAGTATCTGATGTGAATTTGATGGCTTATGAGAAATAAATATTTGTGACAGTCAAGGTATACTGCTTGTAATGGGAAATACATATATTTGAATTATTCAGGAAACCACAGGATATATAAAAGAATATATCCAATCCTAAGGATATACACGATAGGATA
The DNA here is from genome assembly GCA_037126765.1 of Stenogyne calaminthoides. Taxonomy (NCBI): domain Eukaryota; kingdom Viridiplantae; phylum Streptophyta; class Magnoliopsida; order Lamiales; family Lamiaceae; genus Stenogyne; species Stenogyne calaminthoides. The sequence goes on from JBBCBC010000032.1 coordinate 20,282,322, forward strand.
AATCAGCCTTCAATTATCAAAACTAGTCCATGAGGTAATTTCTCGTTCTTCGTAATAATGCAATATTGTATATGTCAGATTGGCCTGTATTGTACTAATTGATGACATCTTTGTATCACACAACCTTTAGTTTTCACACATTAAAAACACATCTTTATGTCCAAAGTGTTTTAATATTGTAGTGTTTCTTCCTTCTTTATCAAACCATCAGGATGATATTAGTCTTCATTTCCATTTCTAATGCTGAATTACTTCGGTTTACCTCCCGAATATTTGGATAACAGCAGTTTATTCTGTCTATGTTTCTGACTATGTGCTCGCTCCGAGAACGCCAATCATCACTGTGGGATCGTCGAACATGATGACTCAACCAAATATAGCTTTTACTTAATTTAACATGACATCAACTGACATTATTTATGCAATTATTAGTAGGCACCATGAGCTACAAATCGCCTGATGGGCTTAAAATAAAGGGAAGAGTAGCTAACAACTCCAGATTGAGGAGTTCGCTAAAGATGTTCAGATTGATTAAAGAAAGTATCCTGAACAAGTAATGTTGCTCGTCTTTCATCTTGATATTGATTTATCATCTCAAAGCTTCTCAAGGATATATATATATATCGTAAAGGCCAAGATGTCTGATGGATACAGAGGAAATCAATGAGTGCTTCTCCAAGGATTCTGTGGAAGAGATCTTGACATCACTTGTGAGTGATCTTATAAACTTCTATTACTTTAAAATTTATTATCGATCATCCAAAGTGGAAGTATACCTGCTTACAGGAAGTTGAGGCGAGCAAAGAAGGAAACGCCGATGTGCCGCTCAGGCCTGAAGATCATCACCAACGCTACAAAGATTACGCTTACATTCGCAATGTTTCTCCCTATTATCAATCAAGATTAAAATAACTGACAAAAACATATCCTGATAGCATTTCCATCATGCTTAGATTCGTGAAGGAAGAAGCAGATCGCTACGGAATGCCTGAAGAAAGAGTTCAGAATCTGAAGATTCGACCTTTAATATCTGGTGATGTTTATGAGGTATTATGCACAAGTTTACCTCTATTCTACAGATGCATGTTTCTGTGATCTATCTATCAGCTGCTTAGCCTCTATTGTTTTTGTTATCAAGGCGGTATTAGAGCTGTCACGATCGGCTGGGCGATAAGCGCAATCAGGTTGGTACGCCATTTCCCCTGATTTCAATTCCTATACCATTGAAGAAATATTCTTATGGATAATGTTGTTTACTGCAGTGGATTCCTCCGACTTTGAAGGCTGCCGATGCAGGGAAAAAAATCGAGCAGGTGTTTGCAGCCATTTGAAGAAGATTGGAGCTCCAAGATTCGTAAAACAGTAGACATTTCAGGTTAAGTTTTAGAGATTTTCCAAGCTGCATCGACTTAGACTGATTGTTTTTGCTTTTTCGTTGCGAGCCCATTTATAGTGGCAGGAAAATATGAAGATTCGCCATATGCACTTAATTCGTAAGTGAAAAGAATCTACTTCTATATATGTTCATGCTGGGAATGCTTTTGTGCTGAGCTGAGGTCCCGTTATTTATATATATATGCTTGCAATATGAATTATCAAATGGAATTTAATATTTTGATATTTTTAATTTATCTTTTTAGGGAACATTATCATAGCAAGTATAATGAGTAATAGCCACATTCTTATGTTGGAGTGACAAATTATTTTATCATTTAACGTTTTTGTTTTCGTTTATACAGCTATGTTGATCATTTAATTCTATCATCAAAGTCGATGATGAAATTAATCATTTTCTGTCTACCCCAAGAATTAAATTAAATTTCAAAAATACTGGGATATATAATGAAAACATTACATCGATAATACAAATTGACATCAGATGATCTCTACGCTAAAGTTCAATTGATTTATAAATTAGAAGGAATGAAAGGCATTAAATAAAAGATCAGGAAATTACAAAGTGAGAAAAAACTGTTGATGTGAGATTCTACATTAAATACAATCATAAATAGATAAAACTATAGAAAAAGAAGGAAAAACTCAAACCAATCCATTCCAAATCAGCATAACCTTCCACACCAAAAATAAATATATGGCAAATTAGGAATCATTTTCCAGTTTATAAGCACAAACAAATGAAGTCAAATTAAGACGCCTTGAAGGACAAACGATCTCAAGAGTGTATCGTAAAAATGGACAGCCCCAGATTCTGTCCAAATGTTAGCTCTAATCTCCCAAGCAGTTCGCCATCTTCGCCAGAGATGCTACCTCCTATGCCTTTTGCCATTCGATTTTAGCATACCTGCAAAATATAAACGCATTCTCCTAGTAAAAACACATACAAATCTATATAACGAGACGGCGAATAATTTATATTTATGTTGGTAATACTTTACTCTTTTTTCTTTGGGATCAGAAAAATGGTATGTACTTGAGCTGCTTTCAAAGATTCACCAGCATCTATGCTTCCACAAATGGCCTTTCCATAACCTATACATACACAGAGTGAAATGTCAAAAGTTTATTAGAGATGAGCAACAATTATTATCCCTCACACACCACAAGATAAATTCTATTTAAGATAATTTTAAGTTCACATTATTTATTTGGAACACAGTTTTTTAGTCCTGTGTTATTCTTATTTTTTGTTTTAGGTCCTGTTGACTTTTATTTAATTGAAAATATCCTGTAACTTCAATTTTTGACATTGCGGACCAGTAACTGGTCAGAAGGCAAAGTTATCCGGTTGATGCTGATGGGCCAAAGCCTGATTTGTCCACGTGATAAAAGTCTGAATGTCAATTTGATGCTTCACCTTCTATAGCCAGTTATCGTGTCAATCATCACAAAAATAATATTATTTGTTCATCTTTGTTGAAGATGCAAAGATGTGTACAAAGACCAGATGATGGAGCATGAGGACATAGCAGCATAAGCAAACAAAGGTAACAATTGTATATGAATATCTCTTGGGATATAGAACACTGACCAATTGGCGCCTCTTTCTCTTTTGCAAATTTTTCCATTGCATCCCAGTCTCGATTGTTGCCAGAGCTAAGATTTTAAGTTAATACCATCAAGCCCGAAACCTAAATCATGTTGATGGTATTTCACAGAAACCATAGCCAAAAATAAATTGAGAATAAGCATATTGATTGGGGATTGTAGCATACTTGCACATCCTTGTTGCCATTGTTTAATAGGCAGTATCTAGAATATACGAACTCTAAATTCATTTTTAACCTTTATTAAAGCAGCTCGGGAAGATTTCAGAGCAATACATAGCGAATTCAGTCGCTAATGCTTGAATCCACAAAGACGGCTTGCTTTGTAGGCCATCGTAATTCATGTTGAATTCAAGAGTTGATACACACGTAGCGTAAGATGAGAGCCACATTAATTGTTCAATATAAATACAGAAGAGGGTTTATAATATAATCATATTATCGCATTAAAGACTGAATATGCAGCCAAGCAGATATATCCATCAAAATAGTGAGATTAAGGCTTTGTTTTTGTATAACACAACTGGTTTCTAAAAGACATCAACTTGAGATTTATGGAAGATATTTGTTTTCAAGAAAAGTAATTTATTTGCAGTTCAATTTAGTAATTTCATGGCAAACGAAATGGGAAACAGGATCTTATATATAGCAAATAGTTCAAAGATCTGCACAAAACATGTGTATTGCAAGAAGGATAACATGGTTATGGAACTATTTATAAATAGAAGGAAGAGCTAAACCTTAAGGCGGATGATTCTTAGTATGAAATACAAATTCACAAATCACAAGTAAAAATTTCAATCACAGGATATAGATATAAATCTCAAAGAGAAACTTGGTTTTTGATTACAAATTTTTGAGTTAGACAATCCTAAAATAACACGCATAAAACACAACATACCTTTTAATAGTTTAGCATGTTCCTCAGCTGCCTTGGACTCAAGATATGTTCGGCTTAACGCGGCTTTTCAGTCAGTTTGAGACGCGTCATGAAGAGGACCTTGTCATGATCGATTTTTACAGATCCCATGATTCTTCCACAAGAGGCAAAGCTAAGATCCTGCAAAATCATGAAACCTTACTAGTCATCACACAGTAGAAGGAAAGTGCTAAAGAAATACAGAAATGAATACCAGCTCTTAAGCCTGTTTATTTCATGTGATTACTGATTAGGTTGATGTTACCAAACTTTAGCCACCTAACTAAAGTCTACTTTTAAATTACTGCAGCCCATGATAAAATTGAACCTAGGGTTAAATATTATCTAATTTCATGCGTGATAAGTCATCCCATTTCATTATTGGGATGATTTAATGCCATCCATATACATCGTTGCTAATAAAGAAAGATGCATTTTTATATTATTAATGACTTATGGTTTGGCAGGGCTATTATAAATGTTTACATCTCCTTGGCACCCATCCTACTTATCACATTTCCATTCGAGAAAACCTTTCTCTTCCTCATGGTAAATACAAGCGAAGAAAGCTTCTTCCAGAGAGTAAAGGTTTAATTCTTGTTAAAGTTTCTTTCTTGCCCGCTTTTCCTTATAGGTGATTGATAGCTATTGTGTCTAGGTTAGCTATGAATTGATTTATGTATTATATTTATGGGAGGATTATAATAAAATGAAGAATGCACTTGTTCAGTATCTTTTATCCATAAGAAAAAGAATAGCCCCCTCAATGAAAAATTAAGTTAAGATCAGAACTTTGATCCGGAGATTAGCATATCAGAAAGGAAAGTTAAAAGTTGTCTTGAAGGAAAACATTGTACAGGACCGCACTTCAACAATTTCAAAGTTCAACCAATAACTCCCCTTAAATTATACAAAGGCAGAACCAAGGTTCCATTAATTTAGTCTACAAATTATCATGAAGTCATGCCAAGGACCAATATTTCGCAATATCCAGGAATACCATCACCATATCAACCGACTTTTAAACAAGTTAATTCCAGACATCTGAATTTAGAATAAAGAGGAAGTAACCTGAGTTGTCCAGTGGAATCAAAGAAGGTACTTCAAGAACTCTAGGCTTAAAATACTGAAGAGCCAAAAGATTAGAGAGACATACCACAACACAAAAAGAGGTTTTCATTTCCTCCATACTGGTACGTGATTGCCCCTTACCGTGCATAAGTAACAAAAAGATCACGTACAGACGCCTGGCCTGTATTATTATTGTTCCAAAACTCCAATGGCGCTTCTGGAAGAGCATATCATACCTAAGGAACTATAATCAAGATACATCATCTAAAAAATCTAATAATAATGTTGCTCAGCCTTAAAAAAAACGTAAAGAAAATGTATTCAAACTTCACTCAATCTATGCCAGATATGGAACAGGACAAGATAAACAAGATCAGTATCCCCGCCAGAAGCCTTCATAAGTGCAGAATCTTTCTTCTCCTATGCTTAGCAAGAGAGGAATCTGATATATGGAAAGTGTTATTGCTTGTACTAAGTTTCGGAAGTATCTAACAAGAATGACTTCAAAATTTAACAGCACCAAGATTATATAAAGGCAATTATAAAAGATGAAGGGTTTATACAAAGAAGAAGACAACAATAACTCCATGACAAAAACAACATTATCTGAATACTAATACCTGTTGAGGAACGGCTCGTGGTTCAACTAGATACACCTTTCTCCGCCACTCTTATCAGCATGAGCAGCCACAGCTGCATATGATGATATTCTTTGCATATCTTCAATAGGTTCCATAACCACATATTTCCAGAAAGATATGATTTAAAGATGTTATGTAAGATATTCGACTATTATGGTTAAGCTAGTTTTTAAGGACCAAATACAGATTAGTTAGATGCAATAATAAACTGTATTTACTCCAAGGTTCTTTCCAATCGAGGTTATCAGAGCTGATGATTGCGAAAATTGAATAATTCCTCATTATATTTATTTAAATATAATATGCAATGTAGAACAAGAACAAATCATCATCAGCTGATATATTTTTTGAAAAGAATTCACTGAAGTTGAATGAGTTAACCAACTTAAATAGATCACTGACAGCTTCTAGATAGTATATTGAATGGCAAGAAAGCTCTATTCATCAGTGAATCTTTTAAGGCTATAATATTTCAAAAACTGTACTTAAATTATAATATGTCTTCGACGTGTGATGGAAGGTGAAACAGGACCGTGAGATTGCTCTTCTAGTCAAAAACAAAAAATTGATTATCTCACAATAAACATGATGGCGGCAGGAAACTTTCGACCAGAGTATTTGAGCAAGTTAACATAACGTATTTAGCAATATCACCAAAAATATGTAGTCATAATGGAACTACAACTTGTCAAGAAAACCAAGAAGATTGCATCAGGAACTGGCTTGATATCTTTGCATGTAAGTCCAGCCTATTAACACGACTTCCTATTCAAAAGCACCAATATGATATCAACGCCATAAACTAGCACTTAATCAAAATGCCAAAAGTTTATTGTAGAAGTGATAAACAGATAATAGATAACTTTTTTTGCATCTACAAAATTAGAGTAGTTTCAGTTGGCATTCTTCTCAAAAAAAAAGTATGTTTCATATGACACAAATTTAAAACCAACTATCTTATTTGTTCTGACTTCCAACAGATATATATAATCATGTGGAATGTTCAGATACATTTAAATCGGAGAAAAAGCTTGAGAAAAGATTTATAAGAAATAAGTGAATTGAAAAGATGTGAAGCCTTAGTAAGAAATGTACTAAAAACCCTGAATGTGTTAGGGCTGTCGTTTAGGGTGAGATTTGCAAGAAAGAGACGTTTGTAAAAAGTCAACCACACTCAATATTCAGGAGAATAAAGTACAGGCACAGATAATATAGGTGCAAGTTGTACTCAAATAAACAAAAAACTGAAATAATGAGCAAAACAAGACCTGAAAGTATACCTGATGTTTATAATAACAGAAACAAGTCATAACTATACTCATGCAAGCCACCCATATAATAATAAATACAGAAAGTAACTAAATATAATGCAGAAATTTATACTGAAATAAACCCTCCAATGTCTTGTTATGTCAGTTCTGTTTTTTCACTTCATTGACATGAAAATTCTCACATATAGCACAACAAGAAGTTTCAGAATTATACATGCACAATAATAAACGAAAAATGCTTGAACAATCAAATTCCTCCTCTTGTAATAGAGAACCACCTGTTCTTCTAAAGTCTAGTCACAAACAAGCAATTTCCAGGAAAACTTTATCACCATTCCGAATCCGACTTAAATAGTCAAATCAAGACAAAGTAAACCTCATTCAGTCTATATCGGGAATCATCTGGATTTACACCTTCATTTCAGTTCGACGTACAACCTTATTTCAAGCGACATACACTACAACAAGAAATTTAGAATCACAATACATGCAAAAAATGAATAAACGAGATCTGAGTGAAAATCAAACTTACTTTTGTATTAGGAATCATTCAGAGTTCTTTAGTGACTAGGTCCTGTAGAAAAACAATTTCCTACTAGTAAACTTTTATCAATCTTTACAACTGACTCCAATAAACAATTCAAGACAAAGTAAACCTTGTTTGAATACAACCAATGAGTAGTATATCACTTTACCTAAGGATAGTCCTTTTCTATATTTCACGTTGATCAAAGGATTCAAATTAATCAAAATATTCTAATAAAATCTAGTTACTTTTTAATATAATCTATAGTACCACTACTCTGATTATTAAAAGCAAGCACATATAACACTGAAGAAACTAAATCTCAGAATTATGATAGTAGAAGCTTCCACCACCTGTCAGGATTCAATAAAATATATAATGATGTGATTGCTACTATAAGGAAAAGGCCAACATTAAAGGGGGGTTGGGTCATGGCTACAATTAAAGTGTTATTGTTAAAATGAAAATAAAGAGCCAATAGTTAGACTTTACTGCGGCCTGCTTGCTGTATTCTGATATCCGATAAGCTAGAAGGTGTTTAGAGCATTAATCAGGCGTATTAATCAAACAGAGTAAGTAACTGAAAACAAAACATTAGAAAAATAAATACGGTATTGCAAGATGGAAAATTAGCACTTGAAACTTTAAGCACAAGTAGCAAGAAAATTAATACCTTGTACTGTTGAAGGCTGAATACCGACATAGACATGGCGACAGCATTCAAGACATTTGAAAGATTTTAGACATCTCTTGTATGCTGTCACGCTGAATATGGCTGCCAAAGTCAACTGGATATCATTAATAAGAAAAAAAAAATCAGAAAATAATTTTCTTTTTAGAGCATAGCAGAAATGTGAGAAGAACTAATATAAATAGTGCTGCAATCATATTTAGTTTGGCAAGAAACTAGAGAATAAAATGCATGCAAGAAAACTGTCATTGCAGTGCCAAGTCATAGAGGAACAATTTAAACTAACATATCTTAATTCGCCCACAAAAAATGAAAAACAATAATTTCTAATATTAGTGTTGCCTTACTGGTTTTGTAGCAAGATCTTTATAAGGTTTACTTAACAATGTACGTAATGGATAGTAGTGTCTTTAAATATTTACATTGTTGATGAAGTTCTGAGAATTCTTCTGTGATGCTAATACATATGTAGGTTACTTTCTCTTCATCAGATGGATGTCATATTTGAACTTCAGACTAGTAGGATTTTTGATTTGTACCAAGTTTCCATCATGCACCAAATCATAGAATTATTGTTCAGTCCATGAGATTCTACTAGGATTAGCAAATCATAGAAACACTGATGAATATGCATTATAACTTTCAACTTCAAACTAATTATGGGCAAGATGATAATGATGTCAATTTTAAGATCAGTAATAAAATGGCAGAACACATTTGAAAGTAAATAATCACAGGTAAGAATGTCATCCTATTTTGCTTGCTGAATCAGCATCAACCACAAAGTGAGGTATGATTCATTCATGAAACAGCAGATGGAAATAATCAAACTGTATACAAAAATGTCATATTCAGCACCAAAACCTACCTGAAAAGGCCGGGTCCACAGCTCGTAGCCTCAGCAGTGTCCGCCAGTGAATGTCAACGCAGGCACGCCAGCAGCACTCTATTAATAAGCCTCAACAGTCAGATAGTGAAGAACGGATCAGTCTTAAGTTTTCATCAGCCTGACAAATTGTGAAGACATTAGCATTCCAATAATTTAGTTTTTAAAGTCAATCAGATTTAGCAAGCCAATTGTCATATATTAACAAATTTGAATGCTTCTATCTGAATTTAAGTAACTATTTGTAACAAATTAAAAACTAATAATAATAGCTCTGGTCCTCTATTTTGTCGCCCAATTCCATAGATTATTATGGCAGTGAAAATAATTGTCAAAATCTCTGTGAACCACTCCAAACTGACACAGAGGTATTATTCAGGGGGATACAGAACTGCTGTGACATATTATGAGTTGACAACGATTAGGCCCAAAGAGCAAGTTGAAAAATCGCTAAGTTCATCTAGGGGGAGAAAATTAAATTATAAGAATGGAAGACCATTTCAGCACCTCGCCTGTCAAAATGCTCCAGGCGCAATAAAAGCAGGAGGTAGGTGCTTCCTCATCTGAAAGATAGATACTGTAGAGTCTGGAACTCGGCGGTGAAACCCATGTTTAGGTTAGATAGCATCCGCACGCCATCACATTCTCAGATTAGTAATTGGCCTGATCGAGTAATGATTGACTGGCAGTGGCCCACCATTAGTGGTGCATATCATCCCAGTAAAGTAAGATGCTTATCCAATCCAGACCAAGCTAGTTGGTTTGGGGGTAGGCTGACTTAAATCAGTAAAAGCAACAGAGGCAGAGATCAACATCTTCGTACTCCAATTCCAAGAGGTGAAAACAGGAATAATCGAGGTTCACCAATTTCTTGCAGTAAGTAACAAAACACAAGAAACGGCTTTTAGTCCACACTGTCCGCCAGTTTTAGCCAACATTACTATATTCACACCATCACAAATGACTGCACTTCAAGAGTCAACAATTGCATAATCGCCGCTAATAATAAAAACGAAGCAATTAAATCGTAATTCCAGTTGAAAGCACAATATCAGATAGTTCTCTACAAGCATACCTGATGAGATAACATCAGAAAAATCAGAGCATACATGACCAGAAGTCTCCCCATCATGCGTGAACGAGGCAACAAACTCTTTCATCGAAATGACCATCTTCAACGGCCCAATTTCCGCTCCCCAGCGGTTGCAATTCACATCCTTTCCATTTTAACAACACATGGTCCCCAACCCCCAGCAGCACCTCCACATCACCCGATTTTCGTGTATCGCGGCTCGATCACCGCCATAGCAATGTGGAAGCTCCTCCAAATTACAATCCGCCAATTTAACCGTCTTAGGGATCTAAAAATCCGGCACCGCGAAAAATCTCAAACGCTTCTGCTGGGATACGCCATAAACGACGCCGTTCCCCAAAACATGCATTCCACGACGCTGTTCTCGAAGCACCTTTGCCCAACGAGAAGGTGCTGATCAGCTCCGCGTGGATGTCGTAAATTGTTCCGTCCTGGAGGATGCAGATCAAAATTTAGGCCAATGGTCCAAGACATGCCGACGAGGCGGCTGCCGGGAATTCTTCCAGACAGTTTCCGATGCCAAGGCGACCGAGGATGTGAAGATGCGGAGTTTACGGAGGGCGTGGATTCGGCGGTAGAGCTGGACGAGATCTTGGCGTCGTCGCGGATGACGCATATGATTGGGCTGCCGAAGGGTGCAGGCGATTTGTTGGTGCAGCGTAGAGGCCGACGTGCTTCCACTGCATCTAGAATGGCCTGGTAGTACTGATAGAGGATGCCACTCCGCCGCCACCGAAACTCCGGGTTATCTCGACGGAATTATTCAATTGAATTCGAAAATACTGATTTCAAGTTTGATTTTTATTCAGGTTCGGCGCGGGATCTGCCGTGGCATTGGAAATGAAATCGAACGAGATTAAGGATGAAGATGAAAAGTAAAAATTGAGTTTATCATAGCTGCAAACTTAAATGCGACTTAAGTAATAGTTGCACGATTTCAGTACTCACTTGTCTTTATCGTTGCAGACCTGATTTTAAAAAGGTGTTATTGCAATGCAGTTGTGCTGATTAAAAGTCAAAAGCAAACCACTACCTAAGAATAATATGTTTTAATCAAAATTCTTTGGCATTTGTCAATGATTATATTATTATTAAAATCAGTTTGCTGGTAATTAACAGCTTTTGCTAAAGAAAAAATATAACACCACATGATTATTTTTATTTAAAAAATTGAGCTTAAGAAACCAGGCGCAAGCAAACACGCTGATTTAATCCCTTTTATTATATACAAAAAAGAAAAATAGGGTTACTGCATTGAGATACAAATCCCCACTCCCCTCTTACATTCTAATACCTAAAGATTTTTCCAATTACAATTTGTCATAAAAGGATACTTTGGGACTTAAAATGCCCTCACCACCAAATTAATTTATACGGCCGCTCCAATTCTTCAACTCAACAAAACTCTCTCTCTCACTAAATATAATTCTTTCTACAAAAAATTGAAATTTTATTTAATATTGACACCAAGCAGATACACGGCGGCGAAATCGAGCAAGCAATGGAGTGAAAAGTTTGTCGAGAGCAGAAGAAGAAATGGACACTCAAATTTTCCAAATGTTGCCTACTTCATTCGAGGCGATGGTGGAGGTTGAGCTCTGAAATGTTCCAAGACCACTCTCATTTAAGACTTTTTGCCCAAGAGGGTTTTCACATTGAAGAAGATGAAGTTGTTGCCCCAAGAGATAACTTTCTCGCATGAATTTATAACCATTTAACGAGATCCATGGTAAAAATCGTTTAATCAGTCCGCCAGAGGAATGATGGGCCCGAACCAGCAGTAAAACACGTCTGCCGATTTAATTTTTTTATATTATGAAATACTAGATCTGTTGATTTGTAAAATAAAGATGATAGATTTGTTATAGAAATACTGCGGATTTGTTCGATTTTTGTAAAGAAGATGATATGTTGTTATGAAATACTCAAATGGAAGCCCAATTCACAAATTTTTATCAATTATAAGTAGCGTTTGTGAAAGTGCTCATGCCAAACGACAGAGTTCACATGAGTGTTGTGAGAACCCCGACTCAAAAAACTTAGCTACAAATGACCACACAAGTTCACACAAAAAATGCAACCACTTCAAAAACTAGTATCAAACAATTCATATCGATTACAAAATATTGACACCTGAGAGTGCAAATCATTCACGCCGGTGCAAACATTGACACACAAGTGCAAATCATTTTATAGAGTTTGTCTGAAACATTGACACACAAGTGCAAATATTCCTGAATGCTTCTGAAAATGGTTTCTCCAATGCTCCCCAAAATCGGCTTCTCAAAAAGTTTAGATTTGTTTTTGTCTTGAAAATAATATTGACCACATCGGAGATCACTTGAATTGGATTTTAGGCCTTGGGAAATGGTGAATTAATTAAAAAGGAAAAAAACAAAGAAAAGGTGATTTTACCACTCACCATCGATCATGTTACCAAAAGCGGAGATTAGTGAACAAAGGGCAATTTTGTTTAAATTGTACTCTTCGGTCACGTCGTATAATGATATTTTATTTATTTATAAGGATTTAGTGTAATAGTGATAAAGTGGTGGGAGTGGAAGAGTTGTTTATTAGTATTTATATGATAAAGTGATAAAGTAATTGAGGATAGAAAATGTTGTTTATTAATATTTTATGTGAGTAAAATGATAAAAATAATAAAATTAAAGAATTTTGCTTTCTATTATGATTGAAGAAAAAATATGGGGAACTTTATCATTTATGATTAGGACGTGGGGAGTAGTAAATTGAACTCCATAAAAGTTTTTGTACTATAATCTGATAATATTAGGTCTACGTATTAGAACGCAACTACCCAAAAAATAATATCTTTTGAAGAAGTGATTAAAATTAGTGATTATGAGAAAAATTGATTAATAGTAGAAGTTGATGGTGTTTATAAAAAAATCAAAGAAAAGTTAATAGTGTTACTTAAAAGTTAATAACACTTAAAAATGCTCATAAGTTACCAAAAAGCATCCTTTCCAACTTTTAACTTATAATATTTTTAGAGTGGTTATTTCTTGCTTAAAATGCACTCATAAACAGTGACTAAATTAAAAAAATTATTTGACCCATTAAATATGTTATACATGTTTTGTGGATATAGGTAGAGTTAGGGCAAGTGTGCGGATCTTAAATCAGGTGTCTTAGTTGGTTGTGAAGAGACTTTGTCGTATTTTAAAAGTTCGATTGAATAGTTGGGCCAGAATCAAATTTTTTTGCCTTTCAAACTTTTGGCTTATTAATTGGCGGTTAGATTATTTTTCTACCCTTTTCCGTATTTCACTTGATGCTTTCTATTTTTCTTTTGGAAGTTTAATATATAAACCGGGATATAGTTGGTTGTTGATTTTTTCCATCTGACATTCATCTAACACAAAGTGGAACATCAATTATGAACTAAATAATTTTATTAAGTAATTAGAACTAGTTGGATCAATTATTGAAATTTGTTCTTTGGTGGTCAAACCAGTGGACACACTGACTTAACTACTAATGCCTGGGAGTTCTTGATAATTTCTACTTAACATGGTCTGAGGTTTGAGCTAATGTGTTGGCATAAACGCATAATCCTTAATCTATATACATGAGTTTGAATCTAAATGATTCCAAATTTGGCTAAAATAGATTTAATCTCATAAATTTTTTTTATGTCGATTTAGTTTCAACTTTGATAATATCTAATTTTGTAGTCTCGGTCCCTGTCGAACAGCGTCGTTTAGCCATTTTAATTTGGGGCTTTCTGATGGGATCTTTGTGATTAATTTTTTTTTTTTTCTTTTTCTTTTTAACAACCAAATTTCGGTCGTATAATTAAAAAATATTAAAAAACTTAAATTAAACAAAATTAGCGGCAAGAATTAGTCAAACACATTAAAAAAATACATATGGTAGTACATTATAGATTCAAATATGACATCCGGTTGAAAAACCCCCAAATTAAATGACAAAATAGCGTTGTTCCGACCGATTTGGTAAAAATGAGCATTGGCCAAAGTTATTGATAATAAATCGGCGACAAAAAAAAAAAAATCGTCTACTTGAGTCAAAAATTATAAAACTATTTGATTCAAACTCAACGTTAGAGCAACCACAGAATCTTCTAACTAACTATCAGATTCTGAAGGGAAGTTCATCAATTCCAAACACAATGTTCACAAACAATCTAATCATCCTACTTTGGCTTTTGTACAAAAAAAAGAATAAGCTATAGCTAGCTAATCAATTAAAAAGAAAAGAAGATACAAGTTTTAGTTATATAAACAAGTGATATTGATAATGTTTTTGGTCCTGAAACATAAATAAGAGGGAAAGCAAAAAGCAGTGCATGTGTTCTCCTAGCAACATTTGCAAAACCCATTTTACTGAATTCAGGGAAAACAACATACTACTACTTTTTGTTACTCATTTTTTCCCTTCACATTTTTCATCATTCATAATTTGTTGCTCCAAGATTTTAACTAAACATGTTATCAGCACGCTCTTCGTCACCTCTTGTGCAGGGCTGTCGTTTTGAGTCTTGTACCGTTAGTCGTCTCAGCTGATGAACTTCACGAGACTGCACAATCGCCCCAGCAATAAAATCAGGTGATGTGGAACATCTTTACTTATGAATTATTCAAACTTTTGTGAATTGAATTGGTTAGTGTATATGGTTGGTTTCAGGGAATTTCGAATTGGCATATGAGATTGAAATCCATGGATTGCTCCTATGGGGATCTGTTGGTTTCTTGATGCCAATATCTATATTAATAAAGAGGATGTCAAATAGAGAGGAATCTGCAGAAGGAAACTAAGGATCATATTTTACGTTCATGTGCTATTTTCTGGCAAGAAATTTATACAATTTATTGGAAATATGTGCTCTATATGTTATAAAAAAAGTCATTTAATAAAAGATTTCTATGAAGCTCTATATTACTCATTATTTCGACGAATTATTTATTCGAACAGAATTGAAGATTATGGAAACATTATTCTTTAGGAGTTGGGGAAATTGCGCCCTTAAGAATCTTAAAAAATTTACGTAATTTAATTTTTTATGAAAAAAAAAATTGGTCCATAACTTATTTATCCTCCATTTTTTCATCCCTAAAATTTAACTGATTTTGGTCGCTTAATTAAATTAATTATCCAATTTTGGTCTCAATTTCTATAAAAAATTGCAAGCGGTCGTTTTAGGTCACGATCCGGTATAATTTAAGGTTTTTGATATTATTTTTACACATGAATGGCGTTTGTTTTTCTTTAGTTAACTTCGTTTTTAATCAATTAAATTTGGCATTTAAAATAACTCAATAAATTAAATCAAAACTCAAATTTAAAATCTACAAATTTAATAATGACTAAATTTTCTTGGCATGAGACTTCCATTATACTTGAAACAAAATAACATTTTTACTTTTTGGAGAAAAATTTGAATAAAATTGGACAATCAATTTAATTATGGGATCAAAATTGAACATTTAAACTTATTGGGACGAAAAAATGGACACTAGATAAGATTATCATAAAAAAAAAATCATTTTCTCTAATTTTTATAATGTCATATACATCATATTTCATTTTTATAAGCAATTATAAGTTGTCCGAAAAAAACTAAATAAAATATTTTAATTAAACTGCAAATACTAAAATGTGGGGAGTTCATCATTATGACTTCTTGGAGGAAAGAAAAAGGAGTAGCTCGTGTTTGTAGCTAAGCTTCATGAATTCATACCATTATGGGGTTAGGTGCTTTGCTTTTATTCCCAATTAAAATAGTTTCCCCAATGATTGCTATAATTAATTATGTGAGTATTCGCATACATTACCTAGCTAGTTAAGTTAGGTGATGAATTGATCAACCATTTATTTTTTAAGCAAACTTAGTTTAGGGTTTTATAAGTTTCATGCTGAACCAATTTTTAATTTATGGACAACTCCAGGTGTGTATTTTTTAGAAAAAATGTGTTAGAATGAGTAATGGGTCAAATAGTCTAATTTCATACTATGAAACTTGTTCATGGATCCAACTCTTTTATATTTTAATGTGACCTTAATTGGATTCTTTCCATCCTCGAGTTCTTGCAGTCCTTGTTGCGGAAATAGGAGGCATAATATCGATTAAATACTTGATAATTCTTTCAACAACGATCACCCGAAAGTTGGATTAGTATTTTATGGTCTCGTATGGTTGCAAATATTTTGTTAGCTTTCAGGTCAAGCAATCACAATTTCCGGCTCTTATCAAGAGTTTGATGGTGAGTTTTTATGGAGCTTCGATATGAAAGCATAAATTA
Organism: Stenogyne calaminthoides; assembly: GCA_037126765.1. Lineage (NCBI taxonomy): Eukaryota > Viridiplantae > Streptophyta > Magnoliopsida > Lamiales > Lamiaceae > Stenogyne > Stenogyne calaminthoides. Next base: position 20,298,712 of record JBBCBC010000032.1, read on the forward strand.
TTTGTACAATATAGCATGGAACAAATAGTTTTATGTTGATTTTGACTTCATAAAATCATCATCATTCATATCAAAATTGTATATATGATATATATACACACAGGTTAAGACATAAATAAACTTTATTTTCTTCCTTTGTGTTTGTAGGGGAAGCAAATGGAGAAAGTATTTGGTTTGTTTTCACTGGCTAATGGGAATAGCAACCTCTCTAATTGAATTAATCATTAACATATACACAGGCATACAATCCTATCATAAAAGAACATCAAAAGATGTAGGATTTGGAGAATCATCTTCATAGTTGAGATGTGTTTCATACTCTTAGTCTATCTTCTCCAGGAAAATGGCATCATACCAGAAGCAAAGGATGAAGCTGGGAATTTGAAACATCATCATTTGAGGATTAATTGTTGAGAATTCAACTATGATTATGAGACATATTTCTTTAAGTGAGATAGACTGTAATTTTGACATGTTATTGACTTTAACACTTTGAGAGAGATGAATATTAATTATCTTTAAATTGTCTTACGTCTCATGTATTAGGCTTGTCTCAAATTTAATTTTTGTCTTCCAAACTAAATAACCAATTAACGATATTAATTGTTCACTACAATTTCTACTTTGCACCAAAAAAAAGTATATGATAATAATGCACATTGGTGTTACTTTTAAAAATAATAAAATAATTTAAATAATCCTACTTCATCTATATATATATATATAAATTAATAAGAGTTAATTTATCTTTGTGAAACTTTTCACGTGAAATTTTTTCTGAGACATCTGCTTTAGTAATATAAGTCACACGCTTGACACTTTTATGAGTAATCATTTTACGTAAAAAATCACACACTTTACGATAAAAGTCACACACTTTAAGTAATATAAATTACTTTTCTCAATTTACCATAAAACTTGTTCACAATTATACTTCTTTCTTCAATTAATAATACTAAACTGGGCTAAAATTTGATAATATAATATACAAATTGTAATAATGAGGACATATATCAATCAATAATGTTTGAGAATATATTAGTAATATGGTATATACGGTTTTGATATGGAATAGGTGTCACCTTATGGAAACGATTGATGATTTGACTTTTCACCCGAACATTACCTAATTAAATAATTTAAATTAATTTTAAAAATCCTAAAACCCTAAAACCTAAATCATGAACCCTAAACCATGATCCATTAGGCCGGGTGAACCATGAGCCACTCGGGACAGTGAACCATGAACCACTGGAATTCGGGTTTGGATCAGTAATTTAATTTAAATTATTTAATTAGTTGCTAAGTGATATTTTTTTTCAAAATTTAATTTAAATTATTTAAATGAGTAAATTAAATTATGGGAGAACCCACCGGAATAATTCATAGTTCATGGTTAAATACTGTAGAAAGTGGTTAATGGTTCACCCCGCCTAGGTCATGGTTTTAGGGTTCATGATTTAGATTTTTAGGTTGTAGGATTTTTTTTCAAAATTAATTTAAATTATTTTACCAGATAATAAATTTGAGATGGAAAGTCGAAATAATCAATTAGAGCCCATAAGGTGACCACTGTGGTTCAGATCAAAACTGATATGGTATATATCAACATATATTAATGAATCCCCCATATAGTATAAATAAATATATATATAATAACACAAATCGTCTAGAATTTAAAATCATTTGAATCTTAAATTTTTTCTATCAAAATTATTGTTTATATGAGAAATATTCGTTTAAATTTTAAATAAATATTTAATCATTGATAATATTTAGGATAATTATTGGATTTAAAATATATTTTGTAAATCATAAATCAATTATTAGAATATTTATTGAATTTAATATATATTTTACGTTAAAAATTAATATATAAATATAATACGTTAAATTCACATTAAGAAATAAAAAATTTACAATTTTCACTTAAATTATAAATTGCAATATATTTTATCGTTCCGAGTCCATTTTCGACATTATATATGAAGTTATGTTTAACATTATTATTGTATATACAATTTTTTTTTGGACGGTATAAATTATCAAATTTTTAAAATGTGAATACATCATTATTTAAAAATTTTTTCACAATATTTATATTTAAGTTTTTAATATCTCGCATCATATAATTCATACACAATCGTATAAATTCTAGTGATGATTTAGAAAAACACAAATCAAGTCTATAATAATCCGGCCGAAATATCTGGAAAGAAAACCCAATAAAACCCTCCCAAAAACCCTATAATCCGTACGCCGTCTTCTACTCCTTTCCCCTTCTCTCCTTTACTGTTTAATCAAATGGCAAAACTTCAATCGCCAAATCAAAGCTTCTTCACCTCCGAAGCCCTGCCCTCCAGATCCTCTTAAGCCCCCCAACCGCCGCCGCCGCCGCGTCAATTTTAATCCGCGGCCCAATCACTCAACCTACCTCATCCAGAGAAAATCACCCCGATTCTCCCCCTTCAAATAAATCAGAATTTTCACATCTCCATTTACCTCCTGCATTTCCAATTGCCGATGGAGGCAGCGCGTATTTGCAGCCGCTACGTCCCCGCCCTTCCAAGGACAACGAAGATTATGTAGATTACGGTGATATGTTGTTCGACGAGGATGATGACGTAGATGTCGAGGATTTGAGCCGATCGGAATCTGACGGCAGCGACGGCGACGGCGAAGATGGCGATGAGGGGCGATGTTGAGATCCGCCGTCCGATTCGTAAAGTGAAGTCGTCGCTTTTAACTTTAATGGGGATGGATAATTTAGTCGTGATTTTTAGGTTTAGTGCGAATCGTATACGGTATATATCGCCTTTAATTTGATGCTTTGGATACTCTGTTTTATGCACATTGGTTTATTCTTGCTTGGAAGAGATATTTCGTGTTGGTGGGTTGTTTGGAGTCAGGAAAAAACTTTTGTGTCTTTCCGTTTCCATTTTTGTTATGCGTTATTCAAGTCTAATTTTTATTCCTAGGTCCGAAATATTGTCCTTATTTCCCCGTCCCAAATATTCTGCAACAATTCAATTGGATAGGAGTGTATCTCCCGATGTTGGGGCGTTGAATAATCTGAAATATTACGTCACCAAGTGTTTTAGTGTCGAAGAATGGACAAAAGGACTATATTGTATCGTAATACATGAATCAATTTTAATTGAGAAGAGTTTAAAGGGGCTGTGGAATGACACCAAATGAATCATAATGACACAAATGAATCATAATCACTGCTCAATAAACACACATATATAAACCACCACTTGTACAACCCTGATTTTTTGTTCAATTTTTCTAAACGAATCAACATAATTCAACTAACAGGTAATGTAGACATAAACTTCTTCAAAAAGTCTCAAAAGACGTAGACATAAACTTCTCATTAATACATTACATTTCGCTTTATGATTACTTGCATCATAAATTAAATTATTTTTTACGAATCTCAATAAATTAAATTATTTTTGAGAATCTCAATAATCATCTCTGCTATTTTTCAAAGTCACTTTAAAATTCATTTCATAATATAATCTTAATCAACCATATAAATTTAAAATTTGACAAAATAAAGGTTGAACAAGTTTTATGATGAACCTGGTTTAATGAGTGTATTTATATCTTAAAGAGTATAACTTTTACTATAAAAAGAGTGTGACATTTTTTACTATAAAAGAGTATTACTCATAAAATTAACAAAAGTCCTTCAAAATTCATTTCACTTAATATAATCTTAATCTATCATATAAATTTAAATTTGATGTAATATAGAAATAAAACAAGTTTCCGCGATGAAATTGGTTAATGAGTGTGAAACATATTCTTAAGAGTGTAACTTTTTACCCATTACATAAAAGTGAACTAAAAGGGTGTGACTTATATTACTATAGAGTATGCTTGTAAAAAAAAAAAATCAGTTTAACGGTGAGCAGTTTTATGATTATACCAAATCTTAAAAATTTAATAAAAGAAAATGAAAGCTTGTTTTGAATAAAAAGACTAAAATTATAAAAAAATAAAAATTAATATTTAAAATATTATAAAAATTTTTATAAACAAACTCGACAGTATATCAACTCTTAAAATTTAATAAATAAAATGAAAACTTGTTTGAATAAAAAAGACTTAACATTATAAAAAAAAAAAATTTAATATTTAAAAATATTATAAAATTTTATAAACAAACTCGAACATTATTATATATAAAATTTCTCGCATTAATATAAAAAGTTGTGTATTTATAATTAAATTTGATGAAATTAATATAATATTTATATATAAATTAATAAATGTTAATAACTATAAAAAAAATATAAATATTTTACCTAATAGAGTAATAAATTTGTAGATATTATAAATTTTTTACAAGAAAATTCTTGCAAAACAAAGATATATAAATCATAAAAATAAAGTAATTCAATGTTTGCAATTGGATTCAATTTTAATTTGAATGAACTATGAACCCTAAACAAATGCATCCTAAATTATGAACCATTTTAGGTCAAGGAACCATGAATCCAATGGGACCGAAAGCGAATAATAACCACTGGGGCGGGGTAAAAAAATATTGAAAAAAAACTGAATTGAAATTAATTTAAATTTATTTTAAATGCAAATGAAATACTTACCTAAAAATTTGCCATAAAAATATATTAAAAAATATAAAAATATTAATAGTTCTGCGGTTCAATTTAATTTTTATATTTCTTAAAAATAAATATAATTTCTTAAATAAATAAAAAAATTATGTTAAGATGTTATTTTTTATTTTTTTAAATATTGTTAGATCAACACATAATTGGATTAGTTTGGATATTATGGAATAAAAAGTGGAGCAATTATTACAAATAAATTATCTCATTCCCATATTTCTTGGTTAACAATATATTACAAATATTCTTGTCATCATCCATCAATAGAAGAACAATTTGAACTTCTTATTAATTTTATTTGTATAGATACGATTTCTAACTTATATTATGATTCTATTAGGAAAAAAAAAAATATTAATCCCAGATTTGAAATCAAATCACACGTAACTAATCATAAAAAGATATGTATATATCTTCTAAATTCCTAATCAATATCAAACAAACTCGTTGTCTAATGTCTATATATATTGTGATCGGCAGGAAAGAATCTGAAGTACTATTCCGATGGATCTATATATTTGGATGCAGTGATTGAAATTCTGTCACGTTTACCTGTGAAATCGCTGTTAAGATTCAGAAGTGTGTGCAAATCATGGCGTCACACCATTGATTCCTCAGGTTTCAGAAAATCGCACAGAAACGAAAACCACGAAGATCGTCTGTTTCTTCGATTTTATTTCGACGATAAGAAAAATAAGTGCACATTTTCAATAATAAATCAAGACAACGGGAAATTGCTCCACGGTTTTCATATTTCCAGGATTCTTAAACGATAGGAGGACCACTGCGACTTGTTGGACCTGTTAACGGTTTGATCTGTACGTAAATTTTTGTTTGCTTTGAGGATTTTTGTTGGGGTTGATTACAAATTACGAATTTGTACTTTTTTTGAATCAAATGAAGATCCTACCCGTATCTCCCTGCTGCGATTATTTGCTCTGGAAGTGTGCGCGAAAGCCGATACATTGGATTAGGTTTCGACCATGCTGCAAAATTACAAAATAGTGCAGTTGATAACGTCTTGGGGAGGATAAAATGCACGGAGGGGGGTTTATTCGGGAAAACGAACACGTGGAAAAGGTTGACTCCGATGCATTATGCCTTTTTCTCGCTGGAATTAAATTCGACGGATTGTGGGTGGGCCCACTGGATGACTAAATCCGCGAGGATAAACCCGTGGTAGTGTCGTTCGACACATGCAGAATGGGGTGTTTCGAGATAGTTACGTGGTGGAGGTGTTTGCTAAGGTAGTGATTTATTTATCCTCTTTGTTAGGCTTGAGAACAGACAATTGGAGGTGTGGGAGTTACCAAAAACAAAGGTTTGACTACTTATATTGCACGTATCAATCTGCAATCTCTAGGATTGGGTAGTTTTGACATGGAAGGATATTGATAAAAAGATTAGCATGTGGTTTTCTATGACTACTGTACACATGCACAAATAAAATGTCTTGGAATTGCCTATAACAATCTTTGGTGGAGTCTGAAGATATTAGACTATAAGTGCACTTTTACAGTTTGGACATATGTTGAAAGAGATTTGCATTCGGAGGCGGTTTACTACGGTGAGTGGGATATAATTTGAGTATTAATGACTTTAATATTTTTGGGAGGTAAGGTGTGATTTGTCTTTGGATTGGCTTAAAATCTCATCGTGATATGATCTCATCGAGGATTTTTCATGCTTTGATTATGTTATGTAATAGGACTAGTATTTAATTTTGTTGACCATATATTTTTTGGTATATATTCTTGTTGTATTTCTGTGTATTACTCCTGTAAATTATAGACTGCTTTAGAAATTTGTAATCACATTTTTATTAATACATTTGTAATCACCTTAACTTCGTTTATTAATAGAAATTAGCCATCACCACAATTGATGGTGATTTCACAAATCTCATTGTATGTACTCGGCTTCGATCCTAACCTAATTTTTTCTATGAATCGGCCATCGCAGATCTTCTCTCTTGTGACGGACTCGTCCCCTCCCTCCTCACACCAGACCGGTCCTCTGGTATTACTTCTTCCTGCCCTAATCCTATATCTCGTCTTATCGCATGGTTAAAATTAGGAAAACCACAAAAATATGCCACGCCAAATACCATTGGCGTCCACACTCATCTTGAAACCCTGCGGTTACAACCGCGATCAATATGGTTGTTGCTATTAAGTTGAATCTTGCCGATTACGCCTTGGCGTGCGTCCGTCCGAACATATGAGCTGATTGTTTACCGACTTGATGGGCCGTCTCGATGGATTCTGTTGATGCATATCATCCATCCGTGACGCCCGGACACGGCGTTGATCTGCCTTCAACAAGCGTGTTATTTGGCACGGAAAGATGAAAAGGCGAAAGTTACTTCGGTGTGATGTACTGGCGTTTGTCAGATGATGTACACATCCAGGCTTTTAGATGAGCAAATTCTCGTAGTATCGAGCCTAGGTTGTGGGTTCGATTCATTAGAACTCCGCCCCATTTAAATTATCCACTCTGTTGGACCTCACTCTCCGAAGAAGTAGAAACTGATGGTCGGTGAGGGAGTTATTTGTGATCGATGTTTTCACCTCGATTTATTAGTACGTCGAGAGGACATGTATCAATAAATTATTAAAATAATCATGTCGATGAAGGTGTTTACTTTAGATAATAATTATCAACTATACAAGTATGCTTTGACTTATGGAAATAGCGATATGCTTTCATGACTGCAAACCACCGACCAAGCGTGTGCTGCTTGACTTCTTGACCAAACAAGTATGCTTCGCCCGACTTATGCGACCAAATGAAAATAACAGCCAAATCTGGCAACATTATACTATTTTTGTATACCGTTAAGGACATGGTTCCGGCACAAAATCGAGATAGGGTCAAAGCGGCGAAAGGTAGCAATCGGTCGCAGCAAAAGTTGATACAAAGGGCATGGATATAAGTTTCAAGTCACTAACAGAACTATCCTCGACGACAAAAAGGAAAGCTCTTATAAGTAAAAGTAACCAAGGTCAATCCAGAGACGAAAGGAAACGCAAGGAAAGATTGCGATGAGTTTCTGTAAGATATCTAAGTTCCAAATTATGTTACCAAAACCAAAGACATGCTTATCAAAGCATTATAAATAGAAGAAAAAGAGCAAGGAGAGGGATTCGTAATTTCCATAGGAGTTCGTAAAATTCCCAAGTACTCACACCTACTCCAAATCATTCAGAGAAGTTTTCCTAATGGTGAGAAGTATTGTGCATCAGATACGTAAAACCCCGCAATATTACATCCTCGGCTTGAATGCCCTCAGAGTAGTCATTTATCGATTTAATCAGTCAACAATTTTGTTATTGCTTTAATATCGTAGACACGATTTATTTTGACTAAAGTAGTCAGTTTCTAAAATTAGCCACATAGAATTCTCCTAAAAAAAAAAAAAAACGATCAGAATAATCAAGGCGCTGTATGAGGTGAAAAACCACCATACATTAATCCGTAAAAACCGAGGCGTAAAAAGTAAAGAATGCCCTCAATTCAGAATATACCGATGGGAGAGGCCTGATGTTTAATTCGGCGGACTTAAAGAGGCCCAACATCGCCTCACAAAAATCAGATCAGAAAACTATCAATCTAAAGATATCGCCAACGATCCGACCACATAACAAAGGCCACTACTTTTCAGTCATGAGTACGTAATAGAGAGGCGAGAAGGAGTCGCTGTCTAAAGTTCAAGATGACGATCGACGTCAGTATACACCTCGATAAATGGTAAGTTAAGATAAAAGCGCTTATACAACAAAATACTGGCGATATGTCGGATTTCATCACCTACCGCCCTCAAGGGTCCGCACTACTGCATTTGACGCTTGAGGCTCTTATTAAAGACCGGATCGGCAATTACGGAAGCGCGCGATCCCGGAGGTATCAACCGACGAACACGGCTTCCTCGCATCTCGCGACGCCCGCATCCCGGTGTTACGTTGGCGAATAACGAAAATCGCCGAACTAAAATTGGTTCATCCATCATCGGTTGGGTAGTCGGGCGACGAACATAAAGGGGATCGCCTATCATGCAGTACGACCGGCCTCACGATGACAAAACCCATCCAAAGTTTCGCTGGCTTCCACTTAAATTTCGCAGAACGCAAAGTAATCGAGGTTTACAGCGTTTACCTCACACAACGAAGGACTTCGCTGGCGAGTATACGTCGTGTTCGCCACTAACGCGTATCGCGTAGCCGGCAGTGCTGCAAAGATCCGCCCACCAATTTTATGTTCGACGCCAGCTCACCCACATATGTTCACCTCATAGCAATATTCATATTTTATGATCAATATGGGCGCCACCATGCAACGCAGCGTCAACTATTCCCCTATGACGTTAATGACTGCCATTTATAGATGGTTTTCTTTTACTCGCCTGCTGCATCCATCACGCTTTTTTCAGCTTCAAATAGGGATATAAATTTCGCTCCTGATTATCCATATGTAAAGCCAAAGACCAAAACGAGGTTAAGGCCATTTCTCCCATAAGTAGTCAGACGAGTATACATTGAAAGATTTGACAAATGTTTGTATGACGGAGCCCCGCTGAAAGAGGATGCTGATTCTCATCATGCCTGGCGTCAATTCTCGAATACGATATGTGGGAAAGCCATATATCGTGATTACGAATATATGCTTAATTTCGAGAGTTGCAGCAACCAAGATTATAGCTATGCAGATCTCGCCTAACTTACCAAGAAGGGCAGCAGTGTAACAAAAGAATTGTTGGTAAAAGTACTGACGGCGGCATAACCCCGTGATCTTTAAACCTGAAGAAGAAGAGTGTAAGCATGCATCACGGTTCTCTAGGTGTTTCAACAGGAACGATATTCAATCAAACAGGATCGGTATGTCGGAGGTCAAGAACCATAAGAGATAAAAAATTCCGCTATCAAGTCAAGTTTTATTGATATCATGGTATAGACGAGCACACCGCGAATGCCGCGATTACTTGCCAACTTTGGAAGTTATGGTGAAGAGAATCGCCTTTACGTAGCTTCCTCAAAAGTCGGGAGAATGTAGATTCCCCGAATCGAAAATCAGGATCGTAGGGTGTTGTAGCGCCAAGAAGATTCGAGCAAGACTGGTGAATCTGCAAGAGGTTAGAATTACCCAAGTAGTGGCCTTACCAGTAGAGGTCGGGTACGAAATCAACATGGACTGGGCTCATTATGGTCCGATGGGTGATGCTATCAGCATCGACGCTATCGGTCAAGCATGGAACGCGTGCTACGCAGCGATCCATCAGACATCGCCTAGCACGAGCCACCCTCTTACTAACCATGTTCTCGAAGATGATCTCGACGGCATAATCACCCCCTCATAATGACTCTCTAACCATCGGTGCTCGCGTCTTCTCGGTTTGAAGGTCGTCGGGTCATTGGTGACGAAAGCATATCGCGAACATTACGTTCGTTAACCTCGCGTACCAAATGGAGAAGCAAGTTGGGGACCTAAGTGGTTATATAGAACCGGATCACGATCATGGGTTTGAGAATCTATAACCCGCCTTATGGTCTACGATCGGGTTAGAGTCGATTTAGAGTCAAAACTTTAAATCAGGAATCCGACGAACTAGAATGTTGAACTTTGAATCGCTCATGCTCCATCTTTATAACGGGTTTTTTAGGGTCGCCCGTTTATTAGAATTCAAAGCCTGCTTCGACTTATTACTATTGTGTTAAGTTTCCACCTTCGAAAAGGGAAGGGTAGCGTAAAAAGCTGACGGGAAAAAAGCTCGATATTGTTTTGTCATGCGGGCAGGTGCTAAAATATCATTAATACGGAAGGCGAAACATGGGAACCAGGAGAATCAAGCAGCGAAGCGAATATGTTTAGGGGCAACATATCTCCCCAGCGAGCACATTGTTGAGAATAAGTTGCCGCAGAATCTATTAGGGATGAATATTTAAATACAAATTTAATTCTTATAATTAATACTAGCATGAATTAATCTGTATTAATTGAATAATAATCAGCAACATATCGTACATATAATTAATTCCGCGTAAATCCTCATCTTGAATTCTCTGAGTTCATGGTAAGTACCTCTTGGGATAAGCGATGATTTGGTGATTAGACTATAAAAAGAACTTAAATATTCAAATATCCTTGTTCATTATCAGGTGGTAGGATGACATGAACAACAACAAGAAAAATAAATTATGTTGCACCACCTTTATTGGATTTACTAATTTTTCCGGCACATGGAATTATACGCACTACTCGATTAGCGTTTTTAGAAAAAAAAAATACAATCATCGGACGTTACAAAATATTTGATATTTTATAAATTTGATATTTTTAGAAAACCACAATTACCGTTATTCTTTGGAATGAAACATTCATCCCTATTTATAGAGGGTGGTGGACGAAATTTTGGGTAAAAACAATGTGGAAAATCTTTTCTTGATCTCCAAGAAATCTTGAATATATCCTCTATTCTCTTTTCCCTATAATTATAATATTTCACAAAAATCCACCTCTTCTTTGTTATGGGATATTTTTTCCGAAATTATAGGCAAAATCGAAGATTTGGATCTTCTTGAATTATGAGATATTCTTGTATTTCAAAAGAAATACATATCTTCCATAATATATTTTCAAGAAAAATCAAGAAAAATCTTTTTTGCCGCTTTTATTTCAAAATTTGAAATTTTCTTTATAAATAACCAAGTGGGAGATTTCTTTGAATTTAATGAGATAATCTTGTATTCCAAGAATACATATTCTATTTCCATAACAAAATTCAAAAAAAAATTTTCTCCCCTTTGTCCGCAAATTTCAAAAATAATTAAAAAATAAGCAACAATATTTATTTTATTTAAACACCTTTTTCGCTTATTGGACTATATGTTATGAAATTTTACCAGAGGCACTAGGAGAATTAGATTGGGCTTCCAATGGATCTTAGATGCTCGATATTGAGCCACAATATTATTCAAGCCCATAAATATTAATTAATCCCACTACATAATTAATATCATAATTAATATTACCTTATCCATCTTAACCCGTATTACAATCAATATGACTAAAGTTATTATTTAAAATGTTTAAGATTATCTGGCCCATTAATTAATTCAAATCTTTGAAATAGCTTTCCGTTAATTAATATCTTTTTGTCCTTGGTCAAGGAACGGTTCAACATTATTATCCATGGGAAACTAATTCCCACTTGCAAGATTTGGTATGATAAAAAGATTACGAACCTCCGAGAAATCGAACAAATTACTTGCACACGATTCTCAGTAGTAAATCTTGGCAATCACGTGTGACCATATATTGCCCCGAAGATAAAAAGTATTGAATCTAGATTGATTCTCTGCCAATGATAAGTCAAAGCAATAGTTACAATCACACGTGATCCTATTTAAGGACGGAGATTAAGAAATACTTGAACCACCGAGGTCTAATTTTCCATTAGGTTAAAGAATTTATCCTCTCAGAGGTCTATTCAAAGGTACATCGATCATGCACTAGTGTAATCTCTTAGTCAAGACAAGCTGATAAAACTTTACACTTCAACCTTTCACGATGGGTTGTTCATTTTCCATCTGGAGTGTGAATGACGATTTTTAGTTACAAGGGATGGTAATTTAATCTTCGTGACTGAGTATCACTAAATTAACTGCAATGTAACCGCATTTGTATATTATTGAACATTTATGTAGTAAATATATGTAACATTAGATAATATTTAAAGAACTTGATGATAAATAATTTATTTGATAAATAAGTCCGAAATTAGGTTTTTGATTATACAAAGTAAAAAGCATACTTTCAAGATAATCCCAACAATCTCCCAACATACCAAAGTTCTGCTTTTTAAGTATACTACACATGTCTCGTGTGATCCGTGACATCAATGTCACCTACCCTACATCATCTCAATAATTTCTTCCCTGACTTATACAGATTTAAACGGTCTTGACAATTCCATTCTCTCACATGTCTCTAATGGTCTGTGAGAGGCGTAATCTCCTTTGTAGAATGGATCATTTAGGTTGTTTTTCGACGCGATCTATGCCAATTTATATCTCATCTCTGAATTTCGATAAGATGCCTTTTTCCTTCAGCTGAGCTCGACTCAGGACTCTCGTTCCCTTTGAATTTGTAACCATTTCAGCAACACATTATTTAGACAAATTCGAACTCCATCAAGTCCACTGTTAGCTAGAGCCAATCGTTCTTTCACCGCTTCACAAGTGAAGCATTTTCATCTGCTTATGGCGAGTCGCTGATGCATTTCGCCACACTCGCCCCATTTGATTTACACTTCCCAAATGGAAACACACTAACCGAGGCAAGATAGCTTCGAATCTAAGTCGATTTGAATCCGTCCGTGTGGCCGTCTGGGATTAGACTATTCGATGATAAATTAACATTCTATCGAAGTTCTTTTGGATATACTTAATCGTTTTAACCCATTGCCCAATGATATTCTTTCCTCGGGTTACTTTGATATCTTGCCACCATGTCAACTAAAAGGCAGATATCCGGTCTAAATTACACAATTGCATACATAAAGGCTCCGGCAGTAGAAGCATAAGGAATGCCTCTCATGTCATCTATCTCCTTTTTAGCGTCTTAGGGGACATTTTCTTGATAGATGGATTCCATGTCCGAAAGGGCGAAGCCTTTCTTGGAATCTTGCATCTTGAATCGTTTCAAAGAATTAATGTATGAAGTAACTGCATAAACCTATCATCATTTTCTTGCGATCTCGAAAGATCTTGATCCAGGATCGTGGGGCTTCCCTAAGTCCTTCATATCAACCGCTTTAGAAAAGCCATGCCCCACGCCCGATAACACCTTTACGTTGTTCACGATGATTAGTATGTAGTCTCGTATAGTCTTAAGAATACCAATGCCGATTAAACCGACATCTTTTTTATACACCTGACTTCAACTTCGTTTTGATCCGACCCATAAGACTTTATAACATGATCAAAACATTGGTTCCAAAGATCTGGATGCTGTTTGAGGTCCGTAAATGGACTTCATGAGCTAAAACTAGGTGTTCTTGTACTTTTCAATGAAGCCTTGGGGTTGTTGCATATAGATCTCTTCATCAAGACTTAGTTAAGGAAGCCATCTTGTTCATCCATTTGCCGATTTCAAAGTGAGATCTCGGCAATAGATAAGGAAGGTCTGGGATGGACTTAAGCATGGCTCTGTTGAAAAAAGTTTCCATCATGTCTTCCGAAAGTATAACTTTTCGCCACTAGTCTTGCTTTGAAGGTTTCCACTTTTAAATCTAGGTCCTCTTTTTCTCTTATACACCCACTTGCAACCGCCAATGGGTTTGACCCCATTAAGTGGTTCGACTAGCTCCCACCTCTCTGTATATGATTCATAGAACCATTTAGAAACTTCTTTGTTTTACAAGAATGCATCCTTATCTTGGATTATTTTTCAATCATATGTCCATGAGTCCTGATTCATTTTGTCCGGAATCAAGTCCGAGGACCTCCTATTCTATGAATTCTCAAAGTCGCTTTTTACAACCTCCCATCACTTAATGAGGTTCAATGGAGCAGTGTCGCTTAAGTATATCATCTGCATAATCAGATCAGGTTAGCCCCAAATTATTTACAGACCACCGGTCTTCGCTCATATGTTTTCAAAATCTAAAATGGGTGCGAGATCAATTTTGACACCTGGGACCATAGAACATACACCCTTTTTGTTCCCCTGTATCCTACCAACCTTAATTCTCGACGAGGGTCCTAATTCTTCTTGGCCCATCATTCACGATTTGACACCCCCAAATCCTCACAGAAAACTTATGACTAGGCCATACTGGGCTCCACGATTGCTTGGGAGTTTTGGGAACCGGGATTTGATAAATGTCTGTAATGTACCCATCATTTCAAGGCACAATTCTTCAGAATCTAATTTCAAAGATCCGATAACTCATCATGGGATCTAACCATTTCTGCAAAAGAGTTTTGTTTCGCTCAACTCCATCTTGTTGGAGGGTTTCTGGTAAATAGCCGATGTAATCCATCAGATAAGTAGTTCAAAACTCATCAGCTGAGGTATTCATTCCATTTATCGACATCGTAAGACTTGATATGTTTGCGATTTCCTGCCGAGTCAAATTTTGAATTTCAAAGGTCTCGATTTATGCTTCATAAGGAAAATATAACCGGCATTCTTTGAGTAATCATCAATAAAAGTATAAAATACTCATAACCCTCTTGCTTTGCTGACATCAATTGGCTGGTACATCCTGCGGAACGATCTCTAACACTTCTTTCGCTTCGGCCCCTCGCCCAATGCCCTCAATATGATCTAAATATGATTCGGTGTTGGTTGGTTCAACTTTGGAGAAACCCGTTGAACCGTCTTTCACCAACCTTTGGATCTATTTACGGTTATAACCAATTAGATGCCAAAGAAGTGTCTCGTTCTCGTTCGATGAACGTTTTCTTTTCTCGGAAAGCAGTTGATGTGTTATAGGATCATTTATTGAGTGGTGTGCACAAAGTTAATGTATAGAGATTTTCTATCGTGTCCTATATCGGATCTGCTTAAATCATTTAAAGAAATGATGTCATTCTTATTAGAAGAAACTTAGTGTCCTTTAATCAAATTTTTTAAAACAGAAAGGAATTATTTCCAAAATCGGGAACATAAAGATAATCTCAAAAAAAAACTCATCTTTTAAAAAGGCGGTGTACTTCTCCCCTTTTGCAAACTATCATGTAACATTGCAATATCTCATAATGCGTATGTGCAAAATAATTACTATCATAAGATTGCAATATCGCCACAGTGTGATAATTACTACTTTTAACATCGCCCGATGTGATGAGATCTCACCCCCTGAAAGTTCTTGGGATTAGTTTGAACTTGATGAAGCCAAACATGATTAGTGGATCGTATCAATGCCCACGAATGAAGAGTATACACACCCCTAAACAAGTTTCAACAATTAGTGCGTGAAATTACCTTTTTTTTTTTAGAAGCCCTTTTGGGGTTGGAGCAGAAAACCTCCATTGTCCTCTCTTTCAGCAGTAAACCATGGCACCATTTATTTTCATGACACCACCGGCATTCGTCATCTTATCATTGCCATTGCCGCCCTTGGTTGTCCCCGATTGCTTATGGCCTTTAGTGCGCGCCTTCTTGCCATCCGCGGCTGAAGATGAAAACAGACCACTGCTTGAAATCAAAGCTTGAGTTTGGTGCCTATCAACATCTCTGCGAGGACCAAAGCTTGCGGCGAAATCGACTGCGAGGGCAAAATTGCACCGAAACTTTTGGTAGAGAATGAAGTACCAAATTCATCGAGTCTCAGTTATAATCTGTATCGGAACTTCAAGTTTTGTTGATAGGGCCATCAATTTTGAGGACGTAATCCCCGCACGGGTTTGCCCTCCACCAATTACAATGACGACATCTCTCATGAGTGATCTAAATCGAGTCTCGCATTTTTTGATTTCGTCGGTTTGCTCATCTAATTTTGGTGTGTCGAGAATCACTTGTGCTTTTAATGCAGTTAGAACAATTATAATTTTTCATTTCAATCAATATAGTTTCCATACTTATTCTATTGACTTTAAGTATAACAGCGATGGATTAAAAAGGTTACTTCATCTTTGGGGCCCAAAATAAATAATAATATCGTAAGCAATATATCACAAGATTCGATCCACGTGTTTAATATTTAAAATCTAAAAAATATGAACATGCATAGTTACAATCTCAAAAGCAGTTTAAATAAGCCCGTGGGGTGGGTCATTATTTAAACACATTCAGCCGTTACAAACAAAAATGATTACAAACCTTTAATATTGAATTAATAGTTGGCTCACTTGACGACCAATATAAAATTAGCGAGGGGACTTGAGGAAGTATATGCATGTCAATTTTATACCTAAGTAATAACCATAATTAAATACATGATTATTATTTTAGTATTGAGCAGGCCTCGTGGGAGGTCATAAATGCATATAGTAATAATCCAACAATCATCCATTTGGAATTCATTCATGTAAAGCTAACTTTTGGCCGAGTCCCCAGGTAGAGAATTTCAAAAAAAATTCTGAATAAATAAATCACGGAGGTCAAAATTAATTCAAATTTTATTATCTAGGAATAAAATTGTCAATTAATTATTTAAACATACTTAGTAATTTTTAAGGTGAGATTTTCATTGGGCAAAACTCATGCAAAACACATTTAAACAAATTAAATAAAGCGTAAAGATAGCCAATAATAATAAATCAAAGCAGAAAAATAAACATATTGGGCACAAATTATCGATTGTCATGGTTTGATTTTCTTGGCTTGATCTTCAAGAAAAACACCGTCTTGAATTTCTCCCGCTCGATCGTCTCGAAAAGAACTCCCGCTCGAACGCCACGCCATAGCTCACGGCGGATATACGTCCGCATCCGCCGCCTTTGCCCTGCTAAATCACAGCCCGTCCGTGCATAACGCAGACGCTTTGCCCCCGATGTCACCGGTTCCCGCTCGATGTCCTTTGTCGCCTCCATCGCCACTTGCCCGCGTTTAAGCTAATATCGCTACTTTCAACGCCCGCGTCGCCCGTCTTGCCCTAAGTATTCCAATCACTAGCAGCTTCGCGTCGCCGTTAGATCCGCGTCTTCGGCCCCCTCGACTATACTACTCGTCTTGGCGCTACCGCGTCTGCGTCGCCAGCGGTCTTATCCACCAACCGTTACCGGCATAACCTTCAGCTGCCCACGGATTTAAATATCCGTCTTTTAATTCTTTAATTAGCCTTCCGTCCGGTTATAATTTATTTTGAAAATAATAAACCTAGATCTAAGCTGGTCTATTACATTGATCAAATCAAACAAATGCTAATCTATTAGTGGATTTTCTCCCGCAGTAAAGCGAATCCGAGCGATCGAATTAAAAACCACAATTTATATCGTCGTAAATAAACCGTTAAATTCATGACAATTGGATACGCAAAAGCAGATCTAACAATTCTGCTATCGATTTCAAATTTAATGTGTTGAATTAAATACAATTTTAAAATTGAGGCACGAAAGCCGTGGCTCTCGATACCGGTTCGTTAGGGAATAAGTTCACGAGATATTCGGGATGAATATTTAAATACAAATTTAATTCTTGTAATTATTACTAGCATGAATTAATCTGTATTAATTCAAATAATAATCGACAACATATCATGCATATAATTAATTCCATTAAATCCCTGGCATGCGATTCTCTGAGTTTCGTGAGCGTCTTACTTTGGATGGCGATATAATTCCAACACATCTCCCGCAGGTAAACCACCGGAACGGATGATAACTTCGTATTCGGTCCCTAATGAACATTGATCTGAAAACGAGTTCTGGGACTTAGAACCTCGTATAGGTTTTGATCCGGAAGGAGGTGGTTGAAAGCCCCGAACAGTCGTCGTCCGAAGATCCTCGATGGAAATAAGCGAGCAGCCTTTATTGAACAATTAGATGCATCGATATCGACTCGTCGGTATAGAATTAGAAGTGTTTATTGGTTGGTTGAGTGGAGACCATTCCAAAGCGAAATAATCGGCGTCTTGAGCAAACTTGGATGTGTTAAACGAGTACGCAGTCACATTATACGCTGGCCGACATTGATTCAATCTTAATCAAATAATTTACTAATCCGGGTTTATAGCAATTCACCAAAAGTATAAAAACATGATGGTGAATCATGAAATTGTTCGATATCAAATTGATTCAAGACGGTCATAAACTTGTCGTCTTCAAGAATCTAAATCTTAACTTGGAGGTTATGCATGTAGATTTTAATTAAACAAGCATGCCCGGAAGATGATATCATTTATTGGTCGAGCAACGCAGTTATTATTTAACCTCTCATGACCTTCATGGATGCATTTATCAAAATACTTGATCTTACAATCAAAAGAATGTTTTAAAGGAAAAGAATATGTATTGTTACAACGCTTTTACATTCTGATGAAAGAATACCATACCAGATTAATTGTAAGCAGAATATGTCGATGAACACATAGTTTAATTTCAACAGACGATATTGATGACATTACATAAAAATGAAAGCACATGTAAGATTTATCACCCACCGCATAAAATGTTTGATATTCTCGGGGGTATAACATGAAGTTAAATCAGAAAAGAAATCTTGGTTTTAGGGTTCATTCGGGGAAAATTCTGGGACATATAATTGTCAGTGTGGGGATTAGGCGAACCCGTCAAAAGATTCAAGCATGCTCGGCATGCCGCCCCGAGAAGTGTGAAAGAAGTCCAAAAAATTAGCTGGGCGTTTGGCTTACGTAAGCTAGGTTTATATCCTGAAACGGTCTGATGCAAAACCTTTCTTTGTGGCATTAAGAAAGGGAAATTCGATGAACGACATTACCCGAAAATGCATTTGAGTCATTAAACAATACGCTTGAATACTCAAACGTGCTCTAAAGCTGTTCGGTGAATAACTATCTATATCTTCTAACGCATCGAGCATGCGGTAATATTTTACCTTTCGTTAAAGGCGACTCACGTTTACTGTTATTATGTAAATCCGGTTTTCAAAAGCCGAAACTCGGTACCCTCCAGCAGAAAAACTTCCGTTATGCTTTGGTTATGAGTGTCCGGCACTGATTCATACTTTTTGATCACTCAACAGGAAAAGCAATCATATCTCTACAAGTTTCTCTACCGATCAAAGATCGGTGATGATTTCGTTTACAGGAGTTAGCCACCTGGGCATTACGCTTCGCCCCCACTTAACAACAATGAAGGTTGTGCTGGCGGTCGTATTTCATGTTAACTGAGATATCCGGTGAATACTCTAAAAGAGGTGTCGACCAACCATGGAATATGTATGTAGACGGTTCATCAACGTTCAAGAGTCGAGCGGGCGCTGTTCTCTTATCACCAAAATAATAAAACTTTCACTATTACCATCCGCTTGACTTCTTAAACACAAAATGTTTTGAAATAAGCTTTCGATTGCCGGATTACACAGAATGGAATTTAGAGGTCGATGACGAAGATTCTCAACACCGTGATACTCAAGTATTAAAATGAGCAATGAAGTTCGAAAGTAACAAACGCAGACAAAGATCAAAGAATCATAAACAGCCGCTGAACAATTCAACAAGTTTACATACGAACACCCGCGATTGGATAATTGTTCACCATGCCCTTAACCATTGGCAACAGCGAGTATGAGTGACGCGGCGGACATTGTGGTCACAATTCCATCACTCCAATTCGGAAGTTGTAGGTCGCCCGTGTAAAGTAGCAAGAAACCCTGGATGACTCAAATTTAAACTACTTTAAAAAAGATTTACCTCAAAATAAAAGCACAAACTACTACTTTCGGTCTGTTTGCTTTCGATATACTATCTCCTAAGACGACCATTTATACAAAAAAACCTTCTCTCTTCCATTATTGAAATGTATTACTCACGAAGAGGGTCATGTGATTTACAGAGCATTCATGATGGGGTATGTAAACCATCGTTAGGTGCTTTGTCTTGGCATATAAAAATCATCCAGACAAGGTTACTTCTTTGGCGGCCCTCAAAAAGATTCGCCGCAGACGCTCGCGCATGTCATAAGTGTAAATTGCATGCCCCACTTATCCATAGCCCAATTCAAAAAATCCAAGGTTCTGTTCGATTTTTTCGTGACCATTGCTAAATGGGGAATCGATTTGATCTGCCCATTTTCCTCTTGTGACTCGGGAGTAAAATATGTAAATGGTTTCGCAGTTGATTACTACACTAAATGGGCGGAAGTAAGCTTGAAGCCATTATTAAAAGCCACCAAACAAGAATGTAAATTTTGTTTGAAAAATATCATTGTCATTTTGGGCTTCGTCATTTGGTAACGATAATAGCCGTGATTCGATGGAAGTGAATTCAATGAAATTGTGCTTTCGTTGGGGCGTAAAAAGCATTACTACGTGTCAAGTCAAGCGGACAAGTTGGACAAGTTAATTTAATCGATAAAATTATCAAGCATACCCTCAAAGCTTGTACTTGATAATTCGAGGGAAGGATGAAATTTGAAAAGTTGCGAAATATTATGGGCTGTCGTCTTTACTTTGAACATCAAGCTGCGGAAACCCATTTACCTAGGCATTTGGTCTTGAAAATTTTTATCATGAAAGTAAAGATTAGGGCCATCGGAATGATAGGTTTTGGGAGAAACCGCCGACCGAGGGGCTTTGCTTACTAGGTCTGAATCTGTTGAAGAAAGAAGGATGGAGGCCGATTTGGAACATGTATAAAAAAAATCGGAAAAGTTCTCTGACTCCCAAAGTCCAGAACCATGGGGTTCAACATGGGCGATTTGGTTCTAAAAGGCGAACAGCGGGGGGGTACAAGTGGTGTGTTGACCAGGGCATGGAAGGTCCATTAGAGTTCTGAGCGTTTGTTAAGCGGGGCATATGATTTGGAAGACCAAGCGGAGTTCCGTTGTCTGATTCGTGGAAATCGTCAAATGCGAAAAAAAGTATTATCGATGCTGACGAGCAATAAATGGCTAGTTGGGGTAAAAAGCCAACAATTGATTAGCCATTAATTTAAGACGAAGCGAAGACGAACATAAAGGAAGAACACCGCCGCGGTGTCATACAAATTTGAATCTTCTAAGAAATTTTGGCGTAGATAAAAAGATAGAAGATCGTGTCAAAACAAGTTGAGAAGTTGAGAAGTGGTGGCAAAAAAAAGGCGTGTCGATCCTTGAATAGGAACCCGCAAAAACAAGGACATATGTCAAAATAAGGATTTAAAGAAGAGGGGCAACACCAACTAGATATGCGGCTAGACTTGTATGGGATAGTAGTTATAAATAGGGTGATGATAGGCAAGAAGGTGGAAGAAAACAGAGAAAAAAGGAAAAAATCTCGCAAAACATATTAAAGAAAATTGGTTATCGGAGATAGTTGGTTTGGTATGCCTCAGGATGAAATTTTTAGGCACTTTCGATTCACAATCATTTTATTTGACTCAATCATCAATAATCTGGCGCTTGCTCTGATCTGAGCTTTATACCCGCGTATCGCGATCGCGAAATCTCTCCCTTCAATTTGGAAAAGCGATCGAATCTGGAAAGTATTTTCTTCTCGCCGATTATTAATCACTCGAGCCTGAGTTGGTGCTTTCGTTCACGGATCAAGATGCTCGGCAGTCATGGTTGCCTCTCCGCTTAATCCTTTGCTTATCGCGTAGTAAATCCTTAGTCCTCGCATCCCCGAAATCTCGCTCCAGGGTGGGATGTCGTGCGTCCTTGCCCAACAGCGCGGATCTTTGATGCTCAATGCGGAGAAGAAAAAAATGGTCGGGAAGGCTTTTACGCGCTGATATAAGCGGCGGCGTGCTATACCGTACTGTCTCTGACGGCGATTCGCATAATCACAACTTGTCGAAATTAATGACAGCTATCTTGCTGCTTTGCTTTCGAGCATATTCTTGAAGAAAAAGGGGCAACCGAGGCGTCAGCCTCATGCCCTTGTCGACATCAATTACGTGAGCGAGGGCGAAGAGGATGAGGTTAGCTCATCATCTCTGTTCAAAGCGGGGTTTTTGGTTTAGCAAAACCATAGTGCGATCAATACATAAACGTGTGTAATAAAACGATCTTCTTCAAATGTAAAAAGTTAGTAAAAAGAATAGCAGTGAAAAGACTTTTGTTTGTTAAGTTTTTCTAGTTAAAAACTATCGGAATTAAGCACCTAAAGCCCAGGACGACCCAGAACAAAGATGAGCAGTAGAAGTTTATGTTCACGTGAAACAATTCGTGCTTAGATACTAGATGATATTGATTGATTAGTGCATCCTGTTAAATAAGGCAGTACTCGTCTTCACGGATACATAATAAGAAGTATGGTGATGAGTCTGGTCGTGACTAAATAAAGAAGACACGGCGTAATAGTGATCATGACTAACATAAAACGATCCACGAACAAGAAAGGGGGTTGCACATAAGTTAACCCCATGCAGTCACAATGACTAAATAAGGCGATCAATGGATTGCACCTCAATAAGACAATCAAAAAAATCAAAAAGTCGGTGGAACATAGACACGGATCATGTTAATTCATTAGGAAGAAAAGATGGCATAAACTAGGAAACAAAAACAAGCATCAACCAGTTCATCGACCAAAATTCATCCTCCAATTTATTGAATCGGAGAAATTGTTCGACAAAGCAAATTCATGGAAACAAAGAAATTGTTCAAATGCCGAGTTCAAGAAGACAAAAAATTACCAAGAAGGTCAGAGGAAAATTGTTCAACAAAGCAAAACTAAGAATAAATTCTATTGGGGGTGGGGCGGAAGAGATGTGTCCAATAAGTCCCCCTAAATGCCTCGGTCCACCTTCGGGAGCGACTCTGACATCATGTCGTGCCTCGGTCGCTCATTTTGGATAACCACATTCGCTTGTCTTGGTGAGACCACTCTGCTTTCGCCCTGCGCGATCAAGCCCGAAGCTTGGCTCGGTGAGCTTGGTTAACAAGATACCTTCAACATCCAAGATCAAAACATCTTATAAATCCAAATAGGGTCATCGATTTTGATCCCATCGAGATTGCACGGATCACTTTCGAATCGGATATTGGAAGGTTGCGATTAGGGATTGTCGATCGTGTACTTCTCGATGATGGCTCTGGGGGTAACTGTCAGGTAAGTGTTTATCTGAAGTGAATCGGACATGGCATTTGCAAAAGCGCATATATAGGAGAAATGGACATGGAATCAACGCTATACTCTCTTCGGTGTGCAATTTTGAATTTTCAAAAACCAGACAGTGTTGGTCTCTTGTGGTGAGGAGTTGTTGGGCGACAAAAGTTTTCTCGTCTGCCCGATCTAGATGCACAATTACGAGTTTTGGGAGCTCAACATTACATTTCGTCTGAACTTTCCCTAATCTGTCCTTTTCTGATTCTGGTGTAGCTCATAAAAGCCCGACATAGCTCACTCTGCGGCTTTTGGCGAAATGTCTTTCCCATTTATATGAGCATCCTCTTGGACTTTATGAGCCTCTGAAGTGAGGATACTTGTCCACGAGCAACTTCATTTCGTCTTGGGTCTGGTCGGCTCGTTCTGCTTCTCTTGGGAAAACTTCATTGATAAGAGTTACGTAGTTGGCATGAAGTTAGGCGGACTAAAGGCGTGGAAACTTTTGAGAGAACCAAAAGATTGGCCATAAGCGATAGACCAAGTCGCATGATTTCCAAAGTCGTTGGACCCTTGGTGGCCTCTTGACAGTAGTCCATGCTCGGGATGGAAGTGCCATGGCTACGGACATGCTTGGGAAGGCCGGGGAATGTTGCGGACGGACCTAGGAAAGCGATAATAATTTCAACTCGGCGCCGAGGCGACAATGTTCAACGCAGTCACCGAGCAAATAGATGCGATTAAATGACCAAATTAGATGGAACAAAGAGGCACTCCACGAGCGAAAGAATTGCATTCTCGTTTCACCTTTGAGCAGATCCCATCCTGCAAACGACTTATCTTGGGAGAACGGAGCTGTAAACTCAAAGGAGTCTGCAGTTCGGGTCTCACTGGGTTGGAGGAGATGTACCGATCATTTGGCAATTTATGTGGATCGAATCAATTGCCACGGCGCTTATTCCGTCAAGCCAGCAAAGAGGGTCGCCATTAACACTGGATGCCGATGGAGTTTATCAGATTTTTGCCATGTCAGTACCTTCGATCTTTGGCGGTGGAGCGACCGCATCCTCGCCGGCTGTGACGAAGCTTGCCCTCTTCTGTAGGAAACTTTCGACTTCGCCCGGTTGATTGGGCGGTCAGCCTCGTCTTCTCCCTCTGCTTTCGCCTCCTCGGTTTGCTTTCGTTGAAGCGTCTCTCTCGACCTGGTCGAGCAAGCTCTTGGGGTCTTAGTTCGAGCCATTTCGGTATCTTTCCGGATAATGCTTGACTATAGTATTGCGAGAAGTCAGAGGAAGTAAGACTTTATTAAAAAAGAAAGAGAAACGGGAACAAAAGCACAACACATTTGCAAGTATAAAACAATCCTTACCAAATTGATCGACATTGAATAAATGGTGAGGGGAACGTCGATCTCCTCCTTTTTTGATCACCCCGGTATTCAAAATCTTCAACGGCGTTAAGTATGGCTCAAGATCGATTTACGAGATCTTCTTTTGAAATAACTGTCGTTTGTCTCTTTGTCAGATTCTTTGCTTGAATTCTGAGATTTGAAAATAAGTTGAAATCAGGTTCATTGTGAAGAAAGCAAAACCACAAAAAATACTTACTTGACAGATTAAAATCGTTAGGGATATCTAGCGAGCATTTGGTTCACATCTGACAGGGGACTTTTCGATCACCCCCATTTAACCAAAACTTCTCTTTCCGATAAGTGATCTTATTAAAGCGCATCTCGATGACTCATTTTGCATTCGCTGTGAACAACCATCCGTGTTAAGCCTTTGGTGTCGATCAAATAGACTGTCGGAAGTAGGATTCTGGCGATGGATAGTACCACGGGTTTTGTTTTCTTAAAGCGGTCGGAAACTTCGTGATCATATACCACCCGTTCGGCGTTAAATTTGTGTGATAGTGATATTCGTTCAGACAAGCGGTAATGGGCGGATGAAGTGGAATCGAAGACCTTCCCGTTGTATCTAAGTTCCGACAACACAACCTTCCTTGAAGTGGTTTTGCAAGCTAAGCGGGACGGTAGAAAAAATACATCATTAGAGTCCATAGATGCAGTGCAGTTGGTAAAACGCCATCTGCGCCGATTACCTTTGCCGATTTTGCTCATTGGGTATTCATTTTAGGCCACTTGTCTCACCGTGAGGTTGTTACGGCCATTCAAATTCATAGCGAAACTATACCGGTATATGTTTGGAATTTATGAGGAAGGCCAGCGAGGGATATCGAGCACCATGTTTTGTTCACCCGTCAAATCCTCACGTTAGACTAAATCAACATTTTTTGATTATTAGGATTTCCTCCCTCAAATGATCGGCACCTTATTTACATCTCGATTACTGCAACCTAGATCGATTTGGGGTTGGGATAAAATCTTCACGAATCAACTAAAAATCCAGTGCGGGCTAAATCTGGGTCTAATTCATTGAGGGCATCGCTTAATCGAAGCGAAAGAATGGCGAAATGGGCTATTAATTTGCCAACGGGATCTTTCTGAACCCGAGTCCATCTCCGTGGCATTAGCACCACTCACGGAGATCGACGGTAAAAGATGAGGAAGAGGAACTATGATGGTTTGACTCTATTGAAGCGGAAGAACTCGAGCGAAGTCATAATGGAATTTTGCGTACGAAGACCACGGAAAAAATTTCGTATTAATAATGCTCTTAGGAAACCCCAAACGGATGGAATGTGGAAAAAAGAAGAGAGAATGAAGAGAAGGAAAAGAGCCGACAAAATGGCTTTTATAGATCTTTGGATTTAAAAATTTTGAAAATTCAACCGCGAGAGACGAAGCCACTCACGGGCGTCTTCGATATATCGGCGGTAGGGCCCCATGATGAATACAAAGTGGTCTGGGGGTATTATTGTGACTGATGTTTTCACCTCGATTTATTCAGACACGCGTCGGAGGGACATGTATCCACAAATTATTAAAATAATCATGTCCGGCGGGAGATTATTCACCCAGATAATAATTATCAACTATCAAGTATGCTCGCCGACCTACGAATTACCCTGTGTCTTTCGTCCCGACTTCTTGGGCCGCGAGTATGCTCGCCAAATTTGACGAACAAATAGTATGTTTTTCGCCAGACAGTCGACCAACGAGTATGCCGCCAACTCTGTGACATTATAGTCATTTTGTATACCAAGTATGATGTTAGATCTGTACAAAATCGATAGGTTCAAAGGAAAGTGAGTAAATTCGAGCAAAAAGTATTCTAAAGGCGTGATGATATAGTCAAGTCACCAATGAACCATTTGGACGACAAAAAGAAAGCCTTATAGCGAAGTAAATCCAAAGGTCAACCATGGAAAGACGAAGTTGAAAACGCAGCGAAGATCACATGAGTTCTTGCAAGACACGAAGTCTCAAAATTTCATTAACCAAACCAAACATGCTTATCAAAATACTATAAATAGAAAAAAAAAAAGAGCAAGGAGAGGGTTAGAGAAATTTTCCATAGGAGTTCGGAAAAATTCCTAAGTACTCGTTGACCTACTCTCCAATCATCTTTCAGGTTTTCCCACGAGAAGTATTAGTAATCAGAGTATGTAAACCCCGCAATATTAAACTCGACTTGAATGTCCTCAGAGTAGCTATTTATCGACGTATCCGAAATAACATACGGAAAGAGGATGGAAGATCAGACATCGATTCCATTTCAGAAAGAATCCTCCCAAACATTTTATTCTTTGAATTGTTTTTTGGCATAATCAACTGAAGAATTAAATTGAACTCCTGATGAGGAATCAAGGAAATTGGAGAAGGTTTTTATCAGCTTCAAGGGAGGGAACAGAACTCAAGATAGGTTCGATTGTTTAGTGAAGGCTGGACTTAGTCGCGAGGATGTCACAGCAATGGTGAAAGTAGCTCCCCAAATCATTAACCAGTCAAAAGATGTCATTGAAAGAAAAATAATCTCTTCTTTTGTTGAAGATTTGGGCTATCCAGTGTCTGATTTGGTTACTTATCCAGAACTCATTTCTTATACAGTGGAAAGGGTAAAGCTTCGAGTTTTGATGTATATTCGGATCATTGAGACGAAAGTTGGCCTTCAGCAGCCTCTTGAGGGCTTGAATTTTGGGAGGGACTAAAGAAAATAATAATTCCATCTGATACGAATCAGTTTTTCTGCTGATTTGGTTTTACCTGTGGAAACAACGTGCTTTGCAAGATCACCATGTTTAACAGGCAACGTATCTAAAGATCAGGTAAATGCATTATTATTGCACCTTCATCTTTAGTAGAATTGAGTTCTTTCAGATTTACTTGCTATTTGTTCCTATCTTTGCCACTGTGTTGATTGTTGTGTTAATTTCAGTGATGTGAGCAATTTTCACTTGCCATATGCCCTAAACTAGTTTACCAGTTAAGTTATAACTAGATATGTTTGAATCATTACAGGAATTCTTCAAGGAATCAAACTACTTAGTGTGTGTTATATCTATCGTGTGTATGGAGGTGTCATTGCACGAGCTGCGGAGTGCTATCTGTCAAAAAAAAAAAGGTTCGATCATCAAATTTTTTGGTGGATGAAATCAAACATTGTTATATCCAAGATTTATCTTTGTTAAATATGATAGATGTTAGCAGAATTTCTTAGAAAAAACTCAGTGATATTATCATGTTGTATCGTTTCTGAAAATGGCAATCAAATTTCTGTTGTATTTATTTTGATGCTAAACTAGGTTAATATCAACATAAATTTTGATGCTAAACTAATATTTTAATAATTATTCTGGCAATTTTAAATCTAATAACATTAATTGATCAAGTTTATATTGGTATGTTGTACGCATCTGTAAAATAAAATATATATATATGAAGATCTTTGATAAAAAAATAAAGCATAGGAGTAAGGAAATGGGGGCGGAATGATGTACAGGATCCACTCCTAAAATAAAATCAATCTGCTCTGAAAATATAGGATTTTCATATCTATAAACATTTTTAATACGACAGTTTATGAAAAAGAGATCATCGTTAAATTGTATTTATATACTCCCTCCGTTCCATTCTTTAAAAAAAGTTATATACTAGAATTTTGATAATTTCACACTCCATTTGAGGAGGAAGCCATGATTGGTACAAGAGGAGTTATTAGGGAACAGGAGGAGGAGAAGAAAGCCATTGGATTAGATACACCCACTATCCAAAATCTTATATTAAAAGGCTCAATCATATAAAAACTTAAAATCATTTCCAAATATAAATTTGCTGGATCAATTGAAATCCACCAAAAAGGAAACATTAATAGAAATTTTGATTTGATCAATTAAAGGTTCATTCAATTTTTTTTTTCTATTTCTATTGCTCACAGAGTAAATTCTAATTCGAATTTTTATCTCTCGTTGACCAAGCATTAATTATATAGATTTGGTCATTATTATAGATTTGCTCATTCTTGTAATTGATTTCCGATTGTCGTAATCTTCTCTTATATTTAGTGGAATTCTCTAATCACCGTGAAATTTCCCTTTCTCTTTTTTTTTTTACAAGAAAATAAAGGATTATATTAATCAATTGGCAAATCCACCAAAACAGCCAAAGCAACAACCTCCGGAACGGAAGTAAATAGTACTCCCTCTTTTTTTAATTGACAAATTAAGGACATACTTGTATTCCAAAAAATATCTTAATTAATATTATTTTAAATATTCAAATTTTTTTTTTCTATTGGTTGAAAGATTATACACATAACACTTTTTGTAGAAAATTTGAATTTTAAATTTATCAGGATAAATATAAGATAAAGGTAGAGAAAATTCCATCTATTATAGAAATATTTTCAAAAGGCTAAAACGACATCTATATAAAAATGGAGGGAGTAATTTTTTTTTTTGAGATAAGAGTAAATAGTAATTTTAGATTTGGTCTCGTTGTTGTAATCTTCACTTTCTCATTGTATTAAGAGTAAATAGTAATTTTAGATTTGGTCATTATTATAGGTATGCCATGATTATTAAAGTTTAATGGCAAAAGTTTCACTAAAACCTAAGTATGATTATGATTTATATTATTAAAAGGTATTATTTATGATAACTAAAAAAAGTGTGACTTTTTTATTATAAAGAATATTACTCATAAAAGTGAAGGGTGTAACTTATATTACAAAGAGAGGGCATTAATAGTGATAACCAAGAAATCGATTTATATTACTAAATGGTACTAGTCATTTATAACTAAAGAGTCATGCCCAGAAAAACTGAATGAATCAATTTCACAATGAAGATAGTTCCAAATATAACTTTTATAAGTATTTGTATTAAGACGTTTTGTCATTCTGAAGATAAAATATTATTATTGTTTTTATTGACGCGATATTTTCGAAATGTTTATGATGACAATGTAGGATGAAACATAAAAAACTAAGAAAATTCTAATTAAAAAAAGTACTTTTAATAACGGTCAAATCCGATTGAACTCCGTCCGATCGAAAAGCGTTAAAATTGTCCGAGTCGACGTCCACTTCCGCTTTTAAAAACATAGAAGCCTATTGTATTTTGAGTCCACCAAATAATACAAATTTTATTGTAAATAATATACTGTCCGACGATATACAGATTTGAAAAGCAATTCTTGTGTAAATTTCTATTTCCATCTCAAAATTTTATTTTTTTATTAATTATTACTAGAATGTAGTCTTGCGTATTACATGGTATGAAATAAAAAAAAAAATTATATTATAAGTTTTGTTAAATTAAATTACTCGTCTCACCAAGTCAAATCGATTGATTTCACCTATTGCTCAATCCTTATTAGTAAATCTGTAAATACTTCACCATTTTCTAACAATACATAACATTGTTCTTCATGATTTGGTGATTTGGCCTTCAGATTTTATCCAACTCCGAATTTTGATCGATTAAGTGATTTTTGGTTAAGTTAACCATGTCTAATAGCTATAGACATTATTTGACACCTCTTCTTCTCTTAAATTTGTAGTGCTCTTGAGGAGTTTTTAATTTTGGGAAAAATCTCAATTTTCGATAATCTAAATTGACTTCATTAAATGTAAAATAAGAATTTGCAAAACAAAAACCCTCGAAGCAAATACAAAAAGTAACAATTGTAAAATTAAAATTTACTAGTAATTGAATCTGTGCGACGCACGACATCTGTTTTCATAATTAATTAATATTAAACTTTTATAAGTATTTATATTAAGGCGTTTTGTCATTCTGAAGATATAATATTATTATTGTTTGTATTAACGTGATATTTTCAAAATGTTTATGATGACAACATAGGCTGATTTGACGCTCGTAGTTCGAAGAACAAATGACGCATTAATGGAAGGATAAAATAGGGGAAAAAAAAAAGAAACCACACAATGTCCAAAATGTAAAAAACTAAGAAAATTCTGATTAAAAAAAGTATCAGGAGCTTTTGATTTCGATTTTTTTGTAAACGCTGCCTTCAATAATCTTCATGCGATTTAACACAAGAATTTGACATTTTTCATTAGATATAATATATGTACGGAGATTAAGAATCTTGTATAGAAATAAATATAAAAACAACAATATAGTATACCTTAAATAAAATAGTTCAACAATTTTAATGAGTATTACCTAAAAAAGAAACCATTAAACCAATAGAAATTGGGTAGATATCAAATAAATCAACATGAACTATAAGATCTGAAGTAGTATCACCTGTAAAAGAAAACCATCAAACCAACATAAAATTTTATAGCAATCAAATAAATCAACTTGATTATAAGATTGATTATTTTGTCTTTACTACTCGCAGATAAAGGCCCAATAGTGTTTTATCGTGTTATACCATACTTTAATGTGTTGTACGATATAAACACATTAAAATATTTAATGACAAAGGCTCTACAAGGTAAATATAGACAAAACCAAGATATACAATAAAAAATTATATTACCAAAGCCATTAAAGTGAAAAATTGTCTCACCCGCCTAAGATGTAAAATAAGAACCCCGTGATAATGTAAATTCTCAAAGCAACAAAAAAAGAATTAAATATCTTGTACAAAATATAACTAAAAAAAATCATATAAATATTTTTAAATAAATTACAAGGTAGCATAGACAAAACCAAGATTGATATACAATAAAAAATTATATTATCAGGCCATTAAAGTGAAAATTTGTCTCACCAGGTCGTTAAATGTAAAGTAAGAATCTGCATACCAGAAATTCTCAAAGCAACAAAAAGAATTAAAAATCCTGTACGAAATATAAATAAAAAAATCATATAAGTATTTTTTAAATAAATTAGGTCTATCAGTTTTAGTAAGTATTGATATATAAGAAATTAATCAATAAGAAATATAAGATTGATATATATAGTAAGAAATTATTTCACCAAATAATTAGATGCAAAACAAAAACCTGCAAAGTAAAAAATCCTGCAAAACAAAAAGTTGAGCATAAAAAAAACACGATAAAAATCTACAAAACAAAAAATCAAATATCAGAAGCAAAAGAAAAATAAAAAATCTTGCAAAATAAAAAATCGAACATAAAAAAGTATAAAAATTATAATTTTATTGAAAATATGATAGTATATTTAATGGTGTTGCTGTGGTGATTTTTTAATGTGATCTCATAATTCCGAATAAAACTGGTTTCGAAAATTCAAAACCCAAATTCAGATTTTATATAACCAAACACGGACACCACTAAAGTCTTACTAATAAGCACACTATTTGAATTTATATAATTAAGATTTTTTTTTCTATTTTTAAATGATTTTTTCAATTCATTATTTTCCAATTTTTTTGTCAATCCGTTAAAACTTATTCCTAAATTTATTTCCCAATTTAATCATAGAGTTTGTGAAAATATATTACATATTTTTTCAAAAAATTTAATCCATTATAATTTGTTAAATTGAGAAAAAACTTTTAAAAATAAAAAAAATATTTGAAAAAAATATTAACAAATAATAATGAAAACAGTCTTAGGAGAAAATCATTAGAAAAAATATTTGGAATATGGAAAATATTTTTGAAATAAATATATATGAAATAAATATTAATAAATTATAACGATTTGAGAAATTTTTTTGGAAAAAAAATATGTAGAATATTCATCTTAAATTTAATCAACCCTATATCTAAAAATTTAAAAAAATAAAATCTCAACCTTATATGTTAAATTCTAGGTTCCATAAATTTTAATTTTATAAGCATTATTTCATTCTCTTCTTTTGTCTACTTCTTATTTCACAATTCTCAATTTTTTTATGAGAAAAATCTTTGAAACAAATATTAACAAATAATAATGGAAAAAAAATCTTAGCAATTAATATTTGAAATAAATATTAACAAATTGTAACGAATTGAGAATTTTTTTTTAGAAAAAATATGTAATATATTTCCACAAACTCTATATTTAAATTGAGAAACAAATTTTGAAATAAATTACAATGTGAGAAAAATCTTTGGAATAAATATGCACAAAAATAAATACTCACTACAAGTAATACTTACTAAAATTGGCAGATCATACTTATATGATTTTTTTTTACATTTAATGACCTGGTAAGATAATTTTTCACCGTATATCAATTTTATGCTTAAGTTGATTTATTTGATTGCTCCAAAATTTTATATTGGTTTAATGATTTCTTTTACAGTTAATACTATTATATATCGTATAGTTCATGTTGATTTATTTTGTGCTACACAATTTCTGTTGGTTAATTTAATGATTTTTTTTGCAGGTAATAATCACTAAAATTGTTGAAATATTATATTTAGACAAAAACTCATATGAGACGGTCTCATGCATGAGACGAGGTACAACCTAGCACAAATCACACCAAGGGACGGTTCTACGTTGGGGCTGCACCTGTCACGACCACCCTTATTTAAGCCAACATTATACGAATGTAAATATAATTTAGCTTGTAAACCGGCTATAATTTTTTTTTCTAAACTGAACAACATTATCCATTCCATTCACGCCTACCATAACCTATGTTGTGAGCATACAACGCGAGGTCGGGTGCGACCTGAAAAGAGTCATAGGAAGGACAAACCCAATTTTATACAAGTATAACACCTCGCTGAGAAGAGCGAAGCAAAAGCACACCAAGCTCGAATATGCGACCTAGATGCACCTCGTAGGTCGCAGACTGACACAAGTATGGAGCATTAATTATGATTTGACTAGTGTCAGACGAGCAGCGCTGAGGAGCATACCTAAAGATGGTCATAATCAGAGATGTGTCAGTAAAGGACGGTAATGATGAGTAGCTAGGAGTAGTTAAACGGCTAAATTCCTGTAAATCCGGAGTTGTATCAGGATACGTCCCAGCGAGATGCACGAGCTCATAATACCTCGAACGACCTCCCAGTGATCACCGACCTGGGTCACATCAATCATGTAGCATTTAATGTTTTGTAGAGCCATTTTCGGCTATTTGTATTTGTAATCCGGAAAAGTGAGCTGCACTCTCCCAAATCCTATAAATATGGGTCATTTATGACCAAGAAAGGGGGAGAATTAAATACCTTACCAAACCTCTTGTAAATTTATTACTCAAACACTTATTCTCTCAAACAATCATAGAACATAAATGCAATCCACGTTACACATTTATTGTTTGTGTTACTAAGATCATTAAGCCACATATTAACCCCTAATCCACATATTTTAGTACACAACAATTGGCGCTAGAAGGAGGGTACTCTTTAAGAAAATAGTGCTAAGGTTTTAATGCTTTCTCCTTGGAGTATTTGTTGTAGCCATAATAATTAGCCAACAGCCACATGGGGAATAGTGATGACGTGGCAACCAGACCGGGTCTATCCGTAAAGAAGTCGAGGTCGGCCCCCCTTAGGGCGACTTGGCGACCAGAGCAAGGAAGAAGACGAGTCGAGCTCGCCTGAGCGGGTGACCTCCCGAGAGGTCGCTCCGTAGGAAATATCGACGTGCATATCAGGGAAAGACGTCAGTTCCGAATATAAGCAAGATTCCCAGTGTCAATTATGGAAAGAAAGATCTTACACATCTATTGAAGATTCAGGCAAAGATATAGTGTATCTTGTATTTCTTTGTTTAGAAGGCCCATTAAGTGGCCCATTAGGGTTTTATCTTGGTACATTGTAATCATTATAAATAGGGGACAAATCCCGACAGAAAAAGACACACGAAAATACATAGGAAAAAAGACAAAAAAATATCATTGGCTTGGTATGCCCCGCATTTAGTCCTTCCCATTTAACCGGGTCAACAAACTCGATTGTTCTTTATGTTTTCTATTATTCATTCATGATTCATATATCACTTGTTTGTGGCATAGATGTAAAATCTATGTGACAACAGTATTCCTCAGGAATCTTCGACAAAATTCCCCTCACTCACTCAAAATCCTTCTCAACATTCCCTAAGCATGTCTCAAGCTACTTTGATCACCAAAAGGAAATCCGTTTCGGCCTCATGTCGCTCCGGTGGAGATGGTGTTAGTGGCCCGGCCACTAGCAACCACAATGTCGGGGGACCCATCACCGGAATCGCTCAGAAGCTCGAACAAATCCGCACCCCTAAAGAAATTGATGAGGCCATCGCGGAGTTACGCCGAAAATAAGCCGAGATGAAAATCCTCGATGGCCACTCTGCCCAACCTAAACCCGAGAGGCTACAAAGAAGGGCAAAGGCCAAAGACGGGTAATCTCACCAATGCAGGGAGCCCCGTAAAAAGAAAAATCCAGCCATAGGGGACCTCGCCACGAGGGACCTGCGTCATGGTGACCTCGGCCCGGGGAAACCCGGCTAAGCTAACTCGGTCCCGGTGCACTCCGGTCATCGGTCTGCACTGACCGAAGGGCAAATCCCATCCACGTGCATTTGTTCGGAGGGTTTCAATGGCGGCCGCACCGAGGTCCTGAACTGGCGAGAACAGCCCGGACCGGCCTTGGTAGACACCGAGCAGGACCCGAAAAGATCATTTTCTGATCGGTAGCCCAAGGCGCACCTTTACGGTGGATATCGGCGAAGGATTGACTCGGCAAAGTCCGCCAGCGCCCGGACGGAAATGACTCCATCACCCTACATACGTCCTCGAACCCCATCACCTCGTCGAATAGGAAAGAAACTCTCCACCTCGCCCTCATCGCGACGAAATCGCAGGGCAAAACGAATCTCCGCAGATGGCCGCCGATCTCCAAGAACAGTTAGAGAGCAGAGGGGTACCTCTCACCACCAAGATCCCCGTCTCGCCACTGTCACCTACAATCATGCTCGCTCCTGTACAAATCAAGATCAATGTCAGTTCCATCACACAGTACAACGATAACACCGATCTAATCAATCATGTAAGCAAATACACGTCCTACATGAACTCCATGGGCGCGACCGATGCCACTCAATGCCCACTCTTCCCGCTCACTCTAGGTGACCAGGCCTACCTTTGGTTCAACACCTTACCACCGACGTCCATAGAATCTTTCCATCAAATGGCTCAATTGTTCCTCACTCACTTCGCCTCGCTAACCCCGCACAAGGGAACCAAGCAGCATCTGGCGAACATCCATCAGTTCGAGGAGGAGTCATACCGAGCATACATTGATCGCATATACCAACTCATTATGGAAGGCGAGCACTGGGTGACGAAGCCAAAGTCTTAGGGATAGTGCATGGGTTGAAGAAGGGAACCAAACTCTGAAAGATGATGAACAAGGATTACCTATCAAGCTACACCGATTTCCGATACCGAGTAGGTATTATGATCACCAACGCTGAGATACTGGCCTCAAGGTTGGGCGAGCAGCGACCAACCGAGGTGAAAGTCGAAGTCAATTAGCTTGATCTAAAGTCCAAAAAGCCTTTCAGAAAGTCTGGATCCACAAACTACCGAGCTCCGGGGACGTTCAAGCCAATCGATAACACCCTGGAAGTGAAGCTCCTCGAGACACTAACCATGAATGCAGCTCTGATCTTTTAAGCAATCAGGGGCGGACAACAACTCCCACCAGCCTGGGAAATGCTCCAGGACACTTCTAAGCTCAACCCGAAGAAATTTTGTGATTGGCACAATACCATTGGGCATACCAATTTAACATTGCCGCCACCAAAGAAAGAGAGCTTTGGAAGTTGTACGAAGAAGGGAAATTAGAGAGGTTTGTCGGACCAAGACAACAACAGAATCAATGACAGGCACCTCCTCCGGAAACCAAAACAACCAAGCCAAGAGAGGTCCGCAAAATCTGGAAGGGCGGAGAACATAGTCATCCACATGATCTCCCAATAGGGGAACTCTCGGGGTTTCCTCCCAAAGAATATCCCTATCAAACCGCCGTCAAAAGGCCAAGATGAGAGCTCTCTCGACAATGTTGTGCTAAGTTGCCTCCCCCGATCATCACCATCGCCCAGAATCAGAAATAACTCAACTTCACCGAAGAAGACAAAGATGGAGTGGTCTATCCGAACCGCGGATCCACTTGTAATCTCTCGCCAGATAATGGGGGCTCGTTCATCGCATCATGATCGACAATGGGGCTTTCTGCAACATCCTTTTCAAGAAAACACTGGACCTGCTCGGCGATTTCCACTCTTACGTTGAGCCCTGCGAGGTCGGGATCCGAGGTTTCAAAAACCAACCTGTTGAAGCCTATGGAATGATTCACCTATCTGTGGAAATCACCTCAACCCTGGACATCGAAGTGAAGGCGACAAGACAGCTGGACTTTGTAATCATCGATATCCCCTCGAACTTCAATGCTTTCTTCTACAGACCTTTCAACATGGGTTCGGGGGGTCTACCTCATCTTATTTATATTGTATTAAGTTTCTGGATCCGACGGAAAATTGCACCATCAAGGGTGATCAAATCTCTACAAGAAAATGTTTAACTTACACCGTAATCAATTTAAATTCTACTTTTTATTTTATTTAAGAGGAACCGAGGTGGGGCTAGGTTGTACGAGCTGAACTCCACCCCGAAGGAAAAAGAAAATGATGAAATGAAGATAGACAATGTAATAGAAATGAATGCAACACCGATGGAAGTTGACGTTGCAGTTAAAGAAAAGTCTGCACAAGAGTTACCGGATTTGGAACCTCACCTCGGTTTCGAGCCAATGGAGGTCGACTTCGAACAACAAGAACCCAACCTTGATCCAAGAGTGGAAAGAAATGATCAGCGGGCAACCCCTATCGAAAAGCTCAAAGCAATCCCAGCTGACCTAGATCGACCGGAACTAAGCGTGACTATCTAACTCAAATACCCAAATGACCATGAGATCAATTGATAGATTTCCTCAAGCAGAATTTAGACGTATTTGCATGGTCACATGAAGACATGGTCAGCATCGACCCCGAGATCGCATGCCACAAGTTAAAGATCGACCCGACAAAGAAGCCAGTATCCCAAAAAAGGAGAAAGTTCGGCCCCGAGAAATACGCAGCCTTGGCCGAAGAAGTGAAGAAGCTGTTAGATAACAAGTTGATCGAGCAAGCAGATCAACTGCAATGGGTGGCCAATGCGGTGCTAGTTAAAAAAGCAAACAACTCTTGGCGGCTATATATCGATTTTACCGACCTCAATGAGGCTTGTCCAAAAGATTACTTTCCAATGCCTCATATCGATCACCTCGTAGATAGCACTGCCAGACACGAGATGATGACTTTTATGGATGCCTTCACTGGGTACCACCAGATCGCTATGGACAAAGATGATAAGCAACACACATCTTTTCTGATAGAGAAAAAACGTGTATTGTTGGAAGAGAATGCCATTTGGATTGAAGAACGCAGGGGCAACCTACCAACATTTGGTAAATCGAATGTTCACATATGAGATAGGGAAGACCATGGAAGTATATATCGATGACATCATGGTAAAAAGCGAAAAGAAAGAAGACCATCTGGGCCACCTTGCCCTGACCTTTGATATCTTAAGAAAATACAACATGCGTCCGAATCCCAAGAAGTGCAGTTTCGGGGTTGGTTCGGGAAAATTTCTGGGCCACATCATCAGTCAGCGAGGTATCGGAGCTAACCCCACAAAGATCAAAGCCATCATGGACATGAAACCACCTAGCAACATAAAAGAAGTCCAAAGGTTGACCGGTTGTCTCGCAGCTCTTAACAGATTTGTATCCAGAATGGGGGATAAGTGCAAGCCTTTCTTTGAAGCCATGAAAAAAGGAAAGTTCTCATGAACCCCGATGCCAAGCCGTATTTATGAA
This sequence comes from Stenogyne calaminthoides, assembly GCA_037126765.1. Taxonomy (NCBI): domain Eukaryota; kingdom Viridiplantae; phylum Streptophyta; class Magnoliopsida; order Lamiales; family Lamiaceae; genus Stenogyne; species Stenogyne calaminthoides. Next base: position 20,337,214 of record JBBCBC010000032.1, read on the forward strand.
GCTCAAGGTATATCTCTCCGACCCCGAGATCTTAGCAAAGCCCGTGCCAGGCGAGAAATTATTTCTATACCTCGCGACCTCGAGTCAGCCCTCGGCCTAGATTGTAGTCTTGGCGAAGTCGATCCCGTTTGCTTATATACTTACGTCGATCAAACTTTGAATGATCTTAAGCTCAAAAAAGTATCCACCGCTCGAGAAGCTCGTCTACGCCTTGATCATGAGCGTCCGAAAATTACGACAATACTTCTTCGACCATCAAATAGAAGTCCTAACTACCATGCCACTGAGACAAGTGTTGCATCCACCTGATACAGCTGGACGATTGTTGAAATGGTCCATCGAATTGGGTCAATTCGGGATCACCTTCGCACCCCGAACTGCGATCAAAGCTCAGGTCCTCGCCGACTTCCTCACCGAGCTCACCTTTCCAGAGAAGACACCGGAGGCCGTCGATATTCCTTGGACGCTACACATCGACGGCTCCTCGACAAGCACCGGATCGGGGGCTGGAGTGGTCCTAATCAGTCCCGAACAACAATCTTTTACCACGGCTGTAAGCTTTGATTTTCACGCCACCAACAATGAAGCAGAGTATGAGGCCTAGATAAATGGCAATGGCCATTGGTGTACGAAAGTTGAAAGTTTACAGCGATTCTCAGTTGGTCGTATGCCAGATGTCGGGGGAATACGAAGCACGGGGTGAGCAGATGATGAAGTACCAGCAGATAGCAAAGACCCTCATTGAGAAGTTTGAAGAAGTGCAGATAGAGCTGATACCTCGAACAGAAAACACACAGGCAAATGCTTTAGCTTGCTTGACCACATCGGAAGGTGCCGCGGATATGGATAACCTAGCGGTTACCAAGCTCAACACTCCTTCGGCAGGTCGCATCGCCATCGACATAAAGGAAGTAACTTGGACAAACCAAGCAAGTCCGTCAAACTCGCGAAGAGAAGTCTTTCAGATCGCAACTCCGGAAGAAAATTGGATGACCGAAATCAAAGACTACATCGAGAAAGGAACACTGCCAGAAGACAAGGTCGCAGCTCGCCGATTACAACTAAGAGCAGCGAGGTATACCATAATCAACTAACAACTTTACAAGCGAAGTTTCTCATTACCACTATTGAAATGCATCACCCCGGAAGAAGGCCAGATAATCTTGAAAGAAATCCACAAAGGAGACTGTGGGAATCACACCGCAGGTCAATCTCTCATGTACAAGAAAATCAGACAAGGCTATTATTGGCTAACTTTAAGGAAAGATGCGATTGCGTACGCAAAGAAATGCAAGCAATGCTAGTTTTTTGCCCCAACAATTAAGCGAGCTCTGGAGGAGCTCACGTTGATCTACAGCCCATGGTCATTCGCAAAGTGGGGGATCGACCTGCTTGGCCCTTTCCCAAAGGCCCCGGGCAGTTCAAAGTTCATCGTGGTCGCAGTAGACTATTTCACTAAGTGGGCAGAAGCAGAACCACTAGCAACCATCACTAAAGAGAAGGTCATCCGATTCATCTAGAAAAACATCATATGTCGTTTCGGCCTCCCACAAGCAATCATCACAGACAATGGAAAGCAATTCGACGGATTTGAGATCGACGCCTTTTTTGCGAAGTGGAAAATCGCAAAATTGTTCTCCACTCCCTATCACCCTCAGTCCAATGGACAAGTTGAAGCCGTGAATAAGATAATCAAACACACTCTGAAGACTCAATTCATCGGGTCAAAGGGATAATGGGCTTTCAAACTTTCTAGCATCTTGTGGTCATACCGAACCATATTTCGAAATTCAACAGGCGAAACACCTTTTCGCCTCGCTTTTGGGACCGAGGCAATCATACCAAATTGAGGTCGCCATCGGCTTATCTGACATCGCAGAAAGTATCACGGAGGACAACGATCATGATATATCCTCACCGATTTCGATCTCCTCAAAGAAAAAGATGGAGACCAACTTGAAAAATGCAAATTACAAAACAGAAATCGGAGAAATACTACAACTCAAAAGCAAAAATCCAAGATTTAAGGTTGGCGACCTCGCCTTGAGAAAGATCCTTGAGTCCAGAAGGAGTTTTTGGTCCGACTGAAGAAGGCCCCATGAAAATTTCAAAGTGCACTCGCCAAATGGGGCCTACGAGCTCAAGACATGGAGGGCATCCCGCAATAATATACCCTTGAATCGACCTACCAAGAAGTTCTACCAAGAATCATCTATTTTCAATCATGCATCATGTTTTTCATAAGCTTTGTCAAAGTTAGAAATAAAATAATTTTTATCTGAAATTCTTTACGAGCTAAAATTTATCGTTATTTTGAACAACTTTTTACATTCACGAACTTGAGGGACGGACCAATTCTCTCACGAAGTTCTCGGTCAAAAGACAGATTCAGAAATGAAAAAATAAGATGAAAAAACGAAAAATTCATGACTTTATTTCTAAAAACTAGGGACAGGGGGATAAAATATTAGCATCATGAGAAGTCATTTCAACAAAATCATATCTGTCCAAAGTTTTAGAAAAGGCAATCAGGTCGCATATCATCTATAAGAATACCTCGGTCGCATACCTTATCTAAGTCGACAAAGCCAAGAATATTTAAAGGCAATCACGTCGCATACACTATCTAAGTCGACCTCGGTCGCATACCCTATCTAAGTCGACAAAGCCAAGAATATTGAAAGGCAATCACGTCGCATACCCTATCTAAGTCGACCTCGGTTGCATATATACCCTATCTAAGTCGACAAAGCCAAGAATATTGAAAGGCAATCACGTCGCAAACCTAATCTAAGTCAACCTCGGTCGCATGCCTTATCAAAAGTTGACTAAACCAAAAAAATTCAAAGGCAATTAGGTCTCAAATAACAGATCTTTCATCATGTTTTATTACCCAGATTTTCAGGTACACGAACTCACCGATGTCGAAGTGTCGGTAAAAATAAACAAGCATTCAAAAGAAGAAGCGAGAAGGATGAAAAGAAAAAATAACATCAATTTCATTGATAAACGCTCAGAGGCAACAAGAGTACATCGCCCGAAGGCAGCATAAATCTTACGCCCCATGGGCAAACACTTACATACCCCAAGGGGCAACTGAACAACTTGTTTAAAAAACCCCGAAGGGCGATCACATAGAGTGCCCGAAGGCAATTAGCATATCACAAAAAAAAATCATCAAGGAAATCAGCCTACGTGAGCATCCGAGGTCCCCTTAGTAGGGTCAGTCGACACATTTTGTTCGACCTCGGGAATCTCAACGCCAGCCCAATTCCTTGCACCATCTTCATCCTCTTCACCAACACCGCTACCACCAACGAATTCGCCCTCGTCCTGTTCCCCCCCTTCTCTTCGTTCAGCATCCCAAGAAGCTCCTCAGATCATAAAGATTGGCTCGTGGGGGGAGGAAGCTGAAATCAACACCGTAGGCAGCCAGGTCCTTGATGGGGAGATCTTTTTCCTCCCCGACGGATTGTTGCACATATATAAGCGGACAAACAACTCTTTCATCGCCGATCGGGCCTCTTTTCGAGGTCGCCCGCCATTTCTGGTGCTCGACAACATTGGAAAAGGAATGAATGTATGCCATGTTAGAGGCATGATGGCGTTCTAGTTTGATGGTAGTGGGATGGTCATGAACCTCAGCTTCTAGCCGGCGACACCGATCCTCCACCTCGGTAGTCTTGTTCATGCACTCCTTCATTTTCTTGTCTCGGAGTTTGAGATCCTTCATCAACTGCGAGATTTTCTTCCCCATATCATCCCGCTCCTGGGTCACCTCTTTCAACCTCTCCTCGTCTACAACCTTGGCGTTGATGGTAGCCTCCCACTCCTTCATCGATCTATCCAGATCCACCTTTATCATCGTACAGGCTGCCTTGGCTTTTGGCACTTGGATCCTCGCCCGGCCATATTGCTCCCGGCTCCTCTCAATAAAAGCCAAGGAACGACACATATGGGCAATCCCCGAGGTCAGATTCTCGGAGAAGTGCTGAGTATGGGCCTCTTCGTGAAGATCCAAAGTCCAGGACTTCGGAGCATCAATGGTGATCTGACAAAGATAGGAAGGTTGTACATCATTGGCCGCAGGAGCTCGTGACCACAGAAAATTGCGAGTTGCCTCACCTCGGAAGACCCCATCGTCTAGCTTGTATCTGCGAGGTAACTATGCATGAATACAAGTTTTCTCGGGACAAGCAAAAGAAAATAATAATACGATAAAGAAAAGAGTTACCGTTGACAAAAATCTGGGCTCCAGCCTAGGAAAGTGCGGTCCTCGGCCTCGCGGTCCCGGGGCTGGGTGATCTCCACAATTGTGTCCGGGATCCCCGCCGAACCCGAGAGCACCATCTTCCCACTCGGGGAGTTCCGAAGTGCATCCATATCCACAGATGCTCGGGTCCGCTTCGAAGAACTCCCCCCGGATGGCCGCGCCTCGGTGGCCCCTCTTTTCTGACCTTGCCCCAGGGTGAGGTCGGAAGGTTTGGCTTTCGGGGGCGGAGTCTCAGCAGCCCCACTCGCAGCGGCCTCCTTCTTCTGTTCCGATCGCTGCCTGGACAAGGCCAGAGCTCGAGCGACCTTCTCACGCATATCCTCGGCATTTAGGTTCTGCATCTCGTCAAGGACCTTTGTGGAGGTGAAGTGTATAGGCTCAATAAAGAAAACTGGAAACAAACGGAAAGTCAGGCTATTTAACAAATGGACCAATAATCAGGTCGATAATGTCCAAATCACTTACCAGGAATATCGGCGACCAGTGAGGAACGAGGCGGGACCGTCAAGCCAGCAAACTCCAAGCACTTTAACCTTTGCAGAATGGTCAAAGATCGCTCGTCAGGATCAATAAGGCACACCTGGATCAACCGAACGAGGAAAGGGAGAGAGAGCTCGGAAGTCTTGGAATTCTTGGGAGCTGCGATAAGGGGGAAAAGTTAAATCAGTATAATGGATGAAGATAAATTCAAAAGACTTACGTTTAAATGTTATGTAATCGCGAGGTATCTCGCGATATCCGAGTGCACCAAGGGCAAAGACCGGACTTTGCCACGCTCCCCCGACCAACCACCATTTATCTTTCCAGTCTTGGACCTTGTTCGGAAGATCCTCAACCAGTTTCATGTGGGGGTGAGCTTTCACGTAATAGTACCCCCGACCTTTTCCCCATTTTGCCAGCAAGATGAGAGAGTTTATTTCTTAACTAAAGGAACACTCTTTCGGACCCTACCCGGCAATTTCACAAGAGTTTATAATTGTGCTCCACCCATTTGGAGCGATCTGCGTAGGCGCCAGACCCCAAAACCACAATAGTGCGGTGATGATGGGGTGGAGAGGGAAACGGAGCCCCGCCTTCATGGTATCGCAGTTCATCGCCACGTAACCATCAGGCACCTGATTGGTGAAATCAACCTCATGCCGAGGAACCCATAAATGAACATCGCTCGGAACTTGGAACCTATCCCGCCACACGAAGAGTTTGGCCTCGGTCACGGTCTATTCACGTCTTTCGCAGCAAATGAACTATCTTCCCAAATCCGAGTCGGTCGAGGAACCATTTCGCGAGAGCCGACCAAGTTTTCCCGAAGCCGCAGCCTGCGGTCCACTTCGTCGACTTCATCATCCTCACTTGGGACATCGGGAATAACCTCATCCGAAAGAATATCGAACTCGGCAGGGTCAACTAGCTCAGGGGCGGCAGTGACGGCCTCATCTCCCGCCTCTTCTAAAATTTGAATTTCGGGATCGGCGGGATTAAGGTTTGGACTCGGAGGCTCATCCACCACACGACGGCGCAAGCGGCGCCGATTCTTAGATGTAACCTCTTCGCGGATAGGCACGGGCACTTCGCTTATAGTCTCGGAGGAGACATCGACCACGGATGGCTCGTCTCCACCGCGGCATCGCCGCCGACGGACCGCGATGGAGGGAGCAGAATTCCCCGCCACACTTCCTGACGGGCTACTATCTCCAGAAACCATCGCCAAGAAATCGAGAAAAAATAGAACAGAGAGAAGAAGGAATCAAGAGTTTACCTTAGGAATCACGAGCGCCGGAATCTTACACTGAAATTGCCGGAGTGACGGAGTAATTTTTGAGGATTCGGAAATGGAAAAGGAGGAAAGGAAATGAAAGGGGTATTTATAGAAGGGGATTAGGGGTGCGTATGATTGATCGCGGTCTTTTCGGTCCAGTAAGTGGCGCTTACACACCATCATTGCCTACCATGATAGGCAATTTTAATTATGAACAACAAACCGCCACTTCAAATGATTTTTCAAGACAACAACCACGCGTACTCGAGAAGCCACCGGACCTCGCACATCGCGCTAATAATCAAAAAATTAGCTCATTCCCCTTGGCGAGCATAGGCGAATGAGCTAGGGGCTATTGTTGTGAGCATACAACGTGAGGTCGGTGCGACCTGAAAAGAGTCATAGGAAGGCTAAACCCAATTTTATACAAGTATAACACCTCACTGAGAAGAGCAAAGCAAAAGCACACCAAGCTCGAATATGCGACCTAGATACACCTCGTAGGTCACAGACTGACACAAGTACGGAGCATTAATTATGATTTGACTTGTGTCAGACGAGCGGCGCCGAGGAGCATTCCTAAAGATGGTCATAATCAGAGATGTGTCAGTAAAGGACGGTAATGATGAGTAGCTAGGAGTAGTTAAACGGCTAAATCCCTGTAAATCCGAAGTTGTCTCGGGATACGTCCCAGCGAGATACGCGATCTCATAATACCTCGAACGACCTCCCAGCGATCACCGACCTGGGTCACATCAATCATGTAGCATTTAATGTTTTGCAGAGCCATTTTTGGCTATTTGTATTTGTAATCCGGGAGAGTGAGCTGCACTCTCCCAAATCCTATAAATATGGGTCATTTATGACCAAGAAAGGGGGAGAATTCAATACCTTACCAAACCTCTTGCAAATTTATTACTCAAACACTTATTCTCTCAAACAATCATAGAACATAAATGCAATCCACGTTACACATTTATTGTTTGTGTTACTAAGATCATTAAGCCACATCTTAACCCCTAATCCACATATTTTAGTACACAACAACCTGTACACATTCATACACACACATATATATGTATATATAAATGGTGCCAATAATCCAATAATCCACAACCAAACCCCAAATCAGACCATTAGTTAATACGTTTTAGATTTATACCAAAACACTATACACATCCATAAGCGACAACATATATAGAATAACGGAAGCAAGATAAGTTACGGTATGCCTAACATGTCGTCATCTATGTACACCGCCACTCACAACCTGCAGAAGCTCCACAACCTGTCCAGTAAATCTGACACGTCATAGGATCTCTGAATTTACCTACAATGCATAAACTATGTGACATAAAACTCAGTAAGTAGAAATTATACAAAGTAAAACTTATACTTATTTAAGAGCATTATCAGTTGTTTCATTGTCTCCATAAGATCATTTTTCATTTATCTCGATCCAAAGGTCTATGACTACCTTATTCGGAGGTCTAGTGACCATCTTTCTCGCTACCATCTTACTTATTCATTGACCATCTTGCCCGGAAGTTAAGTGACCATCTTACCCGGAGGTCATTTATCTAATGACCATCTTGCCCGGAGATCAATTGACCATTTTACCCGGAGGCCATTTATTTACATTCAATGACTATCTTGCCCAGAGCTCTAACCGTTTATTTAATCATTCAATGACCATCTTGCTCGGAGCTCTAATGAGCATTTTACCCGGAGACCATTTATTTAATTATTCAATGACCATCTTGCCTGGAGCTCTAGTGAGCTTCTTACCCGGAGACCATTTATTTATTCATTTAAAGACCATCTTACCCGGAGCTCTAGTGAGCATCTTATTCGGAGGCAATTTATTTAATAATTCAATGATCATCTTACCCGGAGCTCTAGTGAGCATCTTGCCCAGTGGCCACTTATTTAATCATTCAAAGACCATCTTACCCGGAGCTCTAACGAGCATCCTACCAGGAGGTCAATAAATTTCATCAGTGACCATTTAAAAAAATATACTTTTATTTTACAATGCACAATATGCTTGTTGCAATGAAAATGCAATACAAGATATTTCACAAGATTCATATAACATCGAACTCACCAGATCCTTTCACAATAACCACATAAATCACAATTTCATTCTATATCCATAACTGGCTCACATGATCATTTCACAATCACCGAATTTACAAGTATATTCCATATTAATCAACAAATACCAAACATTCTCGTAATTCACGTAATATCAACAGTTAACATTTCAGTATAAATAAATTACATAAATAATATGTTTATGTATTATAATTACAAATGAATTTTTACTTACCTCGATTGAGACGAATATTGATACCTCGAACCCCTAGAGCGCCTTGTCAAGTCTCACTATATTGATTACACGGCCTTCACATCTACCGTCTCGACTTCGCCTTCCTCTCCTTCTCTCTTCTCTTCTTTCTTTCTCCCCAAGCTTCCTGAGCCACCTTCTGAAAATTTTAAGATACCCTCCCTTTTTTTTTATATAAATTAATCGGTGATAGATATACAATGATCACCGCCATACTTTTTTTTTTTTTAACTATTAAGTTTCTTTTACCTTTTACTTATTTTTATTATATTTTAATTATACTTTCTATTATGACTTCCCAAATAAAAATACATATATATATATATATATCTATTTGATAATTATAAATAATTATTATTACAATATTTTCATAACATGCAGATCATGCATGTAATCATATACATATGTAGTGTATACGTGTGAGTGTATATATAACTCACCTAATCAATTTATGACCTCATAGATTTATTTACAATTCTACATTTCGATTAAATTTTATTAATCATTAGATTATTTACACTTAATTTATACAACAATTTGTAATGTGCACTTAAATAACACTAAGCCCTAATAAATTATATTATATTTCCTCACCACTAATAACGTATGAGCACAACAAATAATGAAACCTTTAAATCAATTGCACGCAAGATAAATAATCAATAAAACATAAATAATGTTAACACGTAAATAATATAAAATGCACATAACGCATGAAATACATTAGCCAAATAATAGTGCTAAAAGCACGGGTATTACATCCTCCCCTCCTTATAAAAATTTCATCCTCGAAATTTCACTTATTAAATATGTTTTATAATTACAAATATCCCATTAGATTTCTTCTTTCAATCACAACTCATTTTATTACTCATGTAATACCCCGTCCCAGTTTTACTAAGAATAATAAAAGAAACGAGTTTAATAAAATAAATATTTGATTTAAGGATTTTTTGAATGATTTTAGAGTGTATATGTTTGCAAAGATTTTGATTTTTCTGGGAACGGACGAGCACTTCGAACCGAGAGCACTCCTAGCATTGTAACAAAATGTTTCAACGAATTAGGATTTTCGATATAAAAATAAAAAATCTGATGAATAGTAAATACGACGACGATAAAATCCGCTTCGTCTAACTAAATTAGAATTATTGGGCAATATAAGAAAAAATGAATTTTTAATTAAATATGTAAATAAATAATTTTCGTCTCGAAACGTGACAAGCCAATCGCTAAAAATCCCAAAAGATTAACTAACCAAATCATAAATTTTAAATTTATGAAATTGTAACTTGAAAATACGAATATAAGATATAGTAAATATCGAGTGTTAATAAAATAATTAAATTAAATTAAAAAAAAAGTAAATTTTGCCCACAAGATTAACTTGTGGCCAAGAACTTACTTAAGTTACCCACGTCCCCTCAAGCTTAAAGCCAACTTACAATCTTTAAATACCATCACCACCTTCCACAATATTTAATAGTAACGTTACGCTGCTCATTTTTACATTCAAACATGGTCACTCAGAAATTGGAAATCTGGAATTTTCTTTCCGACAGAAAATTGGTTCCAGGTACCTGCCTTTCATGATGTTTTTAATCAACTCCCATTATTTTTTTTCCAACAAATTTTCTTGCCAATAAACTTCAGACTACAAGCTCCAAAAGCCCCAAAGTTTCGTGTAAATCAGATAAGCCATTTGACAGGAAACGAATTTTGAAAATAGCAAACAATGCACTTTTGATTTTGTCTGTTTCACCAAAACATATCAGTTTATGGTGCACTGTTTCGAGACCATTTTACCCATCTTAGAGACGTTATTTTGATATGAATTTTCTTGCCAAGAAACATGAGATGACGAAGTTTAATTTCCCTAAATTTTAGTATTAATTGGATTAACTTTTTGACGGGAAATGGCTCGAGAAAATGAAAGAAAATCATAAATTTTGGGAAACTAACTTTCTAAGAAATGTCAAAACTGGAATTTGAAACTTTTTTAAAAGTCAATAGCTGGTTCAATAAATTATTTGGATGACTTTTTTTCACACAAATCATATCTGTTTTATTTTCCCTTTTATACCACTTATTTGAAAATCCTTTAGGACCTTTTCTTAAGAAATCACATGTTATTAATTTAGAGAATTTTCCATACACTATACACATGACCTTTGTAGAAAATCTAAGGATGTGGTTCTAAACTATAACAAGTCATAAACATGCTCCTCAAAATTCATGAGATTTGGATTTGCAAATAAAGAGTTATGAATTTTTTAAGTTTAATATTGTGAAACAGAAGAACAGACTAACTTCTTGAATTATTGGGACTTTTGTACATACTTTTTCTTTTATAAAAATCATAATAAAATACTACATGCTTTTATCTACCTTTGTTAATTATTTGATGAATTTTAATACTATATAAATAATTTTATAGAATTGTTTTATAAAACTTTGTCAAGCTGAAAAATGAACCTTAAAGCTTTATTCTTGCAAGTGATAATTTTAGGACATCATTAATAAACTCCAATAGACGTTTAAAGTAAAAGTCCGATAAATGCTTATGAGTAAGGAAATCTTAAAGAACAAAGTTTAACGTCCTCGTTAAACTTATGAATAATTTACTTAAATCAAGAATAATTAATGACGAGAACATGAAAATATTATGTTAGGGGAAGTGCTGCTCGAATCAAAGCTCGGACGATCACCGGCACACTCAAACTCTCAAACCGGTTTCAAGTTGTTAACTTTTCTTAAAAGTTAACAAGGTGGGTGACACTATTTGTATGCAGTGGTTTATGTTACAAGAGAACTGGACTAAACAAACACAAATCTATAACGAAAGAACACAATTATATAAGAATATAAGGTTTCAAGAACAAGCTTATGATTATGATATTATGATGATGATATGAGATATATGATATGCAATGAAGGAGACGATGGGAATTGCATGTGGTAAGTCGTTATCAGTGTGGTCCCACTATGATGAAAAGGAGACGATGGGGATTGCATGTGGTAAGTCGTTACTGTTGGGGTTATACGTGAAAGTATGCTTTTACTTTGTATAACCTAATGAAATCAATTAATGCAAACCGTTCATAAAATAACACGTGTTATATTGTAGTTAGTGTTGTGATACCAGATCACGGAAGATCACATTAACAGTCCCTTGTAAACGAGTGCATGTTTCACAACTTAGATAGATCCGAACAATCTATTGGTAGAGGTTGATGTGTAAGGCTCAGATTGACTTGTCTTGACTAAGAGATTACATTAGTGCATCTGTTGCGCTGAAGCGGACGTGTAGAGAGGATAAACTCTTCCGTACTGACTTATGGGATGAAGAGTTAGACCTCAGTGGTTGTTGATTTCTTAATCTCTCTCACTTAATAAGGATTGTGTGTGATTAATAATTGTTGCTTTGACTTATGATGGGAAGAGAATCATTTCGACTTCAATACCTTATATCTTGGGCAATAATATTAATTACATGACAATTGCTAAATTAATACAGAGAATCGTGTGGCCACTGGGCTCCTCAATTGAGTGGGAGACCCAGGTTCGATTCCCTTTGGGAACGAATTGGATTATGGGAGTTATAAGGTGGCTTGGTGAATTTGTGGAGTGTTTGGGTGCTTGGTGTACTAACTTCTAACAACTAACAACTAACTTTGTCCGAACAAAAAAAAAAAAACAGAGAATCGTGTGCTTGGAGAGTCTTGTATGATTTGTCCCCTTGGTGGGCTCAGAACCTTTATCATACCAAATCTTGCAAGTGGAATTAATTTTCCAGTATGGATAATAATGTTGAGTTGTCCTTACTCCAAGGATAAATATATTAATTAATATAAAGCTTTTCAGTGGCTTAATTAATTAATGGACTAAATAATCTTAAACACGGGAAATAATAACCGTGAGCCATATTACCGTAATATGGATTGAGATGGATAATGCAATATTAATTATATAGTAGAATTAATTAATATTAATGGGCTGAATAATATTGTGGCTCAATATTGAAATTCGAAGCCCATTGGGAGGTCCATCTTAATTCTCCTAAAGGCCCTCAAGTAGCCCAATTAAAGTTCATTAAATGAAAAGGTGTTTTAAATAAATTAAATATTTTTGTTGCATATGTTTCCTTAATTTCGAAATTATTAAAGAAAAAGGAGAAATATTTTCTTGGAAAGATTTTATGGAAATGAGATAAGTATTCTTGGAATACAAGATTATCCCATAAATTCAAGAAATCTCCCACTTGGTTTCTTTAAGTGTAATTTTTGAAAATTAGAGAATAAGAAGGAAGAAAAGATTTTATTGATTTTCTTGGAAAGATTTTATGGAGAAAGAAATGTATTATTGGAATACAAGAAATATCTCATAAATTCAAGAAAGATCCAATCTTGCAAATCTCCTACTTATTTTTTGAAAATAGTGGCTAAATAAGGGTGTGAAATTTTTGTGAAAAATTACACATGGAAAAAAGAATATATGAGATATATTCAAGATTTCTTGGAGATCAAGAAAAGATCTTTCCTAACCTTAATTAGATCGTTACCAGTGTGACCCCACTATGATGTAAAGGAAATTCCATGTTATAAGTCGTTACAATGTTGTCCCACTATTGATAAATGAGATTCTAAGTTATTATTATCCGAACTATGAAAAAGAGTATACGATTAGGAACTCAAGCTATGAATGTGAATGTACTATGGATCTACCCTGAATACCAAAAATTAACTACGCAAAATCGTAAGAGTAATCTATAATAAAATACTAAGTTAAATATTTCGGTGACCAATATGAGTAACATCGTACAAGTTGCCTACTGAGATTTTTATCTCACCCCCACTGTTTGATATTTTTAGGACATGATTGAGAGGGGTCGGAGCTGCAGCAGGGATGACACGAAGTTTCCCTTGGTTAATGATAATAATATATAGATATGACTCTTTAAATAAATGTTATTGTTGTGCTCAGATATATCACACGTCAGCATCACCAGATTTATCACACGTCAACAAGACGAATTATCACACGTCAGCAAGTCCTACCGAGACCACGTGATTTGTCGTGCTTACGCATATGTTTTGTCATGCTTTATGCACATGACTTGTCGTGCTTATCGATTTGTCGTGCTTAACGATTTGTCGTGCTTAACGATTTGTCGTGCTTAACGTTTTGTCGTGCTTAACGATTTATCGTGCTTATGATTTGTCGTGCTAGTCCTCTTTATATAAAGGACCTCACCTTTCATTGTAAAAAACACACACTGGAATGTTTCCCTCATTCCACTTATATACCTACACCCACATTTCAGGGAAGAACTATGGTTATTCCCGCAGTGTTCTTGTTTGATTTCTTATTTTTTTGGTGGTCAGATTCAACAAGCCACATTAGAATTCGTAAATTATTTGACCGTCAACAATTGATGCTAGAAGGAGGGTATTGAAAAAATTTTCGAATCCAAATCTAAAAAAATCTCAAGAACACAACCCCCAAAACCAAGAAATCTTACACAAACACAAACCCATATACACATACAGATACACAAAAAAGCTCTTGCAAACAAAAAATTCTCAAATCTGTGTATACATACACATACAGATACATACGGGAAAAGAAAAAAGAAGAGATGAAGAAAGGGGCCGGGAGCCGCCAAGACTTCCCACCTCCGGCCGGCGCGTCGCCACACGGCGGAGACCACTGACTCACCCTACCATGAAGCCTCCTCACATCCGGCCGCCGGTTTTAATGCCACCGCCATGGCGGCAACTCCTCCAACATCATTAAATGTCACCACACGGGCGACCAAATTAAAGCCATTTGCAAAATCATCGCCGTCACCCTCGCCTCACCTCCACAAAGACCCGTGTCGCCACATTTCAGCACCACCGACGACCTCACCCGGCCGATCGCCACTCGCCCAAAATATCCAAACCGCTGCCGCCTTCGCCCTTCGTCGTCCCGGCCTTCTTCAAGGGCTCCGTCGCGACTCCACCTTGAAACCAGAGTTCTTCGTTTGTCTTTGGACTATTTCAAGTTGGGAGGTGAGCCCATCCGATATTATCCTTAATGTTGGGCTTCAGGAATGTTTAGATCTTAAATCAATATTGACCATCTTTTTTGGTTGGGTTTTTAAAATTAAAATGCTGACTTTTAAACTTATTTGGGCTTGAATAAGTTTTAAAGTTGTTTGGGCCTGAAGAGGTAATGGGCCAAAGAAGACTACACGATTTAAAAATCTGGGGCCCAGACTTTGGGCTGATTAAATAGATTTTTGGGCCCGGTTTTTAATTAATAGTGGGGTTTAAGGGCTGCACTAATTAATTCGTGGGCCCGGTAGTTGAACCGACATCAGATGGGCTCGGGTCATTGGTCGTTTATTTTTGGCCCCGATTTCCTACCCCAGTAAAAAAAAAGTCTGGCCTTGCCAAATAGCTCGAGAAAGAAAATTAGACGAGCACCCGGAGTCTCTCGAGCTACTCAAAGAATCTACGGGTAGTCCTTTTACCCACCCCACCAGGTTTATTATATTTATGTCCTCGTGGCTTTTCATTCATTCATTCATTTATTTTCATTCATATTGGCCCTGCCTACGAAGAGGTCACACCTAAGCCGGACGACCCGAACAAAGACAAACGAGCCCAAGTCTATGTTCACCGATGAACGAAGTTCAGACTGATTCCCGTGAAAAAAAGTGAGTAATGGGTACGCAATGCGCAAAAGATGACTCAGACTTACAGATACCAGAGTAAAAGCGGTGATGAGTGTGGGTCGAGCTAAATAAGACGTTCCTAAGACGGTGATCGCGCCTAAATAAGACGATCGCGATCTAAGAAAGGGGGGGTTCATAAAGTTAACCTATCTGGTCGCACCTAAATAAGACGATCAACCAATTGCAACATCAATAAGACAATCAAAAATGAAAAAAGTCAGGAGCGGGCATATGCAAACACAATGTTCGAAATCATTCAGAAGAAAATGGGCACTACCGGCCAAATTACAAAAAAGCCACTTGTACGGTTATGTCCGGCCACTTCCGCAGTATCTACCGCTTTTTTTATGATGATTATGCCCATTACTACCTAAGACAGCACTACTGCTTTTTTCGGCGACGATTATGCCCGCTTACTGCCGCAGTACTACCGCCTTTTCGGCGACTATTATGCCCGCCTACTTGGAGCTGGCAATACCGCCTTCTCGGTGATGAGATCGTCGGCTTTCACAAAGATGACCAGCCCAGCCTCTTGGCCGTCGACTTTCCGCTATCTCGGCGATGTCCAGTCCGCCATTTTAGCGAAGTATTCTCCGCTTCTCTACCGTTGGTCCCTGTAAACGAAGTCTTACACGTATGGGGGAATACACATGTTCGTGTTTTTAAAACTTTTCTTCTCGAGGTCGCTTGGGTCAGTTGTCCGATGATTTGGTCCCGAGAAGCACAGATCGCTTCTGAGTCAAAGTCTCATCGAGACAAAGATCCTGAGCCGCGCTTTTGTAAACCCTCGGATAATCCCAACCGAGTCCTCGAGTTTCGTAGATCCCGAAGTTGCTTGGATCTCGATAACTAACTTATCAACCCTCGTAAGAGTAAGTTTAGTTTGGTAACTATCTGTTCTAGCTACTACTCGGATGTGCGGAATGGTTGGCCCTTAGTTTATACTTTTTAAGCTTTTGTCAAAACCTTCCTTTAATGGAATAGTGATTAGGCCGTGATTCAATTATATGCAACTTCAAATGGATTGATTCCAACCTAAATGTCGATGAAAATATGCTTTTCGTAATATATGCAAATGTTAAGCAAAGCAAAAATGTAAAGCAAAGAACACAACAATTTATAGTGGTTCGTAGACTTAAGCTCCTACGTCCACTCTCTCTGATCTCTTCAGAGAAATTCACTAATCACTTCCTTGAGCTTTCTGACTACCTCTGTAGTTTACTTACTCAACTCGGCCCTGAGTTTTCTGACTACCTCTGTAGTTTACTTACTCAACCCGACCTTGAGCTTTATGACTACCTCAGTTTTACTTACTCAACTCACACAAGCTTTGTGACTACCACAAGTAGCTTACTAACTTCTCCTCTAGAGCTTTCCTCGACTACCTCAATGTAGTTTACTCACTCTTTACAACTCCAATCTCACCAACAATCCCACTCAAACTACCTTCTAAAGGGTTTGGGGTTTCTTGGTTGGTTTCCAACTAGGATGAGATATCCTTTACAATAAAGAACAATGCAAAGGCTAGGATATCTCGACTAAGCTTTGGATATATCTTATCAAGCTAGGCTTAGTTTAATGAGCTCTCTTCAATATAAAGCACTTGGGAAATTCTTGGGTTTTCGAGTGCTTCAACTTTTATGATAATAAGTTTGAGCTCTTGAGTTGCTTATAAATTTCCGTAACCTTTCAATGTAGAAGGTCACAAGTATTTATAGGTATACACCAAGGTCACTCTTGAAAAACTATCCGTTGGAGAGATAGCTCCGAGAGTTTCCTCTTATGGTTTGTGAGAAACGGCTATATTTAGGGTTTGACACTCCCTAACACGTTTTAGGCAATAGCCTTTCATGTAGCCGGTTTTCACTTTTTGCAGTTGAACTTTGTACTTCTGACATCTTTTTCAAATGACCACACCATTTGTTAGTGTCAGATGGCATGTACAATTTGTCTTCCTCTTTTTGACTTTTGTCTCCAGTTAAAGGTATACAACTTCAACGACTCTTTTGGTTACAATCTCGAGTGATATAACCTTAACAACACTTTGTCTTAGTTCCTTTTATGCACTTTGAATGTTATGGGCAATATCTAACTTTCTAAGGAATCGCGATCTTCGATGTGCATCCTTGGATAGATATGTTCGATGCCTCCGAAAGAACATTGAGTTTATCTTGAAGCATTGATTACATTCTTGACTCTTTAGTAATTCTTTGTGCCTTGATATTCTTGATCTTGATTCTTGATCTTACGTATTACGTGTCTTGATAGTCTTACGAGTCTTGAGGTCTTAAGAGTCTTCCGAGTCTTGAAGGTCTTCAGTCTTCTGGATGTCTTGGCCCGATATCTGAGTTTCATCTTCGGAGTCTTGATTCTTGATTTCATCTTGAGTCTTGATATCTCGGTTTAATCTTGATCTTGATATCTCGATTTCTTCTTGAGACTTGATTTTCTTCGTTTCTGGCTAAAACTTGAAAACTTGGTTTCATCTTGAAACTTTGGTTTTCTTCGAAACTTCTTGAGTTCTTGAAATCTTGAATCCTAACACTTTATTTATCTGTCGACTATACATTTTGCGATAACATCCTCAATACTCTAAAACCGAATCGACTAACTATCAAGATTATTCTCAATATGTCATACTCGGGGTTTTTTGGGATCTAATCAAAATCATATCTTTATTAAATTCATCTCCCAACAATTTCCCTTTTTTTGATGATGCCAAAACCTATCTTGTTACACACATACCTAACCTATATTCGTGTTTCAGCTTTATCCTATTACAAGATTGGTTTTATTTTCAACAATTTTCCCCATAAATAATGAGTCTCTTAACAATTAATCTCCCAATAATTTCCATACGAGAGAATCTCACAAAGAATTTCTTCAAGAATGAATCTCTTAAAGGATTCATCACCAAATACTTAATTTCTCAATCAATTAATCTCGTAGACAATCATTCGTGCATATCAAAATTTAAAAGACATGTAAATAAGATAATGAGATATTATCTTTTGAGCATAAATGATAAAATTTCATTGATGATAGGTAGATCACATTACGTGTTACAATGAATCTTATCTCAACAAAATCAAAAAGACAAAAATATAAAAGATTACAAAAATCTTCCGAAGTCTTCATCTTCTCGAAGTCTTCATTCTCGCTTCTTCACCAAATCTTCGGTTCGGTTCTTTTTCAAAGATCGCTTCTTCAACCTCATCAAAGCCAGGACTTCTAGGTTGAACATTCCATAATATCTCTTCTTCAAAACATCTCTTTCTTTGATGATATCCGGACTGTTTCTGTCGACCTAATCGAAAGCAAAGATATCGAGATATTTCTGAGAAATGGCTTTCTCATTCACACAGCCATTCTCCAAATTTCGGGAGGAGGGTACACATATGGACCCGTATGCGGTTATACGCACCTTTCCTTCATCCGCTAGATTTATCCATCCTTGAGATATTTTGATAAGGTCGAGAGATAATCGATGAAAGCCTCATTCGGATCGAGCTCTCCCCTCCATTCTCTCGAAAGACATCATAGTAGAACCGTAGGTTCTTTTTGATTTCTTCCCACGCATCGTTGAGATGGACTGACATCCATTTGTCAATGTGCGGCCATTTCTGTGCTTTTGTGCTCCCTCTCCTCTTGCTTGCGAACCTTTTGAACCCTCCTTCTTTTTTTTCTTCTTGACTTTCTTTTTCTTTTCATCACCGGTACACCGAAAGCGAAGCGGCGGCTTTCAACGCTTGTTCAACTAGAGTGTTTTTGAGTGCTTCTAGTGTTGAAGACTTTCTTCTTGGGCTCGATTTCGAATCTTGATTGCAATATCGAACTTCCCTCGAAGCGGGCTTAAGCCTTTGCTCTTTTGCCCTCGGGCTCTTCCATCACCACGACCTTTCTCTTGATGGGCAATTCAAGACCTACCGGGCTTGTTCCAATCCTTCCTCTACTACTCAGTTTCTCCATAGCAACTTCCTGCATTGTTTCCTCAGAAACCTGAGTGTAGACCGCTTCTCCACCTCTTTGAATTTCAGCTTCTCAGTGGCTTCAATCTCTTTCATACGGCTTCGCAAGTATCTTCTTTTCAAAGATTTTTAACAACCTTGCCCTTCGTGAGTATGTTCCAATAATTCCCCGAGATCGGCTCGTGTCTTTTCCCCCTTCTTGAACCATACTCGGCGCCGAAGCCCTGGAGAGTGTCAGGTCCATGTGATATTTCTCTTTCTAACACTCCACACCTCCCCCGCCATCCGATCTTGCTCCTCCTCGAGCAGCTTAAGGTGGTTCTTTTTTCGCCACGAGAATTCTTTTTCGGACAAATGTGCAAATTGACTTGAGAGAGCTTTTTGAACATGTTCTCATCTCTTGCCATGAGCATTTAGCTCATTTCCTCAACAAATGTTCTTCACTAGCATCTCATTCCTCTCAACCAACTTTTGCTTTCAAGAATTTTTTGTTCGCTCCCGATGCTTTTTGCTTCAACTCTTCATTCAAATTTCAAATTTTGACCCCTCCATCTTGTTTTTCTAGCTTTGCTTCCATGGAGGTCACTTTTTTCATCATAGAGCTCAAGAAAGACTCCGGTTCAAGAAGTACTCAATCCTTCAAACGCCGAGATTGGTTGGCAAAACTTCCTCCATCCGAAAGCAATTTTGTTCAAGATAGGCTCAACCTTCTCCAATTTCTCCATCACCGGGTGAGATCAATCTCGTGAGCATTATTGATCTCCTGTGCCTCCCGAGTTAGTTTGCTCATCCTGAGTCTCGGTCAAACTCGAGCTTGGTTTGAACTGGGGCTTCACCCTGAGCTTGGGTGTCCACCAGAGAAAATTTGTCTGAGCTTAGTGAAGTCTCAAGAACCTCAGAGAAGACTTGCTCCTCAGTTTGATCCTGTGCCTTTGAGATAGCCTGAGCCAAAACATGTAATGGCGATTTAAAGCAAATGGCTCTCGAGTTGAATCTCCTCGATCTCACTTTCCTCATCTTCATCGAATGAGAACCACCATCCTTTTGAGTTTTGGAGCAAGGGTTTTCTGCTTCTTCAATTTCTCACCCTGCTCCTTCTTGGCTTCCAACAACACCTTCCCCCTGGCTTGTTGGGTTTCCTTTTCAGTAGCCGCAATCGGTGATTCCACTTTCTTCTCTTTCTTTCCCTTGAAAGTCCTCTTCGCAGCAATGGGCTTGAACATCACTTTGGACTTAGGGAATGGGGTAGAGTTGGCAAAGATATCCTCCTCCTCACGGAACATCTCATGAATGAATGCAATTTTGGTGGCGTGGAGGATTCTGCCTTTGATAGATATTGCCCCATCATCCTCCTTTTTTTATGACCTTGGCTTGCTCAATCACCACCTTGATCAGATATTTCAGCCAGTTGAAATCCTTGGTGGGTGAGTCCTCAATTGCCGCCATCAGTCGGAGTTTGGGAGTGATGATCTGCTCGAAGCTTCCAGATCGACTCATTATGCACTTTCCCACAATATCCATCAACACTCTGTATTTCGGCTGTAGATGTCGTTTGTGCAGAGTTGCCTCAAACTTAACAGGTCTCTCGACAACCTTGTCAAGATACTCCTGCTCCCATCCCAACATATACAATGAGGGATCATCTCCCCTATCGCACAACTCAAATACATCGTTCAGATGCTTAGGGACTATATAGAGCTCTCGAACAAAATCTACATATTTCATTGATTGTTCGAGATGCAAAACATAAATCTTAGATTCTATACAATCTTCCTCATTGATTTCCATATTTGCAACAAACTCTATTACCTCACGGGTATACTCCACCTCTGGTCGATTTGCGACGAGGTTCATCGATTCTTAATTTGATTAAGTGGAGCGCTTCTTCTTCGTGTTTGCATTTAACGTGTTTCCGTAGACACCACGATTCGCATTCATGGCTTATTCTTCTAGGCTAATCTCTCAAAAATGGTTGGGGCCATTTGAGATTTTGAAGATTTGAAGATTTAGGGTTTGGGTTTTCTGGGCAAATGGATTTTCTTTGCAGAGGATTTTGGGAACGAAGGGTTTGATAAAGTTTGGCTTGAATGAATTCAAAGGATTAAATAGCTTGAGATCGTGGGAAGTCATACTTCATTAGAGATGAAAAGCATTCAACGTTAAGATTAATCCCGCCTAAAAACATTCCTCGTGTTTTGTATTTATTGCCAATGATTACCGAGTTTCACTTAAGCAATAAAAGGTCGATCCTTCGAAAAAGTAAGCCGCCATTTTAACTTCATTGGAGATTAAATGTAACAGAGCATTTAATGATTTTGTGTATTACCTTCTTTATGAATTTCAAAGATCCCGCACAAAAAACATTCCTCGTGTGTTTTGTATTTATTTCCAATGATTAATTCGAAGTTTCACTTAAACTCTATTCAAATAAATGAGTCGATGAGTCATTACTTCTTGAGCTTTACGATTAATTTTCCTCTTATCACCCTCACTCCTGGATTGCCCTTTTAATGAGTATTGACCTTGATAAAATGTCAAGATGATATCGAAATCTTGAATGGGTTCAAGATAGTAATCGAAAATTGACCTTCAAGAATCGAGTTTCTCTTTGGCTCTGACTCGCTTTAGTATTTCCATTTTATCCCGAAGAACTTCCCAAAGAGAATTTTGAGAAAACTTCATGCATCCGAAAACCTTCAATTTTTTCGATTTTACTCTATACACCGATCCAACATCCTTAATTCAATCGATAGTTCCTCAAATCTTGATTCAAATGTCTTGAGGTTTAGTCAAGATATCACTTCTCTTCTCGTCTGCTCTATTCCATGAATTTTCTCCATCCTTATGTCCTTTTTTGATCGACATGATCTCTCGATGAAGTGATGTCTCGATATCCACATGCTTGCATCTGAGTGTAATACCGGATTTTGTGAAATAGCAATGGCACTATTATTGTCACAAAATATTGGTACTTCATTGGCTACAACTTTATAATCCCTTAATTGTTGTCCGAGCCAAAGAATATGAGCACAACAAATTCACTCACGAACTCCGAACTCATGTATTCAAATTTTCTTCGTCATGAGAGTCTCTCGATCATCTTTTCATGAGCTATCGAGGTCTGTTTTTTGAAAACCACGGGATATCGCATAATTTATTCCAAGAAATTGACCTTGACAAGTTCTGTAGTGGACTTCACAATTTCGAACCTCCATAATCAACATCCGAATAACCTTCACTAATTCAAGGTTATCATCACCGATACCATAATCCTCTATTCAAAGGTTTAGTCAAGATATCGCCGCTTAAGATACTTCCTAGATCTTTTGTCGCCACATGCTTCCATGTGAAATAGCCTTTAGGATTAGCTTGGTATAATCCCTTAATTGTTGTCTCGCACATATCCCAACAAAGAAATGTTATATCCGCCTACTTGTTCTTTGAAAACCGTGATATAGAGCAAATGATCCAATGATTCCTCTATAATCGCAACCTCCATAATCGACTTCATCGACGGATTTGCCTTATTCATCGCGATCCATCTTGTAGTTAGTATTCATAGGAATTCCTACCTAATCGCATTGCAATTTTGTACACCATACTTGGCAATCTTTTAGAAGTTAGTATTCATAGGAATTCTAACGTGTAATTTGGTGTACTTTGTTGATGAAGATTCCTTCTTTGATTGTTTCACTTGAAGACCTAGAAAGAAATTCATCTCTCCCATCATTGACATCTCAAACTTGCCTTTCATCGATGTTGAAAACTTTTCACACAAAATGATGTTTTGAGATCCAAAATGATGTCATCAACATATATCCAACCAAGAAGATATCTTCCCCATCTTCTATCCCGAAAGAGTTTTATCAACAGCCCTTTGACAAAACCATGGTCAAGAAGAAAACCGAGAAAGAGTATCATACCATGCTCGGGTGCTTGTTTAAGACCATACAAAGCTTTTCCGAGCCTCAGAACTTGGTCATTCTGTTTGAAACCGTAAGGTTGTTCTACATAAACCTCTTCTTTAAGCACACCGCTCAGATATGCACTTTTCACATCCATTTGATAGACCGTGAACTTCATGTGGGCGTAAGATATGCAAGAAACAATCGATGGCTTCTAGTCTTGCAACCGTGCAAAGGTTTCATCATAATCCAAGCCTTCTTGGGAATAACCTTGTGCAACTAGCCTTGCCTTGTTTCTTACAATGTTGTTGTTTTCATCTCTTTTATTCTTAAATACCCACTTGGTTCCAATAACATTGTGCCTTTCAGTTCATCTACTAGCTCCCATACTTCATTTCTTGAGAATTGATTCAAATTTCATCTTGCATAAATAATCCAATGAGAATCTTGTAGAGCTTCATCAATCTCAAGAGGCTCTTTCTCCTCGATAGGGAAGCAAAGAGAATAGTGCACTCTCACCATGGAACCTTCTTGTTTTGACACCTTCAGTTAGATCACCCACAATCCGACTTGTAGGATGACTATCTAACCATCTTCTTCTAGATGTTCCCCTTCAACAAAGATCCTCAACATTTGAAATGTTAGGTTCGATTAATTCAAGAACTCTTCGTGGAACAACAGAAAAGGAGAAAGGGAATCATCTTCCTCGTGGAAATTCTATTCAACATTGTCGAGACATTTGTTCCCCTTTGGTTGATAGATTCAGAATTTGCCTCACCGTGACCACATCTTCATTGGCATCACATACCCGAGTCTAAACGTGTCTGCTCGATTGGTCACCTTTGGTGTGTTGGCTTTCCCGAGTCTCACCATTCCGAAGTTCCATCCTGAACTTCTTTATCCGAGTCCGAGTCACTCAATCATAGAATGTGACCGACTTCTTCTTTTCGTGTTCAAAGGATGATTTGTCATTCTTTTCGTGCTTAATCTGGTGATCCTCTTGGTCGGGCTTCTTCCGTGATCATGTTCTGCTTTCTTCCGAACACAAGTAGATTCATCAAAAATAACATGAGGTGTTTCCTCCACAATAAGAGTCCTACAGCTTGTAAACTCGAAAGCTTTTATCGACTTCGTAATATCCTAAGAATATTCCTTCATCGCCTTTACTATCAAATGTTTTCAACTCGATCTTTACCATTATTGTGTATGAAACACTTGCAACCAAACACACGAAAGAAAGAAACAAGAGGCTTCCTTTCATTCCAAAGCTCATAGGGTGTTTTACCTCGACTCTTGGTCAGCATGGATCTGTTTCCGAGAATAGCATGCGCCTTGACAACTTTCAAATTTCAAAAATCTTTTAGAATATCGACTTCAAATTATCATTGTCCTTCTGCAGCCTTCTTTCGAGTCCTATTCCTTCTTTCAACGACACCCTTTTTGTTGGGGGGTCCTTGCAGCTGATGTTTCATGAGTAATTCCATTTGCTGCACAATAATCAGATATGATATGATTTATAAATTCAGTTCCTTTGTCAGATCTGATTTTGACCACACTCAGATTTTTCTCAATACTGAGCCTTTTTAGTAATTTTGGCAGTTTTATCTAAGTCTCTTTCTTACTGAGTAAGAATATGACCCAAGTATATCTTGAGTAGTCACCAACTACTACCAATGTGTATTTTCTGCCATTAGTGCTCACTGGTGTTATAGGACCAAAAAGATCCATATCGCAAAGAATCAAGTATTCTTTTCAAGAGAAACATCTACTTTGCTTTTAAATGATGCTCTAATTGTTTTCCTTTTTGGCACGCATCACAAATATGTTCCTTACTGAACACTTCATTAGGCAATCCTCTCACAAGAGCTAATCTTGCAAGCTTATTCAGAGTTTTGAAATTCAGGTGATTCATCATTTTATGCCATAACCAACTGGTATCTGTGAAACTTTTAGCAACCAAACATGTATCTTTAGGAGTTGAACTCCAGTCAGCAAGATACACATTTCCTTTTCTAGTACTAGTCAGTAATACTTTCTGTTGGGAAATTTAGAGTTTTGATGAAAGTTCTAAAACACATGTAATAGGACCAGTCAGACCTGTTAGCTGACTGATGTTTATATTACCAGTTATAGGATACCAGTTGATAATTATTGTATAGAACAACTGATGTAGAAGATAGGTCACATATTGAGGGGGAACCTCAATATGTATAGGTCAGATCTGAAGATCTAAAGAACAACTGATATCCGACAGGCCAGAAAGGCAAGAGAAGGACAGAGATCAGATTGATCTGATCAAGTCAGATATCTCAGCTGAAGTCATGAAGCTCAAATTCAGAATACTTGAAGATCAGATGACTTCCAGAAGATCAGACCAGAAGACCTACATCAGCCGAGTCTGCTAGTTGAAGCTAAGACAACCGCACCGAAGACTCTATCGAGTAGATCGATCGGGTTTTTGATTGATCGGTCATTCGCCAGTGAAAAATCGATATTTCACCAAGTCATACGTCAACGATCTGAGCAAGAAGAATGTCAACCTTAGTTGGTAGAACAACACTGAAAAGTGCTTATGTTAACCAATAAGAACAAGACACGTATGATCGAGAGCGGCAAATTACGGGATTTGGTCTTCGCTTTCTAACGGCTATAAAAGACACTATTCACGCTTTTCGGCCATGCCGCCTCAAGACGCCACATCAATCCTACAAGTCTACCAAATATAGCCTGAAATTCAATTTGCTCTCCAACGGCTCTTTGATTTCGAGGTCTATAAATATGGGATTACACTTCAGAGTGAAAAAATGGAAACTATCAAGAAGCTCAAGCTATAATCGATTTCCGCATCGAAGAACACTTAACTTGAAGATTATTTTCTAAGTGTTCATCCCATAAGTTCTTAGCACATAAATCTTTTCATCTAAATTGATAGGCTACTTAAAAAACTAGAAAAAGATTTCAAAGTTGGAACCAAAACAATCTTACCCAAACCCAAAGTTAGGTTAAGTTGTTTAGCAAGATTTCGACTAAGGTTTCTAGTTCTGATTTCTGGGATCGGTTGAGTGAGAACTCTTTAAATATCTCACAGGTACTGTGTTGGACTAACACAAAAAATCTAAGTCCAAATTGGTTTAGTTTGTGCCCCTTGTGATAGGGAAGAGTGGACGTAGGACCGGTTTGTCCGAACCACTATAAATCTTGTGTGCTTTTACCTGCTTTGATTAACTGCTTTTACACAATCGCACTCTACTTAATTAAAGCTGCATACATATTCTAAGTTAAGATCAGCTAGCACCAAGCTTCTGATCTGATCAGTTTGACACTTTAGTCAACCGATTGAAAGACCGACTTTGGAATCGATTTATTAAAACCGGGTTTTTCACACGGTAAAACTTAGCTTTTCGACAATCCGCTTAAACCGATAGATACCGAATCGACCGCCTTGCGATTATTAGTAAGTTAGATATTAGTCCAAATCGATTCACTTGCACTCTGATCAAAGCTAATCGCAATCACACCTCGACCAAGACAAAAAGTTTTCGAAGTCTATTCACCCTCCCTCTAGACTTACAAAACCCGTTAAAGACCTACACTTTCGTGATATCATCTTTCACAAAACATAAGTTCTTAGAGAACTCAACATTAAAACCTTTATCACATAATTGGCTTATTGAAAGCAAGTTATGCTTCAATCCGTATACATATGAAACACCATGGATATGAATCGAAGTCGATTTCCAAAGTTCCATATCCTTCACCGCTCCTTGAATTATCTCCAAAAGTGATCTCGAGGGCCTCTTTGTTCAACATAGTCACCGAGTATCTTCTTTGAATCTCGCATATGTCTTGAGCATCCACCGTTAAGATACCATACATCGTGGCCTTTTTCATCTCTGCTCATCGCTTTATGTGATCTTCAATCACCAAAGGTTCCTTGTTTTTCCTCCCCGAAAAACAGATCAATTTTTAGGTACCCAATTTGTGTAGGGTCCTACAAGGTTAACAGACTTTTCGAATCCAAATCGCCTCGACAACTCTAATCACTTTAGAGTGGTCGATCATCTTCCATAAATATCTACATACACATTTACTACTCTCGGGGTGCCTTAGCGGTTTCGTATGAGTACTAAATTTAGCATGAACATGAGCTTTTGAATTTTTCTTTGGTTGTGTCTTTTGTTCATTTGCTTTGGCTTTTGTGCAAATTGCTCAATCTTTGTTGACTCGGGTTCGGTAACCTTTACCCTTAGGCAAGTGGGGTTCAGTTGTTCAGATCTTGAAATTGGGTCTTTCAAGATATCGAGGACTTGGTCTCTTCTCAATTGAGAATGTCTCTCTTTGAGTGTTTCTCTTCTCAAGATTCCTCTCGATGATTCAAAGGTAGATCCTTTCAGTTTGCATTTTTAGCCCGAGGCTTTGAAGTACTTGTTCGAAATTTCCAATCGAAAGTGCTCAGTTTTCTAGCCTTCACCGAGGTTTGGGCTTTCCTACTGATCATTCATTTTTAATTGAAACCATGGGTCCTTTTCCTTGCCTACAACCTTGGGCATTTCTTCATTTTGAAGTGTGGGTGCCACCGGGTTTTACAAAGATTGTCTTCTTGCTACTTGATCGCGAGATTCGGATGACCTTGTGAGGTTCCCCTGGAATGTATCCCATCCAGATTTTATAGTGGCAGATCTCTCGTAACTCAAATTTCATCTATTACTTTAGATGATGATTCAATAGAGTTAGCTTCTTCACAAGACTATCCTCACAGCTTCAGAGAGTTTCATGCTTCTCGAGAGAGTCATTGAACTTAGTTCTCGATCAAATGAATCTCTTCAATGGATTTCTCTAAATTTTCGCTTAGGGGTCACTATCAACATCTCTTTCTCCCGAGAGTTGTACTTTCGTAACATCCACCATCAAGAGCTCCCATTAAGTGAGAAGTGATATCGATTATTGCTAGAGTCTTTCCATTTTAGATTTTCATCTTTCGATTCCTTATTTTTTGCTCTTGAGTTTCATTTAGCGCTTCTTGTAAAACAAAGATAGTCCTTCATTAGACTCTCAAATAAATCCATCAGTCAAAATGATCATTTCATAGTTGAACTTGACAACTCTTGTGCTAGTGTAGGAGCAACAACAGAGAAAGAAGAGTTTACCTCCTCAATGGCCATCGACATATGTCATCACTTTCACCGTCGAGAAAATTTCATCCAAGAGCTAGATCCTCCTCGTAATGTTCTTCTTCTACGCAACCACGGCCTTTTTGCTAGAGAACTTCTTGTCTCTTTTTAGCTTGCCTTTCTTTCTCTCCTTAGCACTCGATCCGACAATCATACGAAGTGACCTTTCTTTTTAGCAATTATAACATCTGTTGGCATCATCATCCCGATCACTTTCTTCTTTGGACTTGGAGTCCTTCTTTTCGATGAAGATCCTCAAACTTTCGTGTCCTTCTTCTTCTCGGTTGATCCGTCCTCGGGTTTCTTCCGCACTGTGGATGATTCTGTAATAGTTTTTGTATTTTCCATATCGACCGTTTAAGTTTTTCAAACCTCCTTGCCATCAGTCTTAGCTTATCCTCAAGCTCATCCTCGATTTTTTAGCAAGGGAGTTCTCGAACTCTCTAGTTTTTTGTGTTTTATCTTTGGCTTTAAAAGCCACATTTTTACTAGATGATGAATCATCTTTCTTTGTCACCCTTTTGGATTTCTTATCAATTACAAACTCATAGGCCTCCAAAAATCGAGAAGACTTGTTGGTATGGCATTGAATTAATGTTTTTGGTGTTTTCAATCACCACTTTGCATGTATATCCCATTTCTTAGAAAGACCTCTAAGAATTTTCAATGCAACTTCTCTCTCAGGATATTTCTTTCCAAGTGCATTTAGATCATTCATAATGCTAGTGAATCGATTTCAATTTGTCAATAGATTCACCTTCTTCCATTTCAAAAACTATCAAACTTTCCAATTGCAAATCGAAAAGTTTGTTTTTTTTGATATGATCTCGTGGCCTTGGCACATTACAAATAGTGTATCCCAAATTTCTTTAGCAAGATTCTGATTGAGAGATCATTCCCATCACACCATCATCAATTGTAATCAGATATAGTGTGTCTTTAGCAATATAGTCTAGATTGACTAACTTCCTCTCCTCGAGAGTCGGGTTGGTCATCGACTTAGGAAATTCCGCCTAGGATCGTTTCTCTCATTTTCTGCTCCTCCTGATTCACCACAAGAAATTGGAATGGCCCTTCAAAGACCACTCTCCACATTCGCTCATTTTTAGAATACGGTGAGCCCGCATTCTCATCTCCATAAATCATAGTTCTCCATCGAGAACATGGGAAGTTTCTTAGAAGACATTTTATCCGAAGTCTTTTTTAGAATTCAAAGAAATAAGATCGATTCGGATAGACCACAAGTATTTTTAGAAAATAAAACTTTGGTCAACAAAGAAAGGTCAAGTTGAACCACCGCTTCGATACCACTTGTTGGTCCCGTGCAAAACGAAGTCTTACACGTGTATGGGGAATACACGTGTTCGATGTTTTTAAAACTTTTCTTCTCGAGGTCGGCTTTGGGTCGTTGTCCTCGATGATTTGGTCCTGAGAAGCACGCATCGCTCGAGTCAAAGTCTATCGAGACAAAGGATCTGGTTCCGCTTTAAACCTCGGATAATCCCAACCGAGTCCCGAAGTTTTCAGAGATCCCGAGTTGCTTGGATCGATAACTAACTTATCAACCCTCGGAGAGTAAGTTCGGTTTGTAACTATCCGCGCTCTAGCTACTCGATGTGTCTTGAATGGTTGGCCCTTAGTTTATACTAGTTTTTTTTTTCTTTAAAACCTTCCTTTAATGGAATAGTGATTAGGATGTGATTCAATTATATGCAACTTCAAATGATTGATTGCAACCGAAATGTCGGTGAAAATATGCTTTTAATATATGCAAATGATTAAGCAAAAAAAAAAAAGCAAAAGAACACCGCGAATTTATAGTGGTTCAGAGACTCAAGCTCCCTCGTCCACTCTCTCTGATCTCTTCAAAGAAATTCACTAATCACTTCCCAGAGCTTTACACTACCTCTTGTAGTTTACTTACTCAACTCGTACCGAAGTTTTTCACTACCTCAGAGTTTACTTATTTAACCCCGACCTTGAGCTTTCGACTGACTACCTCTCCTGTAGTTTACTTTCTAACTCACAAAGCTTTCAGACTACCACAAGTAGCTTACTAACTTCTCCTCTAGAGCTTTCTGACTACCTCAATGTAGTTTACTCACTCTTTACAACTCCAATCTCACCAACAATCACACTCAAACTACCTTATAAAGGATTTGGGGTTTCTTGGTTGGTTTCCAACTAGGATGAGATATCCTTTATAATAAAGAACAATGCAAAGGCTAGGATATCTCGACTAAGCTTTGGATATATCTTATCAAGCTAGGCTTAGTTTAATGAGCTCTCTTCAATATAAAGCACTTGGGAAATTCTTGGGTTTTCGAAAGTGCTTTCAACTTTATGATAATAAGTTTGAGCTCTTGAGTTGCTTACAAATTTCCCGTAACCTTTCAATGTAGAAGGTCACAAGTATTTATAGGCATACACCAAGGTCACTCTTGAAAAACTATCCGTTGGAGAGATAGCTCCGAGAGCTTCCTCTTATGGTGTGTGAGAAACGGCTATATTTAGGGTTTGACACTCCCTAACACGTTTTAGGCAATAACCTTTCATGTAGCCGGTTTTCACTTTTTTTTTGCGCCTGAACTTTGTACTTCGACATCTTTTTTCAAATGACATCACTTTATTAGTGTCGGTATGATGTGCGATCTTTATCTTCTTCTTTTTTGACTTTTGTCTCCAGTTAAAGGTAGACAACTTCAACGGCTCTTTTGGTTACAATCTCGAGTGATATAACCTTAACAACACTTTGTCTTGGTTCCTTTTATCTCAAGACTTTAAATGTTATGGGCAATATCTAACTTTCTAAGGAATCACGATCTTCCCCAAAGATTGCATCCTTCGATAGATATGTTGATGCCTCGAACATTCGTGTTTATCTTGAGCATTCAATACATTCGACTCTTTAGTAATTCTTGTACCTTGATATTCTTGATCTTCGTCTTCGGTCTTGATCTTACATGTACGTGTGTTGAGTCTTGGTCTTACGAGTCTTTTCTGGATGTCTTGACCGATATCTTGAAGTCTTGAAAGTTGAGTCTTGATTCTTGATTTCATCTCGAGTCTTCATTATCTCGGCCATAATCGAGTCTTCGATATCTCGCTTTCTTCTGCTGAGACTTCAGTTTCACACTAAAACTTCAGAAACTTCAGTTTCATCCTGAAACTTTGGTTTCTTCAGAAACTTACTGAGTTCTTCAGAATCTTCAGATCCTAACTTTTATCTTTATCTGGCGACTATACATTTTGCGGATAACATCCCCGAATACTCTAAAACCCGAATCGACTCAACTATCAAGATTATTCTCGAACATGTCATACCTCAGGGGTTTTGGGATCTAATCAAAATCATATCTGTATTAAATTCATCTCCCAACATCGGCGATGAGATCGTCGTCTTTCACAGCGACGACTAGCCCGCCTCCTCGGTGTCGGCTTTCCACTATCTCGGTGATGTCCGGACCCATGTTTAGCGGTATTCTCGCGCCTTCTCGGCGATGAGATGGAAATTAAAACTCCGCGGCTTTCTGACTGGGCAAGCTCCACGGCCCTTCGGCGTCGGCTTTCCGCTATCTCGGCGATGTCGATCCACCATTTTAGCAAAGTATTCTCCGCTTCTCCATACGGATAACCCACGGGTTTTTGAACGGCAACTAGCGACGATCCGTCGGCTTTCCGCTATCCATCGGCGATGTCCCTTCACCATTTTTAGCGAAGTATTCTCCGCCTTCGGCGATATCCAATAAACCGGAATGTCCGCACGTCGACCAACCAGACCTCCACATGGACTCGGGTTTCCAATCAAATAAGATTCGGCGAATTGTCGATCTGTCATTTTATTTGAAAGTATTCATCCACAGCTTCCGAGAACGATAGAATGCATTCACGACATCCACCAACTCACGGACTCCTGATTTCCAATCTATAGATTCCGTCGATTAACCTCCCGATTTTAGCAAAGTATTCTCCGCCTTCTCGCGATGAGATGCAAATTCAAGAGAACCAAGAGTCCACGAAGTCAAAAAACAAACACATTAAAGGAAGACATCTTATACCAGAAATCGTTTGTTTTTCGCTAAAGATTTCGGCGATGTCAAGTTTCAGCGATTTAAGCACAGCATTATTCTCCTTCTAGAAATCACGAGAGGAGATAAAGATATGGTAAAGATTTCCACCGATAAGAAATTATTAGGTTCGCCTCCTTAGACGTCAGCCTTATACATTCGGCATGTGAGTCCGAGATTGTTGGGGATTATAATGAAAAGTATGCTTTTTTTAAGCGGAGATTATTATTATTTACCGTAAATAGCTTCTCGTTATTGAATGTTATATAATGCCGAGACGTTCGCTACTTAAAAGCGTCGACTTTTGAGTATAAGTGGGAGATTGCTCGATCAAATAATCGAACATTCTCCGTTTATTTACACCTCACCGCGATGCTTTTAAATATGATCAATGTTATATATATTTTAATTTATAACCTGCTCAATATTCGCATCAAGGCGTCAGAAGTTAATTTTCGTGATACCCGCAATGTAATATTAAATTAACGCCCTTGTAACTATAAGCATTCATTCACCTTCTAGATGGAAATGAACAACCATCGCCGAGGTGTAAGGCTCGACGGGTTTGTCTTGACCAAGAGATTACACTAGTGCATGACCGAATTCGCAATGACCTGCATCCGAGGATAAATTCTTCGCAATCTCCAAGGAAGAATTAGACCTCGATCGCTGTTTCTAACCTTCGTCTTTAAATAGATCACGCGGATCGGGAATTATCGCTTTGACTTATCATGGGTAGCCTAATCGGAGAGATTCAATAATGCACTTTATCTTGGGCATATTTGGTCACATGTGATTGCTAAGATTTAATAATTAAGAATCGTGGTGCAAGTACGCTTTGCTTCTTGATTTTCCCCCCTAAGGTTCATAAGTTTTATCATACCAAATCTTTAAGTGGAATTTGTTTCCTAAGATGATAATAATGTTGAACCGCTCTCTAATTGAGACAAAAGATATTAATTAATGAAAAGCTATTTCCTGGGTTTGAATTAATTAATGGGCTGTATAATCTAAACACGTGAAATTAATGACCCAGAGCCATATCGATCAATACGGTTAAGATGGATAGCGTAATATTAATTATGTAGTGATTAATTAATATTTATGGCTTCAATTATATTGTGGCTCAATATTAGATATTCAAGATCCATTAAAGGTCCAATCTTAATTCTCCTAAAGGCCCCCGAGTAGCCCCAACATATAGTCCAATAACCAAAAGCGTGATTAAAATAAAATAAATATTGTTGCTTATATTTCCCATTATTTTAAAATTATGAATAAAAAGAGGAGAAAGATTTTCTTTGAATTTTGTTATGAAATCTAAGATATGTATTCTTGGAATACAAGATTATCTCATTAAATTCAAGAAATTTCCACTTGGTTATTCATTAAGAGATTTTCAAATTTTTGAAATTAGCTAAGCAAGAAAGATTTTCTTGATTTTCTTGAAAGATATTATGGAAGATAATAGTATTTCTGGAAATACAAGAATATCTCATAAATTCAAGCAAGATCCAAATTCGATTCTCGCTAGTTATTTCGAAAATTTCTCCATAATGAGGTGGATTTTGTGAATATTTTTAATTACGGGAAAGAGAATATATACGGAATATATTCCTAAATATTTCTGGAGACCAAGAAAAGTCTTATCCCACATTGAAATATCACATAAATTTTCAGGCTCCCTCCCATATATAAATAGGGGGATGATTAGTTCATTCCCAAGTACAATTCCACAGTCAAAATATTAGCAAATCCACATGTTGGCAAACAAAGTTTATTTTTTCCTTTTGTTAATTGTTCGCGAGTATCCTTCCAATCGATCATCGAAAGGGTGGCGATGGAATACTTAAGTCCTTTGTTAGTCCGTCCGACCTAAGTCACCGCCATCCCGGTAGGTACGCTCACGTAAACCCGTAGATTCGCATGCTGCAGTTTTACGCGGGTTTTATATACGATGATATGTTGTTGTAATTATTATTTGAATTAATATAGATTAATCTTACGCTATAAGAATAATTAATGAATAAATTTTGTATTTAAATATTCACCCAATAGATCTCGTAGTAATCATTCCTCAACAAGATTGTCTTCGCTACTTGATTTAACATCTGTGATGACTCCCAGGAGGTTCCCCCGAATGTATCCTAACCAGATTTTATACTGACAAACATCTCTCGTAACTCAATTTCATCTATTACTTTTAGATGATTCAATGGAAAGATACTTTCTTCAAGACTATCCTCACAGCTCAGAGTTTCACGCTTCTCGAGAGGTCATTGAACTTAGTTGGACACCAATCTTCTTCGATTTCTACCTTTTTTCGCTGGTCACTATCAACATCTCTTTCTTCTCGAGTCAGACTTCGTAACATCCGGGGCCTACATCAAGAGGCCCCATTACGAAGTATTTCGATTGCTGTAGTCTTTCCATTTTAGATTTTCGCCGGGCCTCCTGTCTTTACTTTGAAGTTTCATTTAGCAGCTTCAGAAAACAAAGATAAATTCTTCATTGGGGACTTCAAATGAATCCATCAGTCAAAACGATCACATGTTGAACTTGACAACTTTGTGCTAGCAGGAGCAACAATAACAGAAAAGAAGATTTTACCTCCTCAATGGCCTTCAAACATAGTAAAGGCGATCATTGACGGAGAAAATTCATCCTCAAGAGCTGTATCCCCCTAAGTGGTCGATGGCGGCCTTTTGCTAGAGAACTCTCCTAGCTCCTTCAAGTATCTCTCCTCTCTCACGAGCCATCATAAACGAAAGGACCCTTCTTTTTTTAGAATTATATCAAATGGGATCATCATCTAAATCACAACCATCTTCGACTGGAGTCCTTCTTTCTCGAATGAAGATCCTACATCTATGTCCTCTCTTCTCACCCATCTCGGAAGACACGCTTCATCTCGAATAGTTTTTTGATCCCATCTAGCTTTTCAAACCTCCATCTCGAGAAGACCTCAAAGCTCATCCTTGATTCTCGAAGCGGGAGTTCTCGTGACTTTCTCTCTCACGTGACCATCTTTAGCTTTAAAAGACACATTTTTATCTCGGATGATGAATCATCTTTGTTGGGTCGATCGATTTCTCTTTATCAATTACAAACTCCATAGCCATCAAACAGAGAAGACTTGTTGGTATGGCATTGAATAAATGTTTTTGTGTTTTTAATCACCACCGCATGTATATCCCATTTTCTTAGAAAGACCTCTAAGAATTTTTCAATGCAAATTTCTCTTCATGATATTTTTTCTGCATGATTAGATCATTCATAATGCTGAATCTCGATTTCTAATTTGTCAATAGATTCACCTTCTTCCATTTCAAAACTAGTCAAACTTTCCAATTGCAACCCGAAGTTTGTTTTTGATATGATATGTGCCTCACACATTACAAAAGTATCCCAAATTTCTTTAGCAGACATAAATGAGAGATCATTCCCATCACACCATCATCAATCAGATCAGAGAAGCGCTAGTTTAGAATATAGTCTAGACAATTAACTTCCTCTCCTCAGAGTCACAACATCGACTCTAGTGAAATTCCGCAGATCGCTTTCTCATTTTTGCTCCTCCGGGATTCACCACAAGAATCGAGTCGACCCTTCAGAGACCACTCTCCACATTTCGCTCATGTTTACTGGCGTGAGTGAGCCTGCATTCTCGCCTATAAATCATAGCGTTCCCACCGAGAACATGGGAAGCTTCTAGAAGATATTTTTATCCGAGTCTTTTAAGAATTCAAAGAAATAAGATCGGCCGTATATGAACTTACGTTATTTTAAAAATAAAACTTTAAGTCAACAAAGCAGTGGTCAAGTCAATCCATCGCCCGATACCACTTGTTGGTCCCTGGTAACGGTAGTCTTACACGGTAATGGGGAATACACGTTCGCTTTTAAAACTTTTCTTACCGAGGTCGCCTTTCGGGGTCGGCCGATGATTATCCCCTCGGTGAAGCAACTGCATCGCCTCGAAGTCAAAGTTCACCGAGACAGTTGATCCCTCGGTCGCCGTAAAACCCCTCGATAATCCCTAACCGAAGTCCCGAAGTTTGTAGAGATCCCGAAGTTGCTCGGATCGAGAACTAACTTATCAACCCCTCGTAAGAGTAAGTTCGGGCCAGAATCCATCTGCTTCTACCTACCGGGATGCGTAATGGTCGGGCTCTGGCTTATACTGCTTTAAGCTTTTCAATAAAACCTTCCTTTTAATGAATAGTGATTAGGTCGTGATTCAATTATATCGAATCTCAGATTGATTGCAATCAAATAAATTATTTATGTTTTAATATATGCAACAGCTTCAAAGCAAAAGTGAAGCAAAGAACACAACAATTTATAGCTGTTCGTAGACTCAAGAAGCCCACTCCTCGATTGCTTCAAAGAAATTCACTAATCACTTCCTCAACTCGACTACCTGTAGTGGTCAGTTTACTATCAATGTACGCCCACTCGAAGAATCTTTTTAAAACTCCAGAAATTTACCAACTTAACCCCGACCAAACTACCTCAGACTAAGAGTTTATTTACTCAACTCACACAAGCTTTCAGACTACCACAAGAAGGTCATTTACTTAATGCAAAGGCTAGCTTTCTCGACCACCAATGTAGTTTACTCAATCTTTAAAATCCCAAATATCACCAACAATCACACTCAAACTAAAATTAAAGGATTTGGGGGTTTTATGGTTTTAACTGTGATTATAGATATCCTTTTTCAATAAAGAACAATGCAAAGGCTAGGATATCTCGACTAAGTTTGATATATCTTATCGCTCTGGCTTAGTTTAACGAGCTCTTCAATATAAAGCACTGGGAAATTTTCGCTCGAAAGTGCTTCAACTTTTATGAAATAAGTTTGAGTTTGAGTTGTTTAAATTTCCGTAACCTTTTCAATGTAGAAGGTCAGCAAGTATTTATAGGCATACACCAAGGTCACTTGAAAACCATCCCGTTGAGAGGATAACCGAGAGTTTCCTCTTACGGTGGTGAAATGGCTATATTTAGGGGTTTGACACTTAACACGCTTAGGCATACCTTTCATGTAGATCTGGTTTTTCTTTTTGCGCCTCGAACTTTTGTACTTCGATATCTTTTTTCCGACCACCGTCATCATACGTCAGATGGCATAAATACGCCTTTTCGACTTTTGTCTCCGCCAAGGCAGGTGTATTAACTTCAACGGCTCTTTTGGTTACAATCTCCTCGAGTGATATAACCTTAACAAGATGCAACAAAAGTTAAAATCTGGTCAAGACATGAAACAAGATCAAGCTCTAAACAACGTCACAACCCGATCTTGGGGGCTATTGTTGTGCTCAGATATATCACACGTCAACATCACCAGATTTATCACACGTCAGCAAGATGAATTATCACACGTCAGCAGGTCCTACCGAGACCACGTGATTTGTCGTGCTTACGTATATTTTGTCATGCTTTATGCACATGACTTGTCGTGCTTATCGATTTGTCGTGCTTAACGATTTGTCGTGCTTAACGATTAGTCATGCTTAACGATTTGTCGTGCTTAACGATTTTTGCGTGCTTATGATTTGTCGTGCTGGTCCTCTTTATATAAAGGACCTCACCTTTCATTGTAAAAAACACACACTGGAATGTTTCCCTCATTCCACTTATATACCTACACCCACATTTCAGGGAAGAACTACGGTTCTTCCCGCAGTGTTCTTGTTCGATTTCTTATTTGTTTGGTGGTCAGATTCAACAAGCCACATCAGAATTCGTAAATTATTTGACCGTCAACAGTTATCACTCTTAACACTTGATGATATATTTGTATGCCGAGTAATGAACCTTCTCTTAAAAGTTGCTAGATTTTTATCTTGTAAGATGTCCTTAAAATTCACTATACTTATCAATGATCAAGTTTTAATAAACGGGCCCACACTGCTTTTTCATAACTTATATTTGTCATTAATACTTTCCGCTGCAAAATGTAATACTTATGTTTGTCGTTGTATTTTTAAAAGAAATTTTTAAGCTCAGATTTTACAATCACTAAGTGGCGACCCGAGTTTAAAATGTCAAAGGTGCAAGAGCCGGCATTCTGGATTCAGGGGGTTACAGATGGTATCAGAGCCTAGGTTCAACTTTCAGACCAAAACTAAAATATAATTTTTCTTATTAAAATCTTTTTTTAAAAAAGCTTTCATTAAAGAACCTGCCTTAATATAGAAATGTACTAGTATTTATAAATTCTTAAAAAGTCATGTATAAAATGGTTAATAGAAACATTATGCTAATAAATGAAATACTTGAACTAAGTTACTTGTGGGAAAAATGTGTCTCCTGCCGCAGCCGAAGCACCTCGAGGTATGTATTTATTTTAAATATTTTCAAGTAAAATTATGATACAAAAAAGGTTTCAAGGACATTGACTTGCATAATTTACAGAAGTTACGATGTGAGAAATGATAAGCTATGCATTGATACGATATGTTTATGAAAGGAAAGGAAATATTATGGAATGATTTACTCATTTCCTCAGGATACAAGTAGAAGTTATGAAAATATTTTACATGCATTTATGATACTTATGATATTATCCGAACACTCTCAGTTTTAAACCCTTAGATCTCTATATATTGTGGAATATAAGACAGACCTAGAAAGACTCCTTCACTTGAACTAGAGTCTCTATATCACTGTATAGTCTTGAAGGCACTAGATGCTTATATTATTATTTTATCTTATTGGGATTGTTGGTTGTTTTAAATGGAGGTCACTCCATATTTTAAATGGTTATATATATTATTCTACAACTTACTTCAAGTGAGCTTGTATTTATTCTATCTGTTATTTTTACCCAATTATCGCTTTATTAACATGCGATCAATGGTTCCTAAAATTACAGTTGTTGATCCATCATTGTGCTACTGGTGGCCACAGTGTATTTCAATGTTCTGCGTATTCCAATGTATAACTTGTGCTAGTACCATGTTAATTACAATAATTGGGTTCTGTTTTTAAAGTTTTCTCATACCTATATGTAGTAATTGTATATTCTTCTTCCCTCATAGTCTTACTTACTGTTAGAATGGTACCGCCTCGACATAGACGTGGATGACCTCGTAGGGAAATTCTAGAAGGTCCTGTTGAACCACCGAACGCCACCACAACAACCACCCAATGCGGCACCCGCAGCCGACATGGTAAGAGAATTCTTCAATTCTCTCCATAACTATATGCGACAACAAGTACCCCCACCGCCACCACCATATGCACCTATGCCACATGTGGTGCCGACAGCCAATGAGTTCGTCGAACAGTTTCGACGGCTGCAACCACCCAAGCTAAATGGGAAAGAAGGCCCTATGGCAACTGAAGAGTGGATTGTCGGTTTAGAGCGTATCTATCATCACATGACATTGACTGACGCACAAAAAGTCTCATGTGCACAATTCCAGTTGGCAGAAGAAGCTGCCCAATGTTGGGAATCCTACGAGCGAACCCTGAATGTCGAGGGAAGGTAAGCACTTAAATGGAAAGAATTTAAACGAACAATAATGGAGAGGTATTTTCCACAGGCCCTATGTGATAAAAAGAGAGCAAGAGTTTGTCAACCTAAGACAAGACACCCTCGCAGTATCAGAGTACGAGAGGAAGTTTATTAAGCTATCACGATATGCTCCACATCTGGTGGAGATTGATGCAAATAAGGCAAGAAGATTTGAAAGGGGTTAGAGGCCCAAGATTTGAGGGATCGTAACAGGACTGAAACTGCCAAACTACAATGAGGTTTTTGATCAAACACTAACTGTCTCGATTGGTTTAGGTTTGGAGTTTAAACAAACTCCTACAAGTATGTCTACAACCTGCAATTGGCAGCCAAACTTCAAGGGAAACCCTTATCCGCCACCAAGAGGAAACAACTTCAATGCCCCGAGAATCACACCAAATTATTTCAATTGTGGGAAGAGACACTTGAGAGTATGCCTCCAGGGAACCAGAAATTGTTATCGTTGTCATCAGACGGGGCATAAAACCACTAAATGCCCGATGTCACCAAATGTTCGACACCCGGTGATGAACAATCCTAATCATCAGCCAATGGGAACCAATCAGTATCAATTGCAATCTGTGGGAAACTTTCAGGCTCGACAACTTCATTTACACAACAACCATCTACTCAGACCACTGAGAAGAGATCCATCCTACCAAGGCCAGCAAGAACAAGCATATGTAAATGCTATCCTCGGAGACGGGAAGGAGAGTGAAGAATCAATGCTACTTGAGTATCAAGAACCACCCCAGCAACATGAAACCCTAGCAGGTACATTACTTGTGCTAGAAATACCAATGGTTGAATAGCTTGATACATGAGCGTCCCACTCTCTTATGTTTAAAGTTCGAGGGAGTCGGGAATATGAAGTATTGAAGGACATATTCTAAAAGTGAATATTCCATCAAAGTACTATGAGAATCCAAAATCAAGAAGGATGAGCGAAGCTAGAATTGGATGAACACCAAATAAATACCAAATTTTGCGTTCTTAAGTCGAAGACCATAGATAAATTTAAGATGAGCTAGTTTTGGCACGTAAGTATAAGTATAGAAAGACGAGCATGCACATATATAGTTACTTTCTCTTATAAATGTCATTTTATTTTAAGATCGGTAAAACCTTTAGAAGTAGATTCGAATAATTCAGATATGGAATTCAACTTTTCCGCTATGTTGACCACCTCGTTTAAACCAAAGGGTTTAGTTGTTGGGAAATAGGTTGCACAGATCTATTCGGGGTGAATATTTAAATACAAATTTAATTATTTAATTATTACTAGCATGAATTAATCATATATTAATTCAAATAATAATCCAACAACATATCATGCATATAATAATTCACGTAAAACCTACGCATGCGGAATTCTACGAGTTTACGTGAACGTACCTCTTGGGATGGCAACGGTGTGGCTGAATAGACTAACCGTAAGGACTTCCCAAGTATTCCCTTAGCCCTCGTTCGACTATCCGGTGGAAGGATTCTTGTGAATGATTTAACAAAAGGAAAATAAATTATGTTGCACCACCTTTGTGGATTTACTAATTTTTCCAGCACATGGAATTGTCCTTGGGAATGAAAGAATCATCCCCTATTTATAGAGTCTAAAGTGGACGAAATCTTTGTGATAAAACAATGTGGGAAAATCTTTTCTTGATCTCCAAGAAATCTTGAATATATCTCCTATATTATTTTTCCCATAATTATAATATTCCACAAAAATCCACCTACTCTATTTGCTATGGATTTAAAAAATAATGTGGTTCAAGATTCCAAGATCTGGATCTTCTTGAATTTATGAGATATTCTTGTATTTCAAGAAATACATATCTTCCATAATATCTTTTCAAGAAAATCTTTCCTTTCCCTTTATTTTCTAATATTTTCGAAAAACTTAATATAGATGACCAAGTGGGAGATTTCTTGAATTTAATGAGATAATCTTGTATTCCAAGAATACATATCTTCATTCCATAACAAAATTCAAAGAAAATCTTTCTCCCAACTTATCTATATATTTCAAAATTTTCATGGAAAAATAAGCAACAATATTTATTTTATTTTAATCACCTTTTCAGTTAATGGACTATATGTTGGGCTACTTAGGGGGCCTTTAGGAAAATTAAGATTGGACCTTCTAATGGACCTTGAATATCTAATATTGAGCCACAATATAATTCAAGCCCATAAATATTAATTAATCCCACTACATAATTAATATTGAACTATCCATCTTAACCCATATTACAGTCAGTATGGCTCCCGGTCATTATTTCCCGTGTTTAAGATTATCTAGCCCATTAATCAATTCAAGCCACTGAAATAGCTTTCCGTTAATTAATATCTTTTATCCTTGGTCAAGGAACGGTTCAACATTATTATCCATACCGGAAATTAATTCCACTTGCAAGATTTGGTATGATAAAGCTTATGAACCTCCTAAGGGCAAAAACGAACAAGCGTAATTCTTCAGTATTAAATCTTAGCAATCACATGTGACTAATAATATTGCCCAAGATAAAAAAAGTATTGAATCTCATTGATTCGCTACCCATGATAAGTCAAAGCAATAGTTACCAATCCCACGTGATCCTATTTAAGGGATTGAAGATTAAGAAATAACGAACCATTGAGGTCTAATTCTTCCTTGTTTCGATTATTTATCCTCCATGATATTCAGGTTACATTAGTGTAATCTCTTGGTCAAGACAAGCCAATCCCGAGCCTTACATTCAACCTTTCACTATGGGTTGTTCATTTCCATCTAGGTCATGAATACTCGTACTTTTTAGTTACAAGGGGGAATTAATTTAATCTTCGTGATCCGGGTATCACTAAATTAACTACAATGTAACACGACTTATTGAATCTAAGAAATATATGTATCATTCAATAATATTTAAAGCATCAGTGATAAACAATTTATTTAAGTAAATAAGTCTGAAAATTCAGTTTCGATTATACAAAGTAAAAAACATACTTTCCAGTATAATCCCAACATTAGTGTAGGTGAATTTCGGGATTAAATTCTTTTGAGTGAAGGAGGATATGACGACAACACATCTAAACCAAAAAGGATGTGACATCGTGTAACATGGGAAAGACATTTCGTATGCCTCACAATAGTCAACGTCATACCAATGGATTATCTAACTCGTAATTTGAGAGATTCGCTTTCAACTCGTGGAATTCATCTACAACGGAAGCTGCCAAAGTACGATATACACGACACTGATTGAAGAACTTTGTGGAAAGAAGAGAATTTTGCTTAATGTTAAGACGAAGTTGGATATCGTAAAATTTGCGGACAAGAACATGTACAGAGATTAGAGGAAATCGTTTCAAAGATCAAAGAAAGGATCAAGATGGCACAAGATCGTCAGAGATCGTATGATAACACACAGAGAAAGGACTTACATTTCAAACTTGACGCGAAAGTATTTCTTAGAATTTCATCGAAGAAGAGATCAATCCGTTTTGGGAATAAAAACAAGATGAAGTCTCGCTACGTAAAACCACTAGACCTTTTCGTTTATGATGGAGACGAAATCTATCATTTATCTTTACCAATCGAACTGTCACAAGTACATAACATATTTCACACTTTTAGATGATGAGAAAAACACATGGGTAACTTGGATCATGTTATCAGTTTTAGAAACGTAGAATTAAGACGTGATTTTACTTTCGAGGAAGTACACATGACAAACTTAGGAATTAAGCTTCATGATTATAGGAATTGGGAATATTTTGGTTTTGTAGACATGGAAAATAAGAATTAATTATTTTGAAAAAGGGAAATTGATCTTATGGATTACCCGCAATGACTAAGAGGACAGAGTAAGAGAAATTTTGGGGACGAAATTCTTTTAAGGGGGTAGGGATGTAATACCCCGTCCTAGTTTTACTAAGAATAATAAAAGAAACGAGTTTAATAAAATAAATATTTGATTTAAGGATTTTTCGAATGATTTTAGAGCGTATATTTTTGCAAAGGTTTTGATTTTTTAGGAAACGGACGAGCACTTCGAACCGAGAGCACTCCTAGCACTGTAATAAAATGTTTAATTAAAGCTTGATCATAAGATATTAAAAAGTATTTAATTTCAATTTTAAAGAAAGAAAATATAATCTTTCAATGAATTAGGATTTTCGATATAAAAAAATATATATGATGAATAATAAATACGACGACGAGAAAATCTGTTTCGTCTAACTAAATTAGAATTATTAGGCAATTTAAGAAAAAGTGAATTTTTAATTAAATATTTAAATAAATAATTTTCATCTCTAAACGTGACAAGTCAATCTCTAAAAATCTCAAAAGATTAGTTCTAACGAAATCATAAATTTTAAATTATGAAATCGTAACTTGAAAATACGGATTTGAGATATAGTAAATATTAAGTGTTAATAAAAACAATTAAATAAAATTTAAAAAAAAAGTAAATTTTGACCACAAGATTAACTTGTGGCCAAGAGCTTACTTAAGCT
This sequence comes from Stenogyne calaminthoides, assembly GCA_037126765.1. NCBI lineage: Eukaryota > Viridiplantae > Streptophyta > Magnoliopsida > Lamiales > Lamiaceae > Stenogyne > Stenogyne calaminthoides. Next base: position 20,381,453 of record JBBCBC010000032.1, read on the forward strand.
ACCCACGTCCCCTCAGGCTTAAAGCCAACTTCAAATCTATAAATACCATCACCTCCTTCCTCAATTCGTCGATCTGCTACCAACAAAAACACGCCGAACTCTGCCCTTTTTGATATCAACACAAAGTAAAAACAAGAACGCCCAAATCCTGCTCTTGTATACAACACAAGGAAGCTTCACGTCAAAAAAATAATCTCTTGCTAAGCTCCTTTCTCCAAAATCAAACCGTTTTCCTCCATCAAACTACAGACGGAAGATGCTCTACACTTCGATCACTCAACGAACCTTCGAAAACCAACGATCGTTCGAGTTTCCATCCAAAATCCAGAAGGAAACTGCAAAGGTTGTGATTTCGACCTTTGTCTATTAGTTGTGTTCTTATTTCTTTGCTATTTTTGTTATGGGGTATATATATATATTGGTAAAATGTGTCGAAATAAACTTCTTATATGTTGGTTGAAGTGCATACTTCATGCTCATATTTTTTGTTTTAAAAAATTGTACCATTATGCTGCCAAAATTTACACTCAAATATACCAAGTTGAAACGCCAAAACTATGCTCGTCTGATTTTCAACTACGCCATCAAGTGCTTTGTTACGTTGAAAATTATTGTTTTAAAATATCTACGTGCTCCTTTATATGTGGTCCATGTACGTTCATAGTCTTGGTCTTTAATTATAGTAACGTTACACTGCTCGTTTTTGCACTCAAACATGGTCACTCAGAAATTGGAAATCTGAAATTTCTTTTCCGATAGAAAATTGGTTCCAGGTACCTGCCTTTCGTGATGTTTTTAACCAACTCCCATTAGTGTTTTTCCAACGATTTTCTTGCCAATAAACTTTAGACTACAAGCTCCAAATGCCCCAAAATTTTGTGTCAATCAGATAAGCCATTTGACAGGAAACAAATTTTGAAAATAGCAAAAACTGCACTTTTGATTCTCTCTGTTTCACCAAAACATAACAGTTTATGGTGCACTTTTTCGAGACCATTTTACCCATCTTAGAGACGTTATTTTGATATGAATTTTCTTGCCAAGAAATCTGAGATGACGAAACTTAATTTCCATAAATTTCTGTATTAATTGGATTAACTGTTTGACGGGAAACGGCTCACGAAAATGGAAGAAAATCATAAATTTTGGGACACTAACTTTCTAAGAAATGTCAAAACTGAAATTTGAAACTTGTGTAAAACTCAATGGTTGGTTCAATAAATTATTTGGATGAGTTTCTTTCACACAAACCATATGTGTTTTATTTTCCCTTTTATGCCACTTATTTGAAAATCATTTAGAACCTTTCTTAAGAAATCACATGTTATTAACTTAGAGAATTTTCTATACACTATACACATGACCTTTGTAGAAATGTGGTCCCAAACTATAACAAGTCATAAACATGCTCCTTAAAATTCATGAGATTTGGACTTGCAAATAAAGAGTTATGAATTTTTTAAGTTTATATTGTGAAACTGAAGAACAGACTAACTTCTTGAATTACTGGGACTTTTGTAAATACTTTTTCTATTATAAAAATCATAATCAAATACTACATGCTCTTATCTGCCTTTGTGAATTATTTGATGAATTTTAATACTACATAAATAATTTTACAAAATTATTTTCTAAAATTGTGTCAAGCTGAAAAATGAACCTTAAAGTTTTATTCTTGCAAGTGATAAATTTGGGACATCATTAATAAACTCCAATAGACGTTTAAAGTAAAAGTTCGATAAAAGTTTATGAGTGAGGAAATTTTAAAGAACAGAGTTTAACGTCCTCGTTAAACTTATGAATAATTTACTTAAATCAAGAGTAATTAATGACGAGAACATGATAATTTATGCTAGGGGAAGTGCTGCTCGAATCAAAGCTCGGACTATCACCGCCACACTCAAACTCTCAAACCGGTTTTAAGTTTGTAACTTTTCTTAAAAGTTAAAAAGGTGGGTGAAACTATTTTTTTTTTTATCGGACAAAGTTAGTTGTTAGTAGTTAGTACACCAAGCACCCAAACACTCCACAAATTCACCAAGCCACCTTATAACTCTCATACTCCAATTCGTTCCCAAAAGGAATCGAACCTGGGTCTCCCACGCAATTGAGGAGCCTAGTGGGTGAAACTATTTGTATGCAGTGGTTTATGTTACAAGGATTGTTGGTGTATCTGAACTGGACTAAACAAACACAAATTTATAACCAAAGAACACAAGTATATAAGAATATAAGGTTTCAAAAATAAGCTTATGATTATGATTATGATATGATGATATGAGATACATGATATGCGATAAAGGAGACGATGGGGATTGCATGTGGTAAGTCGTTACCAACACTACTACACATTTAAGCTTGGAGAGCCCCACTTGGACAACCCTTATTTCAAACAGCTCTCCAAAATTAAGCTTGGAGAGCGATTTTATTTTTAAAAAAAATAAAAATAAAATTAGAACTGACAACCATTTCCAAGAAATCACTTTTAAACGGCTCAAAAGAAGTTCACTTAGAAGAATGAATCCCCAAGTTCCGAAAATATATATATTTATTCGAACCCCCATTTCCACATCGAAGCAATTGGCGATTTTTCCCTCCTCCTCCTCCTCCCTCCCACCACTTCCCTTGCCCCTCCCCTCCTCCTCTGCCCGCCACGCCTCTCTGCCTCTAAGGTAATGAATGCTTAATTTTTTTTTTTTGTTTTTTAGTTAGGGTTAGTTAATATATATATATATATATATATATATATATATATATATATATATATATATATATATATATATATATATATGATTGTTGTTGGTAATTTTGTTGGATAAATTAAATTGTTAGTTTGGAATGATGATTCTTATGTTTGTTTAGAGATGAATATATGATATGCACACCAAGTGTTTGATGAAATGCATGTATAGGAATTTAAGTATAAATTAGGATTGGGATATATTTTGAGTTGGTTGGTGATTTTTTATGTCAATTTAGAGATGAATATATGAAGCACACCAAGTGTTTGATCAAATGCATGTGTAGGATTTAAGCATAATTTAAGATTGTGATATATTTTTGAGTTGGTTGATATGTCAATTTAGAGATGAATATATGATGCACACCAAGTGTTTGATCAAATGCATGTGTAGGATTTAAGCATAATTAGGATTGGGATATATTTTTTAGTTGATTAATGGTGATTTTTTATATAAATTTAGAGATGAATATAAGATGCACACCAAGTGTTTGATGAAATGCATGTGTTTTAGATAGTTGCTTTAGATGATTGATGGTATATATATATTAATGTCTTGAGAAGAAACAAAACCTTAGGTACGTTAGGATTGTGATATAGCTTTTAATAAGAAAATGATTAGGAAGATACATTAGGATAAAAGTTGAGATCAAGTATGGTTAGGTATATATACATTAATGTCTTGAGAAGCACTTCATATTGTCTTTCCTATAGGCATCTCTTTTTATATATGGATCGAAAAGTGGGTTCGAAAGGATCGATTATCGGATGAGTATAGGAATGGGGTGGAAGAATTTTGTAATCATGCAATTAGACCTTTTGCGCGACCCCCCTCGGTACATTCCATGTCCGTGTTGGAAATGTATGAATGGAAAAAATCATTAGAGGTTAGAAAAGTCTGTTCCACCACTTGATGATTCACGGTATTGATAAAACATATACCATTTGGACATATCATGGTGAGAGAAAAGATGGATGTAGCTCAAGCAACCTAGAAACTGACTTTAGGTTTGAAGATACAGTGGATGAAGATAATTTTGGAGATGTACCGAGTGTTGATACATCAAGTGGCCCTAACAATGATCTGGGAGATCACCCTTATATGTCAGATAAGTTAAGGGATTCTGCTGGATTACCCCTTTGGCCCGGGTGTAAGAAGGCAACAAAACTGTCAGCTTTGTTGATATTGTTCAACCTAAAAGCGGTAACCGGTTATTGTCGATCGTGCTTCACAAGTTTGTCGAGCGATTAGTGGTCTATTGCTCGATGGAAATGTCTTTTACGAGAGTCTATGATGCTAAACAAATGATCAAGTCCATCGGGTTAACACATCAGAAAATTCATGCTTGTTCGGGTGATTGTATCTTATTTCGGAAGGAGTATGCAGAACTCGATGAATGTCCAAAGTGTAGGAAGAAGCGATATAAGAAAAATAAATCTCCCTCGAAGGTGATGTGGTACTTTCCAATAATACCAAGATTCGGGAGAATGTCTGATGGCCTTTGTGGATGCTAGAAATTTAACTTGGCATCATGATTATAGGATGAAAGATGGAATGCTAAGACACCCTGCTGATTCACCCCAGTGGAAGACATTCGATGTCAGGCATCCATAATTTGGCAACGAACCACGACACTTGCGTCTTGCACTCTCAACTGACGGAATGAATCCGTTCGGTATCCAAAGTACCAATCACGAAGACGTGGCGATTGATTACGTTAGTTTATAACCTTTCACCCGAGTTGTGTATGAAGCGCACTTACATGATGTTATCTATGTTGATATCAGGACCCAAACAACCTGATAACGACATAGATGTATATCTGGCTCCTTTGATAGAGGACTTGAAGCTCCTGTGGGATGAGGGTGTCGATTTGTATGATGCTTGTAGAAAGGAGAATTTCAAGTTGAAGGCCATGCTGTTTGGAACAATCAATGATTTTCCTGCTTACGGGAATCTATCTGGATATAGTGTGAAGGGGGCCGATGCATGTCCTTGTTGTACCAAGAAGACACATCACATTAAACTTGGTCGTTGTTGGAAGAAGACCGTTTATATGAGACATAGGAGGTGGTTGGACCCAACGCATAAGTACAAAACAATGGCCGATGGATTCGATGGCACAATCGAGACAGGTGAAGCACCACGTTTATTGTCAGGTTTGGATGTATTGAATGAGATGAAGAATATCGACACACACTGCGGAAAGAGCTTCGCAAAGAGTGTCCCCACTAGCGGTTGGAAGAAGGAATCAATTTTATTTCAATTGCCCTATTGGAAAGAGTTGTATGTTAGACACTTCATTGATCTAATTCACGTTGAGAATGTTTGTGCTAGCTTGCTTAATACTCTGCTAGCTGATAAGAAGTCCAAGGATAGTTACAATGCAAGAATGGATATGATTGATATGGGAATAAAGAGCGAACTAAAACTTGTGCCTAGAGAAAATGGGTAAACCGTTCTTACCTCCTCGCTGCACACACCTTGTCCAACAATGAGAGAAAAGAGATACTTGACGCTTTAAAGGATGTGAAAGTATCGGAGGGTTATTAAATCAACATCTGAGAGATTTGTATCGGATGATGGCGTGAGGCCGATGAATTTGAAATCGCATGACTATCATGTCATCATGGAGACTTTCTTGCCCATTGCAATCGTTCTATCTTGCACGAAAATGTGTGCATAACCATAACAAAGTTATGTTGGTTCTTCAAGGCAATGAGTAGCAAGGTCATAGATCCTAGAAAATTGCTTGGTTTTCGGAGGCGATTATGGGGGCCTCCTGTGAGCTTGAGATGTATTTCCTCCATCATTTTTGAGATAATGGTTCACCTAACGGTTCATTTGGTACACAAGACAAGGATGTGTGGTCTGCTTTCATATCGATGGATGTATGGTGTAGAGATATATATGAAAGTGCTCAAAGGATATGTGATGAATATGTCGGGGCGGAGGGATGCATTGCGAACGCTATTTATTAGAAGAAAGCGTTCAGTCTTGGTCCGAATTTATTCCTCGAATGTCGATGCAATTGGACTTCCGGTTACACGGTACACCAATAGGATGGATGGTGAAGGCATTCTTGGTGGTCAACCTCTAAGTGTTAGTATGGAGGAACTAACACGGATGCACTTATCGCGTGCTCACAACACGGTTGACATGCTTCCTTTTATTGACCAGCACATGCAATCACTTGTTGAGAGAAATCCCACCGGAGATAGATCATGGATTGAAGTTGAGCACGATCGCACGCGTTTGTTGGCGATTCAATGGTTATGTAGCAAATATGTTGTCACGGGATAAAGAATCGATGAATGAAAGAGTTAAGTGGTTATCCGTATCGCACGATGAACATGTGTATTCATACAAGTGTTATCTTAGCAACGGATACACATTTTATACCGAGAGATCATGATGCCACAAGTACAATCTGCGAATAGTGGAGTGTCCATTCTCAAATCGCGGGGATCAATCAAATACTACTTACATTGGACCCAGATTGTCAACATTTGGGAACTTCGACTATGTTGTTCACCGTCAACCAATCTTCGAAAGTGTAGTTGGGTGAGGATCCTAACGAGGTCCAAGTTGAAAGTTATGGGTTAAATGCTGGCGTTGATTTGAAGAATGTGGGATACAGAGATGACCCTTACATAATGGCCAGTCAAACTCAACAAATTTTATATGTCCCCGACCCAGTTAATAAGAAATGGTCCATTGTGGTTCTGTCAAACAAATTTAACATAGTTTCCAGATTAGTGACCATGACGATGAAGATGTTGACACAATTGATGATCCTTTTCAGAACTTCACTCATTCTGTACCATCTTTCGATGATCCTACAAATCCACGACCATACCAGATAATAATTAGAGATGAGGATGTATATAGCAATCCGGATCTTGTTAACATTTATGGTCATGAACGAGAAAAGTCAACCAAAAAATGAAAAAGAAAAACAAGTGGTAAAAAGAAATGTACGACTTTATTGAATGTTGTTTCTTCTGCTTTATTAAATGTTGTTTCTTCTGCTTTATTAAATGTTGTGTCTTCTGCTTTATTGAATATTGTTTGTTTTTTGTTTATTAAATGTTGTTTTTTCTGCTTTACAGGATCATGTCTTACTTGCCATATCTCGGAGATGATGGAGATGATGATGGATATTCTGATGGAGATCATGGTGCATATGATCATGGTGCACATGATCGACAACATCCTGATGACTTGAGAGAGTGTGACATTGATGCTCCCACCACCACTAGCAGCTCCGGGGAGAAGCGCGCTCGGGGTATTGTCACGATGTCTTCTATTAAGAGAGCTCGTAACAAGGGAAAAACGCTTCAGGTAATTTTATTACAATTGAACAGTTTGAAATCGATAATTATATTGATTGAACTCAAGTTGAACCTAATTAAATACTTTGTTATTGCAGTTATCGTTCAATGAGTTTGGGCAGGCAATAGAAAAAGAGAGTGAGTCGTTGTCCTTCTACCTTGGAGCTGCAGTCAGGAGCGTGATCCCTATCGTGCTGCCAACCAAGGGTTGGCGTTGCCTCCAGCTGACTCCTTTGAAGGAAAGATTATGGGACGAACTTCGGTATGTTAATTATATGTTTATTGAAAATTGTTGTATGATTACTAAATTTACTAAATTGTTATGTTATATGCGTATAGACTACATTAAGAGGTCTTGACTACACAAAGAAGAAGCAAATATTGTCATAAGTTTGGGTAATGGCCAAGAATTTTTGAAACTTAGGTAGTAACACACGAGATCCGGAAACTGGTCTTTACTCGGCTAATCCGCCTCCCATATCAGAATAGCCCTATGGTTGCTCCATACTGGGAGGAGTTTGTGAGTAGAGCTATGGAGGATGATTTCCAGGTAAAATTGATCAATGTCATTTCCTCAATTTCTAATGCTCTAAGCTTTTCAGTGTTTATCATATTTCTATTACACTGTAGAATCGAAGTAAAAAAAATCGCGAGCAAGCCAAGTCGATGGAGGCGCGATATCGTGGATCGAACAAAGGTTATGCACGAATAAGAGAAGATATGGTGAGATCAAAATCCTAACTTTTAATTTTTTTAATATACACTTTTAATATACCTAATAAAGGGAAACGTTCATCACTATCGTAGAAAGAAGAAAGAAGGAAAGCTGGAGAGAATGAGCCTATTGTTACCCATTTCAACTTATTTCAGACTACCAGAAAGGCTCGAGACGGGCAAATTCACGATTCCAGTGCACAGCGTATCATCGAAGAAGCGGTAATCTATCCATTAATTTATCTTTCAATTACAAACTATTATTTCTAAATAAATAATTAAATAATAATATTTTAGTTTTGTGATTCAGGAGCGTCTATCTCAGACTATGACGCCCGACGACATCCACATTATCAGCCCTGATGATCCGTTTGGACGGGCTATAGGTCGCCAGGAGCATCCCGGCCGCTTACGGAGTGTCGGATATGGCGTGATGAAGACATCATTAGCGATGCAACCTGGTCTTCAAGCCATGAATATGGTGGGTATACTTACGGAACAGGTTGCCAAGTTGACTAGAGATGTGGAACGTTTGAGGTCTGAGAGAAGATAGAGCCACAGAAATGTCGTCGAGTGGAGCAAGCTATGAACATAGTGTCGCAAATGCTATGTTTTCGACTAACCCTAGGATGACTTTATTGAGGCACTTCAAAATGTCTCTCAGGTATCAGATGTGCATGTCTTGCATTTGTTTTAATTAAAGACTAGTGTATTAAAATTTTCTAACTAAATATCTTATTCGAACAGCCACCTACCTTTTGCTACCTTTATTTGGAGGATCCCGATCGGTTGGTAGCCCACGAGAACGTTACAATAACTCCGGTGGAATGATTCATGGTCGACCCCTCACTCTGGGTTTTGTGAGGGTCACACTAGATGTACCCGTAATCGGAGAAGAAGACTCACCCATGCCGAAACCAATAGATGAGGTTGTCACAGTCGGAACAACGGTTGGGCACTTCATCGAATGGCCGAGCAACTTGGTCTCTCACACCATGAAGGTAACATATATGTTATTAAAGTTTATTATCTTATTTGTCGTTCTAAATAATGTTGCAAATTGATTGTAGAATCTGTCGACACCACGAAAGCCTAAACAAAAATCACCACAAAAGGCTAAAGCGAAATCAAGAGGTGTCATAGGCAGTCAGAGGGAAAGACCTAGGGACTCCACTATTGGTGCTCGCAGACTAGGTTATCAAATGCCTGGAGACTTAGATCACGACGGCACCGTACAGACTATGGTGAGCACGATGGTGGAGTCCAATGCTTTCGATACCCTCACAATTCTGATGAGTGCTCACTTTCATCGGAATTCTTTTGAAGAATACATCGTTCAGGAGCATGTGCTTGAAGTCTTAAACGACGAGTGGTTAAGTGCAACCACCATAACCTTTTACCTCAGGTATTTGTTTATTAATTATCAGTATTTACTTTCTAGATAGTTTAATTTTTTTTTAAAATATTAATTAGCATATATATGTTGTTTAAAGATATTTGGGCGAGGTATATCTCTCCAGAGATGCCCGACCATGTGGAATGTATTCCTTCGTCTCCCCCCAAGTGTCTTGCTTAATGGGTGATAGGGCACAGAGCATGGAGGGGATAGTTGAACATATGTTGAGTCATACTGGGAGAGATCATCTCATTTTTTGGCCAACAAATGTGGGGTGAGTACAATAAATATTTTGTTAAAATTTGTATTCATAATTTGATATTTGCACATATGCTAAATTTGCAGTTAATTTTAATATTCTTAATATAATATAGGGATCATTGGGTGTTGGTCGCCATAAATATGAATACATTAAGTGTATTTTTTATGGACCCAGCTGTGGATGGGGTGGCTGCAAATCGCCCTGATCTCACGTCATTCATGGAAGCGTAAGTTCATTTTTAATATTCTAATATAATGATTTGTTTTACTTTTAAAATTATGCATATTTAATGTATTTTTATTTTTTAATTATAATAATAATAGTGTGATGACGATGTATCGGAATCGCCTTCCGAATCAAGGCTCAAGATCTAAATTGTCTAAAGTGAGCTGGACAAATATTAAGGTAAATTTAATTTAGTAAGTTATCAAATTAATAAAAAATAATCATAATTATAATACGTGCTTATAATTGCTAATCAACAGGTTCCGAGGCAACTAGATGGTGCCCATTGTGGATATTTTGTGTGTTGCTATATTGAAGATATAATCCTCGCTTCTCAAACGACGATTCCTAACAATGTAAGTCAATTTATCGACTTATTTAAATTATTATTGATTGAATAAAAATTCATATACTATATATCTAACTATATTGATTGATCGTTATTTGCAGTTTGTATATGAACGTCCGCTCAAGACTTACTCCAACAAAAGAATGGAGAAATGGAAAAGAGATTGGACGGGGTACCTTTACAATCGATTTTTGTATATTTTTAATTAAAGTGGTATAACTTTTGGTAGCATACATGTAGTTAACTTATATATTTGTGATGATATATATTTCATGTTTTTGGTGTATATTGGACGTATATATGTATTTGTATATTTATTTATTTCATGATGTGTATGTTTATTTATTTAATTTTTGGTATTGGACGTATATATATTATAATGGTATAAGTTTTGGTTTTGTATAAACAGGATTTTTAAAATATAAAATAATTATTAAAAAAAATATATATATTAGACAGCGGTTTTAAACCGCTGTCCAAGTGAAACGCATAAAATATATATATATATATATATTAAACAACGGTTATGAACCGCTGTCCAAGTGAAACACTTGGAATGCGGTTTATAACCGCTGTCCAAGTGACCACTTGCAATGCGGTTAATAACCGCTGTCCATTAACAGCTGTCCAAGCTTAGACAGTTGTTACTTGGACAGCTGTTATAACCGCTCTCTAAGGGCTATTTTAACAGCTCTCCAAGGCCAAATGTGTATTAGTGCAATGTGGTCCCACTATGATGAAAAGAAGACGATGGGGATTGCATGTGGTAAGTTGTTACCAGTGTGGTCCCACTATGATGAAAAGGAGACGATGGAGATTGCACGTGGTAAGTCGTTGCCAGTGTGGTCCCACTATGATGTAAAGGAAATGATGTGGATTTCATGTTATAAGTCGTTACCAATGTTGTCCCACTATTGATAAATGAGATTCTAAGTTACTATTATCCGAACTATGAAAAAAAGTATACTATTAGGAACTCAAGTTATGAATGTGAATGTACTATGAATCTACCCTGAATACCAAAAATTATCTACGCAAAATCGTAAGAATAATCTATAATAAAATACTAAGTTAAATATTTCGGTGACCAATATGAGTAACAGCGTACAAGTTGCCTACTGAGATTTTTATCTCACCCCCCCCCCCCACCCCCACAGTTTGATATTTTCAGGACATGATTGAAAGGGTCGGAGTTGCAGCAGGGATGTCACGGAGTTTTCCTTGGTTAATGATAATTATATATAGATATGACTCTTTAAATAAATGTTATCACTCTTAACACTTGATGATATATTTGTATGTCGAGTAATGAACCTTCTCTTAAAAGTTGCTAGATGTTTATCTTATAAGATGTCCTTAAAATTAACTATACTTATCAATGATCTAGTTTTAATAAACGGGCCCACAATGCTTTTTTATAACTTATATTTGTCATTAATACTTTCAGCTACAAAATGTAATACTTATGTTTGTCGTTATATTTTAAAAAGAAATTTTTAAGCTCAGATTTTACAATCACTAAGTGGCGACCCGAGTTTAGAGTGTCGAAGGTGCAAGAGCCGACATTCTGAATTCGAGGCGTTACAACTCACATGTGAACATTGGGTTTTATTAGAATAATCTTTAAATTCTACATTTTTGTAGAGATCTCTCATAAATCCTCATTATAAGTTTGTAACTAACTCAAACTTAATATATCAATTCCTATTTTAATCATGTCTTTTTTTTTCTTTTTTTTATGATAATCTGATAATGGAAGATCATTCTTATCTTAATTTTGGGTTCATTTGTTTAAAATGTTACCAGCTTTGTCTTTCAATAACTCTAAAATCATCGCATCTTAGAAAATTTGAAATATCAAACGAATTTAAAAAGATGGTATTTGTGTAATTATGGTAATTCATTACTTTCAAGTTTTGATAAATCTCTTTTAATGTAAACTAAGATAATATTATACTTGCTTATGATTATAAAGTCTGATATAGCTGGGCTCTCCTGGTTCTGAGCTCGTGCACATAGACTTACTGATATAGCTGGGCTCTCCAGGTTCTGAGCTCGTGTATATAGACAGTCTGCAGGATCCATACAGCGTTCTGATACCACTCTATCACGATCACCCATATTTAAGCCAACATTATACGAATGTAAATATAATTTAGCCTGTAAACCGGCTATAATTTTTTTTTCCAAACTGAGCAACACTATCCATTCCATTCACGCCTACCATAACCTTGTTCGTGTTCATACACTCACACATATATATGTATATATAAATGGTGCTAATAATCTAATAATCCACAACCAAACCCCAAATCAGTCCATTAGCTAATATGTTTTAGATTTATACCAAAACACTATACACATCCATAAGCGACAGCATATATAGAATAACGGAAGCAAGATAAGCCACGGTATGCCTAACAGGTCGTTATCTATGTACACCGCCACTCACAACCTGCAAAAACTCAACAGCTTGTCCAGTAAATCTGCCACGTCATAGGATCTCATAATTTATCTACAATGCATAAACTATGTGAGATAAAACTCAGTAAGTAGAAATTATACAAAGTAAAACTTATACTTATTTAAGAGCACTATAAGTTGTTTCATTGTCTCCATAACATTATTTTTCATTTATCTCACCCAAAGGTCTATGACTACCTTATTCGGAGGTCTAGTGACCATCTTGCTCGATACCAGCTTACTTATTCATTGACTATCTTGCCCGGAGGTTAAGTGACCATCTTACCCGGATGCCATTTATCTAATGATCATCTTGCCCCTGGAGATCAATTCACCATCTTATCCGGAGGCCATTTATTTAATCATTCAATGACCATCTTAACCGGAGCTCTAATGAACATCTTACCCGTATGCCGTTTATTTAATCATTCAATGACCATCTTGCCCGGAGCTCTAATGGAGGTCATTTATTTAATCATGACCATCTTGCCCGGAGCTCTAATGAGCTTCTTACCCGGAGGTCATTTATTTAATCATTTAATGACCATCTTACCCGGAGATCTAGTGAGCATCTTATCCGGAGGCCATTTATTTAATAATTCAATGACCATCTTACCCGGAGCTCTAGTGCATCTTGCCCAGAGGCCACTTATTTAATCATTCAAAGATCATCTTACTCGGAACTCTAACGAGCATCTTACTTGGAGGTCAATAAAATTCATTAATGACCATTTATATAAATATACTTTTATTTTACAATGCACAATATGCTTGATGCAATGAAAATGCAATACAAAATATTTTACAAGATTCATATAACATTGAACTCACCAGATCCTTTCACAATAACCCCATAAATCACAATTTCATTCTATATCCATGACTGGCTCACAGGATCATTTCACATTAATCACTGAATTTACAAGTATATTTCATATTAATCACCAAATACCAAACATTCTCGTAATTCACGTAATATCAACAGTTAACGTTTCAGTATAAATAAATTACATAAATAATATGTTTATGCAATGTAGTTGCAAATGAATTTCTACTTACCTCGATTAAGACAAATATTGATACCTCAAACCCCTAGAGCGCCTTGTCAAGTCTCACTATATTGATTACACGACCTTCACATCTCGACCTCTCCTTCTCTCTTCTCTTCTTCTTCTCCCTTTTTTTTTTCTTTTTCTTTCTTTCCCCCAAGCTTCCCGAGCCACCTTCTGAAATTTTTAAGATACCCTCCCCTTTTTTTTAAAAAAATAAATTGGTGATAGATATACAATGATCACCGCCTTACTTTTTTTTTTCTTAACTATTAAGTTTCTTTTACCTTTTACTTATTTTTATTATATTTTAATTATACTTGTTATTACGACTTCCCAAATAAAAATACATATGCATACAAGAAGGTTCCATGTCCCTGCACTTTATATATATATTTGATAATTACAAATAATTATTATTACAATATTTCATAACATGCAGATCATGCATGTAATCATATACATATGTAGTATATACATGTGAGTGTATATATAACTCACCTAATCAATTTATGACCTCATAGATTTGTTTACAACTTTACATTTCGATTAAATTTTATTAATCATTAGATTATTTACACTTAATTTATACAACAATTTGCAATGTGCACTTAAATAACACTAAGTCCCAATAAATTATATTAGGATTTCCTCACCACTAATAACGCATGAGCACAACAAATAATGCAACCTTTAAATTAATTACAAGCAAGATAAATAATCAATAAAATATAAATAATATTAACACGTAAATAATATAAAATGCACATAACACATGAAATACATTGGCCACATAATAGTGCTGAAAGCGCCGGTATTACAGCACCGGGCACGTTGGGTCTGCACCGGACTCAGTGCAAGCCCCAACTAACCTGTTATATATTTATATATAACATATGAATAATGTCCAATATATAAACCTAAGCCCAATCTGATATTACCTTTTATCTTGTATTTAATTCGTAATCTTCAATTTAAAATTAAGTCCACCCCCCATTCCCCATTCAATTATTAAATTTAAGACACTCCTTTCTTTTTTTTCGTTGCTTCTTTACAAAATTTAATTAAAATATTAAAATTCAAAAATTTCATCACAATAAAGATTTTATTTTATTATAATTTTGGATGTGCTTGCTTGAGGCAAATCCCACACCCAAACATTTAGAACATAATCATCTGATTTCTTTATTAATTTTAATATTTTTATTTATTTAATTTGTTCAATATTAAATATGTACATTATTTTCTCAATTTTTTTCTTTTATTTTTTAGGATATTATGATAATGATAATTTATTGGCCACTTTAATATTAAAAGAAAAAAGAAATAAAAAATGTAAAAAAATATTAGTATGAGTTAAATGGAACATTATTATTTTTAACTGATTAATATATCTTGGGTTGATTAAATACAAACATTGAGCATAAATTGTAACTATTTTATATTAATAGAGAAGTAATTTATTCTACAAATAAACACCTTTTGGAAGATATTTTGTTAAAAATTTAGATAAATTTAGACTTAATTACTAATAAATTTTATGTTTTGATTTATTTAAAAGAATGCTATATATAAATATAAAATTTTAATGTGACGAAATTTTAAATAATTTTCGGCCCAACCCAATGTTAAATCATGGATCCCTGATCACACTCATCTCTCATATAATGTTAAAGCGTCAATGGTCAACTTGTACCCCGTCTAACCATGAGACTGTCTCATATAAATGTGTCTCTTATATTTAAGGTAAACTATATTGTGCTCTTAATATTTGTTTCCATACAATATTCTTAATCTTCATACGTATGTTATATCTGATGAAAAATGTCAAATTCCTATATTGATCGCATGAAGATTATCGAAGGTAGCGTTTACAAAAAATTGATATAAAAAGCCCTGATACTTTTTTTCAATCAGAATTTCTTAATTTTTTACATTTGGATATTGATTGTGTGCTTCCTTATTTTCTCTAATAAAATCAATATTTTATCATTCCATTAATGCGTCATTTTGTTCTTCGGACTATCATAATTTTTTAAAAAATAACGCGTTAATAAAAATAATTATAATATTATACATTTAAAATGACAAGACACTTTAATACAAACACTTACAAAAATTTAATATTAATTAATTGTGCAAATATAGCACGGGTTCAGTTATTAATTTATTTAAAAATTCCTTGTTAAGATTTTTTTTTCATTATTATTTATCAATATTTATTTCAATTTTTTTTTCTATTTTGCTATTATTATACCTAGTCTTTTGCCTTTCCAAATAAGCACGCTTTTAAATTTATCTAATAAAGATTTTTTCCATTTTTTAAAAAGATTTTTTCTTTGACAAAAACTTGTGTAGGCTTGGTTCATACCATGAACTCGGGTCAAACCTAACACATACACACAAAACGTGCCAGATATAAACCATTTAAGCCCATTCCAGCCATTATTTTTTCGCGCTCATTTCCCTTTCTCCTCTCTCCCACCCCACCACCGTGAGAAACTACTAGCGAAACTGCTCTGCAACTCTTCAGGCGACGGCGACTCGACGATTCTGCTACGCGAAGTCGACGGCGGCTCTATGACGGCGACGGTGTTTTGATTTGTGGATATCACTTTTAGTTGTACGGAGATGTTGAGCTGCGTGAACAAGAATATGGAGTTTGGGTTCTTGGGGTTTAACGATACGGGTAAGTTGCGTAAGGGTGATGGACGTAAGGGTGATGGAGTGGTGTGGTGATGGGTGGCGTTGGATACTAACAATGTGAAGAGGGAAATGATGGTGAAGAATTGATTGGTTTCTGAATAACAGTGAGAGTTTTTTTTAATAAGAGTGAGAGTTTTATAGAATAACAGTGATAGTTTAATAGCATGATAGTGAGAGTTTTATATAGTGATAGTTTTATAGCGTAACAGTGAAAGTTTTATAGAATAACAATGAGAGTTTTTTTAAATAAAAGGGAGAGTTTTATAGAATAACAGTGATAGTTTAATAACATAATAGTGAGAGTTTTATAGAGTGATAATTTTATAACGTAACAGTGATAGTTTTTCTGAATAACAGTGAGAGTTTTATAGAATAACAGTGATAGTTTAATAACATGATAGTGAGAGTTTTATAGAGTGATCGTTTTATATCATAACAGTGAGAGTTTTATAGAATAACAGTGATAACTTAATAACATGATAGTGAGAGTTTAATAGAGTGATAGTTTTATAGCATAACAATGATAGTTTTTTAGTGTAACAGTGAGAGTTTTATAGCATAACAGTGAGAGTTTTTCTAAATAACAGTGAGAGTTTTATAGAATAACAATGATAGTTTATTAACATGATAGTGCGAGTTTTATAGAGTGGTAGTTTTATAGCGTAACAGTGAGAGTTTTATAGAATGATAATTATAGTTTTATAGCGTAGCAGTGAGAGTTTTATAGCATAACGGTGATAGTTTTATATCGTAACTGTGAGAGTTTTATAATAACAATGATGACGCGAGTGTTGGGGAATTAATTGCCCGGATCTATTCGGGATGAATATTTAAATACAAATTTAATTCTAACAATTATTACTAGCATGAATTAATCCTATATTAATTCAAATAATAATTCAACAACAAATCATGCATATAAACAGTTCACATAAGTCCTACGCATGCGGAATTGCTACGGGTTTACGTGAACTAACCTTTTGGAATGGCAATGGACTTCGTTGATACGAACACACCAAAAGACCTTCCCAAGTACTCCCAAGTCCTTGCTCGTCAATCCGGTGGTAGGATGTTCGCGAACAATTAACAAAAGAAAAAATAAATTATATGTTGCACCACCTTTGTGGATTTCTAATTTTTCCAACACATGGAATTTCCCTTGGGGATGAAAGAATCATCTCCTATTTATAAGAGGTGTTGGCCGATTTTTTCATGGAAAAGGGGGAGAGAAAATCTCTTTCTTGACCTCCAAGAAATCTTGAATATATATTCAATATATTCTTTTCTCCATAATTAAATATTCCATAAAAATCTCACTCTCTTATTAGTTATGGAATTTTCGAAAAAGGAGGATAAAGATTCCAAGATTTGGATATTCTTGAATTTATGAGATATACTTGTATTCCAAGAATACATATCTTCCATAATATCTTTTCAAGAAAACCAAGAAAATCTTTCTTTTCCTTCTTTTTCTTTATTTTCGAAAATTCTAATATAAATAACCAAGTGGGAGATTTCTTGAATTTAATGAGATAATCTTGTATTCCAAGAATACATATCTTCATTCCATAACAAAATTCAAAGAAAATCTTTCTCCCCTTTTGTTCATATTTTTCAAAAATTTTAGGAAAAAATAACAACAAAAATTTATTTTATTTTAAACTCCTTTTTCAGTTATTAGACTTTATGTTTGGGCTACTTGAGGGGACTTTAGGATAATTAAGATTGAATCTTCCAATGGATCTTGAATTATCAATATTGAGCCACAATATTATTCAAGCCCATAAATATTAATTAATCTCACTACATAATTAATATTGCTCTATCCATCTTAACCCATATTACTGTTAATATGGCTCCCGATTATTATTTCCCGTGTTTAAAATTATCTAGCCCATTAATTAATTCAAGCCACTGAAATAGCTTTCCATTAATTAATATCTTTTTGTCCTTGGTCAAGGAACGGTTCAACATTATTATCCATACCAGAACTAATTCCACTTGCAAGATTTGGTATGATAAATCTTATGAACCTCCCAAGGGGGCAAATCGAACAAGCGTACTTGCACACGATTCTTCGTATTAAATCTTAGCAATCGCATGTGACCAATAATATTGCCCAAGATATAAAGTATTGAATCTCATTGATTCTCTACCCGTCATAAGTCAAAGCAATAATTACTAACCACACACGATCCTATTTAAGGGACGAAGATTAAGAAATAACAAACCACTGAGGTCTAATTCTTCCTAGTTCAGTTCTGAAGAATTTATCCTCCTGTAGGTCCTATTCAGTGCATCAGTCATGCACTAGTGTAATCTCTTGGTCAAGACAAGTCAATCTGAGCCTTACACTTCAAGCTTTCACGATGGATTGTTCGTTTCCATCTAGGTCCTGAACGGTGTACTTTTAGTTACAAGGGACTGTTAATTTAATCTTCTGTGATCTAGTATCATTAAATTAACTACAATGTAACACGTACTATTTATTGAACAGTTATGCAGTAAATATATGTAACATTCAATGATATTTAAAGCATCAGTGATAAATAATTTATTTCAGTAAATAAGACAGAATTCAGTTTGGTTATACAAAGTAAAAGCATACTTTCCAGTATAACCTCAACAATCTCCCACTTATACTCAAAGTCTGCTTTTAAGTATACTACAACATGTCTCGTGTAGTTCCTAATGCGTGACATCTAATGTCACCTACACGAACCTAATAATATCTCCCACTTATACTCAAAGCAGATTGGCAACGGTCCTGACACCCATTCCTTCCACATGTCTCTCGAATGTGTTCCGAGGCAGACCCTTGGTGAATGGATCCGCTAGGTTGTCTTCTGACGCGATCTTTGCCACCTCTATATCCCCTCTCTTAACTATTTCTCGTATAAGATGGTATTTCCTTTCAATGTGTTTGTTGGCCTTATGGGCTCTTGGTTCCCTTGAATTTGCAACTGCTCCTGCATTATCACAATAAACAGTGATTGTGATGGGCAAATTTGGAACTACATCCAAGTCCATTAGGAAGTTCTTGAGCCAAACCGTTTCTTTCGCTGCCTCGAAAGCAGTTACATATTCGGCTTCCATGGTAGAATCGGCGATGCATTTCTGCTTAACGCTTCTCCATGTCATGGCTCCTCCCCCAATGCAAAACACACTACCGGAGGTAGATTTTTTGGAATCTAAGTCTGATTGGAAATCCGAGTCCGTGTAACCAATGGGGATTAGACTATCTGACTGATAAACTAACATTCTATCTCGAGTTCTTTTCAGATACTTCAGAATGTTCTTAACTGCCATCCAATGCTCTTTTCCCGGATTATTTTGATATCTTGCCACCATGTCAACGGCAAAGCAGATATCTGGTCTCGTGCACAGCATTGCATACATAAGGCTTCCGACAGCCGAAGCATAAGGAATGTCTTTCATGTCATCTATCTCTTTTTGTGTCTTAGGGCACATTTCCTTGGATAGATGGATTCCATGTCTGAAAGGTACGAAGCCTTTCTTGGAATCCTGCATGCTGAATCGCTTCAAGACAGTGTCTATATATGAAGCTTGCGATAAGTCTATCATCATTTTCTTGCAATCTCGAGTGATCTTGATCCCAAGGATGTGTCCGGCTTCCCCTAAGTCCTTCATATCAAACTGTTCTGAAAGTAATGCCCTTACGTCTGACAACACCTTTACATCATTCCCGATGAGCAGAATGTCGTCTACGTATAGTACTAAGAATACCAATGCAGTTCCGACACGCTTCTTGTACACACAACTTTCGTACTCGTTTTGATCAAACCCATAAGACTTTATTACTTGATCAAAACATTGGTTCCAAGCTCTGGATGCTTGTTTGAGTCCGTAAATGGACTTCTTGAGCTTATAAACTATGTGTTCTTGGCCTTTTTCAATGAAGCCTTGGGGTTGTTGCATATAGATATCCTCTTCAAGACTTCCGTTAAGGAAAGCCGTCTTGACATCCATTTGCCAGATTTTAAAGTCGAGATGCGCAGCAATCGATAAGAGAATTCTGATGGACTTGAGCATTGCTACAGGTGAAAATGTTTCCTCATAGTCGATCCCTTCATTCTGAGTATAATCTTTCGCCACAAGCCTTGCCTTGAAGGTTTCCACCTTCCCGTCCGGTCCTCATTTCCTCTTGTATACCCACTTGCAACCAATGGGTTTGACCCCATTAAGTGGTTCGACTAGCTCCCACACTCTGTTATGATCCATAGAACCCATTTCGGCTTCCATTGTTGTTTGCCAAGAAACCGCATCCTTGTCTTGGATTGCCTCATCGTACGTCCATGGGTCTGATTCATCTTGATCGGGGACTAGGTCCGAGGACTCTCCCACCCCCATGAATCTCTCAGGTTATCTTACAACCCTCCCACTACGACGAGGTTCCGGTTGTGTAAGTGTGTCATTTGGTATGTCATCTTGTACAGTTGGCACTGAGGTTAGCCCCCTTAGCTCATTTAAGGTAATCTCACTTCTAGGTTTTCTTTCGTTCATATAGTCTTCTTCCAAAAATCTAAAGTGGGTGTTATTACCACCTTTTGATCTTCGGGACCATAGAACATACACCCTTTTGTTCCCTCGGGGTATCCTATAAACAGCCTTAATTCTGATCGAAGATCCAATTGTCCAGCTTCCTTGTTCAACACGTAGGCCGGCCACCCCCAAATTCTCATGTGTCTCAAACTGGGCTTGCGCCCGGTCCACAATTCTTTGGGAGTTTTGGGAACCGATTTGGATGGCACCAAGTTCAGAATATAAGCCGTTGTTTCCAAGGCATGACCCCAGAACGACTTGGGTAGATCCGCATAACTCATCATTGATCTAACCATTTCTAAAAGAGTTTTGTTTCTTCGCTCTGCAACCCCGTTTTGTTAAGGGGTTCCGGGTGCAGTTAGCTGGGATACAATCCCTTCATCTGATAAGTAGTTCAAAAACTCATCGCTGAGGTACTCGCCTCCACGATCAGATCGTAGAGACTTGATACGTTTTTCCCCATGATTCTCTGCTTGAGCCTTAAATTCTTTGAATTTATCAAAGGTCTCAGATTTATGCTTCATAAGGAAAATATAGCCGTACTTTAAGTAATCATCAATAAAGGTGACGAAATACTCATAACCTCCTCTTGCTTTGATTGACATTGGACCACATACGTCTGTGTGAACGATTTCTAACACTTCTTTGGCTCTATTCCCCTTGGCTCTGAATGCCCTCTTGGTCATTTTACCCTCCAAATATGATTTTCAAGTTGGGATTGGTTCAACCCAGAGAGACTCCAATGAACCATCTTCTACCAACCTTTGAATCCTTTTTGGATTAATATGTCCCAATCTTAGATTGTTGGGTAATGATTCACACAGATCTATTCGGGGTGAATATTTAAATACAAATTTAAGTCATTAATTATTACTAGCATGAATTAATCCTATATTAATTCAAATAATAATTGCAACAACATATCATGCATATAAAAAGCCACGTAAAACCTACGCATGCGGAATCTACGGGTTTACGTGAACGTACCTCTCGGGATGGCAGTGGCTTTGGTCGGACGGACTAACCAAAAGGACTTCCCAAGTATTCCCTTATCCCTTGCTCGACAATCCGGTGGAAGGATACTCGCGAACAATTAACAAAAGGAAAAAATAAACTTTGTTGCACCACTTATGTGGATTTGCTAATATTTCCAGCACATGGAATTGTACTTGGGAATGAACTAATCATCCCCTATTTATAAGAGGGAGGGTGGTCGAAATTTTAGTGATATTTCAATGTAGGAAAAGACTTTTCTTAATCGCCAAGAAATCTTGAATATATCTCATATATTCTTTTTCCCATAATTAAAATATTCCACAAAAATCCACCTCCTCTATTTTATGGCATTATTTTCGAAAATTTAGTGCTACAAGAATCCAAGATTTGGATCTTCTTGAATTTATGAGATATTCTTGTATTTCAAGAAATACATATCTTCCATAATATATTTTCAAGAAAATCAAGAAAATCTTTCTTGCCCACTATATTTTCAAAATTTTGAAATTTACTATACAGATAACCAAGTGGGAGATTTCTTGAATTTAATGAGATAATCTTGTATTCCAAGAATACATATCTTCATTCCATAACAAAATTCAAAGAAAATCTTTCTCCCTCTTTTATCCATAATTTTCGAAAATTTTAGAGGAAATATAAGCAACAATATTTATTTTATTTTAATCACCTTTTTCAGTTATTGGACTATATGTTGGGCTACTCAGGGGGCCTTTAGGAGAATTAAGATTGGACCTTCTAATGGATCTTGAATATCTAATATTGAGCCACAATATAATTCAAGCCCATAAATATTAATTAATCCCACTACATAATTAATATTGCACCATCCATCTTAACCCATATTACAGTCAATATGGCTCCCGGTCATTATTTCCCGTGTTTAAGATTATCTAGCCCATTAATTAATTCAAGTCACTGATATAGCTTTCCGTTAATTAATATCTTTTGTCCTTGGTCGAGGAACGGTTCAACATTATTATCCATACCGGAAACTAATTCCACTTGCAAGATTTGGTATGATAAAACTTATGAACCTCCCAAGGGGGGCAAATCAAACAAGCGTATTTGCACACGATTATTCAGATTAAATCTTAGCAATCACATGTGACCAATAATATTTCCCAAGATAAAAAGTATTGAATCTCTCTGATTCGCTACCCATGATAAGTCAAAGCAATAGTTACCAATCCCACGTGATCCTATTTAAGGGACGAAGGTTAAGAAACAACGAACCACTGAGGTCTAATTCTTCCTTGTTCGATTAAAGAATTTATCCTCCTGTGGAGGTCCTATTCAACAAGATCGACCATGCACTAGTGTAATCTCTTGGTCAAGACAAACCAATCTGAGCCTTACACCTCAACCTTTCGCGATGGTTGTTCATTTCCATCTAGGTTGTGAATGGCGTACTTTTAGTTACAAGGGACTGTTAATTTAATCTTCTGTGATCTGGTATCACTAAATTAACTACTGATGTAACACGCATCTAATTATTGAACAGTTATGCGAAGAAATATATATAACATTCAATCATATTTAAAGCATCAGTGATAAACAATTTATTTCAGTAAATAAGTCTGGAAATTCAGTTTCGATTATACAAAGTAAAAAGCATACTTTTCAGTATAATCCCAACATAGTTGCCATAGAAGTGTCTCGTTCACGTCTGATGAACGTTTTCTTTTATCGGAAACAGTTGATGTGTTATAGGATGCATTTCGTGAGTGGTGTGCACAGTTAATTGTATAGAGATTATTCGATAACGTTCCATGACAGATAAATTTATCATAAAGAGAAATGGTAATAACTTTGTCAAAAGTAACCGAATATCCATCAAGGTAAAGTTTAGAAACCGAAATCAATTTTTTTCTAAAACTAGGAACGTAAAGAACATCTCTTAAAATTAAAACTCTGTCTTCAAAAGATAGGTGCACTTCTCCCATTTGCTTGATTATCACTCTCAGAAGATCACCCAAAGTGATGAGGATCTCACTCCTACTAAGTTGTTTCCGTCCGCTTGAACCCCCAGTAAAGTGAAACATATATGATCAGTGGATCCCGTATCCACCACCCATAAATGGGAGGCATACGCCGCTAAACAAGTTTCAACAACTAGTGCATGAGAATTACCTTTCTTTCCATTCATTTTGGGTTTGGAACAGGCTGACCTCCAATGTCCTTTTTCACCGCAGTTAAAACATTTTCCTTTTGGTACCTTCTTGACACCCATCCAGCTAGCTATCTTTCTCTCACTTTTCTTGGTAATGAGTTTTCTTTGGATCCGACCACTTTCCTTTTCTTGAACCTTGCCTACCACTGGCCTAGATTTTGAGAAAAGACTTTTTGGTCACCAATGCTTCGTCTTTCTTTCTCAAATGCTTCTCTATTTTCTCCAAGGCTTCTTGCAGAGTATCCATAGTAAACATGTGATCACTCATCACAAAACTACAGTAAAACTCATCGAAGCACCTTGGAAGAGTTAGGAAAAGAAATTCGATTTGAGCCTCATCACAATACTTAGTACCGAGATAAGAAAGTTTGTTAAAATGGCGCTTTACTCTGAGAACATGCTCCCTTACGGGTGTTCCCTCGGCCATTTTTAGCCTAGCCACGTCGTCGTTTTTAAACTGGTTGATCATGCGGTCTTTTGTTAAAAATATTTTTTCAAGACTTTGTATAATTTCCGCAGCAGACTCAACACCTTCATGAATGCATCTCAAATCATCAGACAGTGAAGTCAAAATTATATGCTTCATAGGTTTGTTAGCCTGCTCCCAAATATTTTACAAGTGTCTCTCCGCATCTGTTGATCCCTCAGTAGGCATACGAGGCGTGGGTACATCAAGAACCCAATAATGTTGTAGTTGCGCAGTGAGGACAAATTTCATATTTTGTTTTCAAATAACATAGTTATCACCAGAAAGTTGGTGTTCTTTGAGAGTATAAAGCAATGGATTAAAAGGTTGCGACATGTTGAACTGAAATAAATAACAATTTGCATAAGCACAAATATATCACAAGGTTCGATCACATGTATCATATTGAAATCTAAAAAAAATATATGAACATGCATCAGCCAACATCTCAAAACAGTTTAAATAAGCCAAGTGGGGTGGGTCATTATTTAAACACATTCAAGCAGGTTACAAACAAGAAAAACAAGCACAAACCTTTAATATCCAGATTAATAGTTGGCTCCCACTTGACCAATATAAAATTGACCAGGGGACTTGGGGGAAGTATATGCATATCAATTTTATACCTAAGTAATAACCATGATTAAATACAAAATTATTATTTCGCTTTGAACGAGCCTCGTGGGGAGGGTCATCGTAGCCACTAATAATAATCCACAATCATCCATTTGGAATTTATTCATGTGAAATCTATCTTTTGGCCGTCCCGTGGGGGGAATTTCTCCAAAAGAATCCACAAATAAATAAATCATGGAGGTCAAAATTAATTCAATTTTATTATCCTAAATAAAATTGTCAATTAATTATTTAAACATACTTAGTAATTTTTTTAATGTGAGATTTTTTTTTCAAAACATTTTCTCATGCATCACATATTCAAACACAATTTAAATAAGCATAAAATAATGCACAAACATCAAAACAAAACTAAACACATTGGGCATATATATCCAATTGTCACGGTTAATTTTTGTCATGTCTTGATCTCGAGAAATCGTCTTCTTTGCCTTCATCATTCATCTCGAAAAGATCGCCACGTCAAGCAATGTCATCGACTAGCTCACAGGTCGGAGTGCCCGCCTAGCACTCCCCACCGTGTCGTCGGTGCCCCCGTCTTGAAGCGCCGGCGCGACGTCGCCCTAGCGGCGCGCGGATCCGCTTCAGCGACCCTCGGCGGCGCGCCAGCGTGCCAGCGTCTTGCCCGTAGCGAGCTTCCTGCGCCAGCGCCTACCACCCGTCGTCTTGCCTTGCGCCGTGTAAGCTTCTTGGCAGCGCCTTTGGCCGCATCCGCCCGAATCGCGCCGCAGTCTTGCCTTGGCTTTCGTCCGTCTTGCCCGTGTGCGGTCGGCCTAGATCCACAGCCTCGACCCTTAGCCTGCGCCCCGCCCGTCTGCGTCTGCATCGCCCGCGTCATCGCGTGCCTCCGCAACACGTTTAGCGTGGCCCAGCGCCGCCGCTTTTGCCGGTTCGGATCCATCCGTCTTTAATTCATCGTCTTCGTCTTGGCTCACGATCCGGTTACAATTTATTTACAATAAATAAATAAACCTAGATCTAGACTAGTCTATTACATTGAACGACTCAAACAAATCCTAATCTACTCGTGGATTTTCTCACGAGGCAAAATGAATTCGAACGAATCGAATTAAAAACCACAATTTATATGCATGCATAAATATAAACATTCATCAAATACCATGACAATTGGATACCTGCAAAAAAGATCTAGCAATTCTACTATCCAATTTCAAATTTAATGAAACCAATAAAAATACAATTTAAAACTCAGAGCCCGAAACCGAGGCTCAGATACCAGTTGTTGGGGAATTAATTGCCCTGATCTATTCGAGATGAATATTTAAATACAAATTTAATTTTAACAATTATTACTAGCATGAATTAATCCTATATTAATTTAAATAATAATTCAACAACAAATCATGCATATAAACAGTTCACATAAATCCTACGCATGCGGAATTGCTACGGGTTTACGTGAACTAACCTTTTGGAATGGCAATGGACTTCGTTGACACGAACACACCAAAAGACCTTCCCAAGTATTCTCAAGTCCTTGCTCGTCAATCCGGTGGTAGAATGCTCGCGAACAATTAACAAAAGAAAAAATAAATTATATGTTGCACCACCTTTGTGGATTTCTAATTTTTCCAACACATGGAATTTCTCTTGGGGATGAAAGAATCATCCCCTATTTATAAGAGGTGTTGGCCGATTTTTTCATGGAAAAAGGGAAGAGAAAATCTCTTTCTTGACCTCCAAAAAATCTTGAATATATATCCAATATATTCTTTTCTCCATAATTAAATATTCCATAAAAATCTCACACTCTTATTTGTTATGGAATTTTCGAAAAAGGAGGATAAAGATTCCAAGATTTGGATCTTCTTGAATTTGTGAGATATACTTGTATTTCAAGAATACATATCTTCCATAATATCTTTTCAAGAAAATCTTTCTTTTCCTTCTTTTTCTTTATTTTCGAAAATTCTAATCTAAATAACCAAGTGGGAGATTTCTTGAATTTAATGAGATAATCTTGTATTCCAAGAATACGTATCTTCATTCCATAACAAAATTCAAAGAAAATCTTTCTCCCATTTTATTCATATTTTTCGAAAATTTTAGGAAAAAATAGCAACAAAAATTTATTTTATTTTAAACACCTTTTCAGTTATTGGACTTTATGTTTGGGCTACTTAAGGGGTCTTTAGGAGAATTAAGATTGGATCTTCCAATGGATCTTGAATTATCAAAATTGAGCCATAATATTATTCAAGCCCATAAATATTAATTAATATAACTACATAATTAATATTGCACTATCCATCTTAACCCATATTACTGTTAATATGGCTCCCGGTTATTATTTCCCGTGTTTAAGATTATCTAGCCCATTAATTAATTCAAGCCACTGAAATAGCTTTCCATTAATTAATATCTTTTTGTCCTTAGTCAAGCGGTTCAACATTATTATCCATCTGGGAAACTAATTCCACTTGCAAGATTTGATATGATAAATCTTATGAACCTCCCAAGGGGGTCGAATAAAGCGTGCTTTGCACACGATTCTTCAGATTAAATCTTAGCAATCGCATGTGACCAATAATATTGCCCCAAGATATAAAGTATTGAATCTCATTGATTCTCTACCATTCGTAAGTCAAAGCAATAATTACTAACCACAACGATCCTATTTAAGGGGCGAAAGATTAAGAAATAACGAACCATCGAGGTCTAATTCTTCCTAGTTTAGTCTTGAAGAATTTATCCTCTTGTAGGTCCTATTCAAATTAATCGCATGCACTAAATAATCTCTTGGTCAAGACAAGTCAATCTGAGCTTTACACTTCAATCTTTCACGATGGATTGTTCGTTTCCATCTAGGTCGTGAACGGTGTACTTTTAGTTACAAGGGACTGTTAATTTAATCTTATGTGATCTGGTATCACTAAATTAACTTCTGATGTAACACTTACTATTTATTGAACAGTTATGCGAAAAATATATGTAACATTCAATGATATTTAAAGCATCGATGATAAATAATTTATTTCAAGAATAAGACAAATTGATGCGATTATACAAAGTAAAAGCATACTTTCCAGTATAACCCAACAGCGAGAAAACTTAAATGTGATGGCGAGAGCAGCGCGAGAGTGGGGAGAAAATTTGGGTGTACCCATCCTCAAAATGGGTCATATTGAATTAGAGTTCATAGAGTGAACCTGGTTCACATGAATATTACTCTTTTTCTTTTTACTCAATTCATTATTTTCCAAATTTTTTTATCAATCCATTATAACTTTTTCTAAAATTTGTTTCTCAGTTTAACCATAGAGTTTGTGGAAATATATTAAATATTTTTTTCAAAGATTTTTTTCAGTCCATTATAATTTGTTAATATTTATTTAATAAATTCCTTGCTAAGTTTTTTTTTCCATTATTATTGTCAATATTTACTTTTAAAAAAAAAATCTATTTTCCTATTATATATATCCCAATTTAATCATAGAGTTTGTGGAAATGAATTACTACATATATTTTTTTTCAAAGATTTTTCTCAATTCATTATAATTTGAATATCTATTTTAAGAATTCATTATTAGTTGTTAATATTTTTTTTATAGATCCATTTTTCAATTTGATAATATTTTTTTACGGAAAAATTCAATTAAGAAAACAAAGATTTTATAAAACTCAACACGAACACCACTAAAGGCTTGCCTAATCTTTTGCCTTTTGAAAAGGTTACTTGCTTATGTGTGTACTCCTAATTTATGAATTGACAGTTTTTTCGAGCAAGAATGTATTTATAATTTCAAAATAAATAAAAGCATTTGCGTGAGCTAACAATTGTGGGCCGATCAAGCTCAAATATGGCATAGGGGCTTGAAAAATGTAATCCTTTTCAGTTTATTTCGGCCCATCAAACTTATCATAGGGGTTCTAAAAAGGCCTACCGAAAAGCCCATGATGTATTGGGTCTTTCATTCTGATCCGCACCGTGCACTTATAGTGAATTTTAGAATCGTGCAACTTATTATATAGAAAAAAATATACGATTTTAAAATGCTCTGTAAATGCACAGTGCACTTGGATGTATACAAGACCTAGCCGTAATATTAAATTAGTAGTAAGAAATAGTAAATACAATAATTGTATACGATAAATAAAGAGTTGACATGTTGTGAAACTTTTTCACTGCGAAACTAGTTCATTTATTACAGACATAATTCTTCGGTTATCACGATTATACTCTTTAGGAATATAAATTCTATTGTAATATAAGTCACACCCTTCGCTTTTATAAGTAATACCTTTTATAATAAAAGGTCATACCCTCCATATGTTTAGGTTGTTTTAACTTTTCCATTTCTATAGATTTTAACTAATAAAGTTTAAATTTCAATCAAGTAATTCTTAAACGTAAACTAATTTTATCAATTAATATTTGAAATATTTGTTAATTCATATATAAACGCAATGTAATATACAATAAACCATAAAGATTTTAGTTCTACAAATTAAGCATCGGAAAAAAGGTTTATTTTTTCAATTTTTAATCACTAATTTTCCTAAATGATGGTTATGGAGACAAAATTGTGTGCAATAAATTTAACATAATATTCTTTTTTTTAACAGTTTTAGAACAGTACACACATTTATATAAAAATTTCAATTTTCAATTATCCAACATAACAAAATACTTAATATTTTGCGAATATATGATTATGTTTTGACTTTTATATTTAAAATAAATTAGTACATCCCTTCAAACACGGCTGCTACTACTAGGATCAACCAGCGCCAGAAAATGAAGTAACTCTAAGCCTTTGATCGAGCAAAGTATGTACCGATTGAGTGAATAAAACGTCGTGTGCACCTTCAAAATCGATCATTCCAGTTAATAGGACATTGTAGGTACCTTCACAATCATGGTGATACTATTTCATGATATTGTGCCGTTGTGCAGACCTAATATCGAGGATGCTAGGTGGCGTGGGCTCAAGAGATCCATGCAGCTCGACTAAGTTAAAGAATTCATGTTTCGCTAAACTCTTCTTCTCCACAAGCTTATCAACAACAGCATTCATCAGCTCTCGGTTTTGATCAAGAATCTGCATGAAAAAATTGGAATTAAATCTTTAGCACCTCATCCAGATATATTGTTGAAAGGGTGCATGATGGCTTAATATTTTACCCTTCTTGCTCGTTCGTAACAGATATTAAGGACCCGCAGTGCCTCAGTATCAATTTCTGACATTTTGAACTCAGTAATTTAAGTTTCAAATGATCAAACTTATGCTCGACTGCAAAATATAAAACGGGATAATACATTTATCCTATCGTGGGTCCAGAAATTGTTTAATCCGTAATGCTTATCAGAGAGGCCGCCAAGAACTAAGTCCCGTGCAGCAGACCTAGCATTATCTGCTGTTTCTGCCCAGATGGTACTCAGCTGAAACAATTCAAAGCAAAATCATGACAATTGAAAAAGAAAATATCAGATAATGGTATTGCAATATTGCTTATCCCTAAATATAATGAACAGATGGTTCAAAAAAATATATATAATGAACAGAACTGGAGAATTAAAATTTTCAATAACTGAAATAACTTCTTCAAATTATTAAAATGACTGAAAGCGTCTGAAAACAAACTTAAGGTTGTATTACCTGATCATTCCCATACAGAGCTCATCAGCTGCGCGTGGTGCAAGTTGGACGGTAATGTGATCCAAGAGAGATTGCCGACTGCAATAAATGAAATGTTAAATTTTACTTGATCAAGACATGCAAATTTGAAGGTACATATTGTTATCGATATGCTAAAATACAGAAATTACAAATAATAAAATTAAGTTGTCTGTTCGTACCCCAACATTCCTTCCTTGAATTTCATGTGATCTAGTTTCAACCTTACATAACCCAATTCCCTTCCAGCTCTTGGAGAAATCGTCAACTAACAAAAACAGAATTTAAAAAAAAAAAAAAAAAAAACACGTCAAAATAGCGAGAATCCTGTCAAATTGACAGCGTACCTATAAACTATGGCTAGAGGATCTCATATTCAAGACTCCTAGCTTAGCATGCTATGATTGATGAAAGGAAAACATGACATGACACTAAACATGCTTGAACAAACCCAGCATATAAAGTTATAGACAAAAGTACCAAGGCACGTAGTTTACAGTAATTCAGTAAACATGATATTATTTTAACAAACAGCAATTAATCAAGAGAGGTGTTCCAACTTTCGTTGTGAAAACAGAAGTCTAAAATATTGTATTATGAATGTAAGAATAGTTGAAGCAGCATGTATAAAATATTTTATAAAAAGCATCAAGATAATTAATTCAATTAGGCAAATGGGAAGTCGTATTCTAACAGATATGCATGACAGCGAAAAGGAACGAGTAAATTGGAAGTTCCAAAACATACAAACTCAATATTTTTCAGGTCAGGAAAGTTGACAGCAACTACAGCCATTGATGCTTCATTTATAGCCACTTGCTTCCACATGTCAGGGCTTCTCTCTTTCCTATCTAGCATTCCCCGTTATTCAATTTGAGCAGCTTGTAACAAGTCATCCGTGGTAATCTGGCACAACCACAGTGAATTTGCAATTATGGAACCATCAAGATTAGGCAACTACTATTCACAAGAGGAAATCAACTTCATGACAAGGCCATCAAAATTTCCAATGGTTTCTCCATGATGGAGCCTGCATAAAGCCTCCACACTCACATTTTATTTCAAGATTTCAAGAAAAACAGCTCTTAGAAAATAAAGAAACTATAACCAACGTCGGAGGTTAATCACAAAATGTAATGCAAGAAAGAAAGGGAAAAAAAAAATGAGAAGTAAAAATAAATACTACTAATAAGCAGTAGAGAGCCCTGAGACATAGAAATTAACATTACTTAAAATAATTATCCCACCATGATGTAAATAAGGTTTGTATAACCACCTAAACAAATAAAGCAAGAAAATATCTTACATTTTCTCTTGCTTCCCCACTAGAGGCCACAAAGAAGTTACCACCTGATGTGTAGCCAACCAAATTCCTGCAAAAATTTCAACAAACTGAGATGCAGAAATGGAGAAGAAGTTCACACCTGCTTCACCAGCCACAGCTTTTGCTAAAAATAATCTCTTCCCCTTTTTTACACTAAAATAGGCCAATCAAAAAAATTTTTTATTTTTTATTTTTTTATGTGTATATAAAAAATATCCAACCAAACATTAGGTCATATAAAGAAATTATTGAAGAATGATAACAAACACTGGTGCAATTCCAAAATATGCAGTTACAACAGAAATGTTTTAGCTTCATCTATGTTGGATGCTTCTTATGCTTCCTCAACCTAATTGTTGCATTTACCAGACAGACTTTATAATCCAGATGCAAACACCAATTTACATTGAAATATACATAAATTGCATTAAGTTTTCAGAAAAACATTAGATCATAAAAGAATTACATAAACAACTAATACCTTTTGACAGCACAACTAATACTATCAAACTAATACCGTATAATGAAACAACTAATACTGTTTAAAAATATACTCAAAATGCAAACCAGTTGCGCGGTAAAATGGTTTACATTAGACTGCCTACACACATTGGCATTGGAGCAACATGAATAGAAACATCAAAGTTTTTCAATTGCAATAATGTGACCTGGTATTTTGACTCCACGCCGCCGATACATTTCCCCATGAGTGAAGAACTTGACAATCTCCTCAAGCTCGAGACGGATTTTCCCAAGCCCTGCAACATCTGTAAACTTCACATCAACACCTCCTTCCAGATACTGCGGAAATCTCGTATTCTGTTGTGCTACTTTCATGTAAGGATTGTCTTCCCCTTTCTCTCCTCCACCACCATCCTCGATT
This sequence comes from Stenogyne calaminthoides, assembly GCA_037126765.1. Lineage (NCBI taxonomy): Eukaryota > Viridiplantae > Streptophyta > Magnoliopsida > Lamiales > Lamiaceae > Stenogyne > Stenogyne calaminthoides. The sequence goes on from JBBCBC010000032.1 coordinate 20,414,390, forward strand.
CCAGCCATCTCCCTCTCGAGTTCCCTTATCTTCTTCTTCTCATCAGCCTCTGCATTCTTTATCTTCAACCTATCCTCATAATCCTTCTTCTGCTTCCTATAGTTGAGAACAACAGTGCGATAAAATATGTAAAAGAAAACAAGCCCAAGCCCTGTGGCTACATTTGGATCGCTGGCTAATTTGTCCCACATAATCGCCATGCTTTCTGAGCTGTCGCGTGATTCTCGCAGTGATTGTTTGTACTTCATCTTTTTCATCTTCCACGTCTTTTCCTTCTCCTCCATTCTCTTCTTCATCTTCATGGTCTTTTCCATCCTCTCTCTGTTTTCTCTCATTTTATTCATCTCTTCATTTTGCCTCTTTTTAACTCCTCCCTACTCTCTTCAGCTCCAATGCCTTCTTCGATTTGGGCTTTGGTTTAAGCAAGGAAAACATCCATATCCAAAATTTTGATAAAAACCCTAGATAAGGCTTTGGGATATCAGGGTTTTTCATTGATGGACTGAACGCATTCATACAGAGACTATCAATTTTCAATTCCTTCCAATCTTCCCAGAATTTGGGATCGCTCTCAATTGAAGGCAACAATCATCCTCCAAAACAACCAGAACTACCTCCGACCGCTGGCGTAATCCCGCATTCGACGGCTTAACGATGTGCTTAAGCTTATTCTCTCTTTTCAAATCCAGTATTTCACTATAAGCGAGTCTCTGAGACACCACAGGAAGCCCTCTTGTCCATTTTTCCAATTCCTCTGCGGTGAATGCTTCTGTCTTTTTCCCCAATCGCTTTTTTTTGGATACTTTGGGTGCGGCGAATGGGGCTTGAGGAAGTGAACCTGAGATTACAACTAGCGTAGCTGAGAGCTTGACTAATTCTAATGGAGTTCTCTTCAATCTTGATTCTTCTGTCTCCCCTTCGATGTCAGCCTTTTCTGGGTTTGCAGTAAAATTACATGAAATTGGGGAAAGGGTTCTGGGTTTATGGAATTTTGGACGGAGGTGCAGAAGCAGCGACAGGCCATGGATTTGGTTCAAGTTATTTACATAAACTATTAACCTTGGGAAGAAAAGGAAAAATGAAGAGGGTGACTGGATGACGACGGCGCTGCCTGCGGAAACGGATATGATTAATCGGCGGTGATGGCTAGGTTTAAACTTTCAATTAATTCCTTGTAATAATAAATTAAAACGTATGTAATGCTTTTGCTTATTAAATAAAAAATAAAACGAGATAAATTTTATTTGTATTTTTTCAATACTTAAATATATAAAACCAGAAGTAGCTGTCCAAAATGTGAAATGTTTTTTTTGACAGGTCCAAAATGTGAAATGTTTACTCTCTTTGTCATGCAACCGTGCACTGCACGCACAAATTTTTGCGTCGACGGTTTCAACTCAACAACAGAGCATGACCAATTTGTATTTTATCATTATTACTTTTGCAATATCTATTAAAATATTTTTTTAATTCCAAAAAGCTGCACAGAGAACGATAAAGTTTGCTGTAGAATCAGTCACACTTTTGGTTAACCATAATCCGCCAGTTTTTTAAATTTTAAATTTTTTACATCAAATCAACTGACTGTTCAGTTTTCCTTTGGGGTACTATAACTACCTGCTCATCCTATTTTCAGATTGTGTTGAAGGTTGGCTTTTCTAATTTATGCATAAATGTATTGATTTAGACAATATTTTTAATGTTGTGGTTATACATTCAACATAATACATTTATTTATTCCTTCCTTATAATCCCTGTATTACTAATTGAAAGTTTTTTCTGCTGATGTGTCATCTCCTCCTTCATTTGGATGATGTGTCGCATTATTAGAAAGTCTCATCTAAATGTCATTATATATTGTATTATGTGGCATGATGATATTGGTTACATAAGATACATGAAATGATGTGTAAATAATATAATGAGGATTTACTAAAAAAATTAAAGGCTTAATAATCCAATCTAGCCATACTTTTGATTTTTCATCAATTTTAGCATATGTTTATTTCTCTCTCCAAATTTAACACATACTTTTATTTAATATTTAAAAATATCTCAAGTCATCATTTTAAAAAAAAAATTAAATCGATGTATACGTTAAGGGGTCATCATTTTTGGCGACGTGTAAATATTAAAATATAAAAAAATAAAAATATCACCATCTTAAATTAAAAAACCCGGGATATTAAAAACACCTCGATTCACTATTTCTTCATTTTAGGCCACAATATTTTTATTATTTTTATTTTAATATTTACACGTCAATAAGACAAATGAACTCCAGTGATCACATAAGACAAATTTTGTTAAAAATGATGACTCGGGATGTTTTTAAATATTAAGTGAAAATATGTGCTCAATTTGGAGAGAGAGAAAAGTGTGTTCTAAATTTGATGAAAAATTAAAAGTATAGTCTATGTTTGATTATTTATAATAGGAAGATTTACTAAGTCTATTGTTATTTATTTTCTTTATTCAATATACTCTTTTTCAGAGAATTTATATTTATAACTATTTTAATCAAAATGCGGTTGAATTTTATAATTATCACATCTCCTGAAAATCCTGGAAAGAACAAAGATCGTAAAAATTAGTCGGGGATGATAGCTAATTAATATGGAACTTAGTTCAATGTTTGTTTGTTTTTTTATTTCATCACGCAACTACGCAAGAAACATTGCCCTTCTCTAAACTTGTAATGAAATTATGCAATATACTATGGAAACGAGGCAAAGAACCTTTGCTTGGTCTGCAAATAAAGAGTGTTGGCTTATATTTGTTTTCCAAGACATTAAAATTCAAAAGATACGTAATAATTGGATACAAAAGCTTAAAACTGATTTATATCACAAATTACAAGATATAGAGTTTGAAGCAAATCGTAAACAGAGAAATATCACGCGCATTATGAAGACTTGGATTACATAGCATGAGAAATTAGAAAAGGACCAATAAGAGTATCCTATTTCAGCTGTAAAGAATTCAGTAATACGAGCAGAATTTTGCCAATTCTTTTGAAGAAAAGATGGAAGTTTCAGAACATCATGTCCCAAGGAAAAAAAAGAGCAATAAACAAAACCTCTTGAAATAAAAAATTCATTAAATGATCTCAAAAAATTGAAAGAACATAAATATATATAGGATTTTTGTTGCTAGATATGTATAATGTAGTACCTTCTTTTTTTTCCCAGGTTCGCTTCCCTTTGGGAACGAATTGGAGTATGTGAGTTAAAAGGTGGTTTGGTGAATTTGTGGAGTGTTTGAGTGCTTGGTGTACTAACTACTAACAACTAACTTTGTCCGATCAAAAGAAAATAAAAAAAAAATCATGGCTAGCACTTATTTAAATGAATCCAATATTTTAAAGTAAGAGTTTTCGTCCTTTTATTTTGGATGTTTAATGATTTCTATATTGGATTGAGATTTGCTTTTTTTGCTACCCGTGAGAGGTGTTTAAGAACTTTTGAAAAATGAAAAGAAAAATGAGTGAGTTTTTATATGTGTGAAATTCAGCCAGCTAATAGTAAGATAAAATACATTCCAACAAAATGATAACATTATATGGAATAAATATTTATATGTGTGAAATTCAGCCAGCTAATTTAAGATTTTTCTAAATTAATTGAAACAACATGCTTCAGTTTGAATTGGCTATTGTCTTTCGAACTTCTGTTATCAAGTAGTTTGTTTTGCTAGAAACTCTATGCTTTGAAAATTAAGATGACAAATTTAGATCTAATTGATAATACCTTTACAAACTAAAAAAAAATAAAGTTACAATAGACCCGTGCAAAAATCTAGTTGTAGGAATGGTTGCATACTTGAGGTCTGTCAGGAATAAGTGAAGATTCAACCAACAATGGCATATGAAGAACCAGCTTTCAGACACACACAACCCAACACCCAAAATTCACCACCAACACACACACACACACAAACACCGCCCCCAGCCTTTCCAGCCCCATCCCCGACCCCCACCAACATATACTTCAATCATGCGGCCCGGATATGAATTTTTTTGGGACGGATCCGCAATTCGAGTTTTGTGTGCACGGCGGATCTGGTTTTTTGATTGGAGGTTGAGAGGACATGACGACGCTTCCGATCTGGTTTTTTTATATGTGGTTGGAGATGGACAAGGGCCGCTCGGTTGATTTTTTGCTCGCGGGATTGTGGGTATTTGCAGATTCTTAGATTTAGGTGTTTGATTTTTGTTTCATGTTTTTAGTTGTAATTTTAGAATAGCTTAGAGTTTTTAATTCAGTGATGCTAGTTGGATTTAGGGTTAATTTTGTTGATTGTTGGATTTAGTGTTTATTGGGCAAATTGTTGGATTTTTTTATTTTTTATTTTGCAGATTTGTTGTAAAATTAGCAATTTTTTTTTAATTTTGCACAGTAATTTAATTTTGTTGTAGATAATATTTTTGGGTTAATATTACGATCTACTTATAATTCCCAATAAACGTGTGTGTGTTAATATTATGAGTGTACAATATTTTTTTTACGAGTGTGCAAAATGATTAAGAACAATTTAATATATATATATTATATATATATGAATGTGTAATTTTTTGGGCTTATTTTTTATTAATGGAAAAAATTAATTAAATAAAAGGGCAGATGAATAAAAATAAATTTGGGTGTGCAGAATTCTTTACGGGTGTGCAGAATAATTTTACAAGTGTGCAAATTTTTTTACGGGTCTCAAGAATAATTTTACAAGTGTGCAAAATTAAATAAAAATTTGAGGTGTACATAATTTTTTATAGGAATGTAGATTTTTTTTACAAGTGTGCAAATTTTTTTACGTGTGTGCAGAATTTTAAGGTGTGCAAAATTTTTAAATAAAATGACAGATGATTAAAAATTGGGGTGTGCAGATTTTTTATGGGTGTGTAGAATTTTAGAGTGCAGAATTTTTAAATAAAAGAACAGATGATTAAAAAATATTGGGGTGTGCAGATATTTTGTGAGTTGTGCAGAATAGTTTCGAATATAAATCAATTAGATAGAAGGATATACAATTAAAAAATTCAGTAAAATTAAAACTTTAAAATTTATAATTTTTAAAATTTTAAAATATAAAATCACAAAAAATGTGGGGTGTAAAAAAAGTGTTAGATTTAAAAAAATTGCACATAATTGTCAATATAACAACTTATTATATATATGGAGGCATTTAAGACTTTTTGCCCAAATTTAGTACCTTAAAGTAAGTCTAAAAAAATGTAACACTTTAAAGTAAGACCACTTAAAAAATGGTATCTAAGAGTAATTCCCCCTCAACTTTCAACTGTTAAAAATATTATCTTAAAGAATTTAAATCCTAGCGAAATAAGAATACATGTTTCATATATTACATCATAGTTGAATCCTCAATCAAATAAACCTAATCGTTATTAAGTTTTTAATTTGACAATTATATCCTACTCATGGTTCCAATTTTTAGGCTAGCACGTGTAGCATGATATAAATCAACTTGCCTCAACAGCAGAGCATCAAAAGACTCTGTAAGTATTTCTTCAAAAAAAATATATATATTTATTACATCCATTCAATACATAAATATGTTCTTCACCTACTATAATTCTCAGTTTCTCCTATTTTAGAACGCCTCACAATTAAAATAATACATTCAGCTCTTTTATGAATTAATTAATCTGTTATATTTTTTTAAAAAATACTATATGTTGGTCCAATGGTGTTATGTAGACTAGCCCTTGAGATTAATTTACAAATATATGTTTTGACTATTTAATTCAAATTTAAGTAAACATAACAAATTATTTCCAGTTATATCCTTTTATAGGGTGCTTTTGACGGCTTACCATTCAAATGTAGAGTTGCTGCAGTTATGCTTATGTGTGGAAAACTTGTGTTGTTGTATGTTAAATTTGCTGCTTCAAACACTCTTCTGAGAAGACTTGTGCACTCTCATTTTATTAAACCTGCAATAATATTAGAATAAGGATTGAGAGCCTCCTTTAGCCAATAATTTTTTGTGTTTATATTCAAAATTTTAGGGTAATAACAGTATGCTAGACAAGTCCCAGTTATAAGGAATATTTTGCACTACAAATGCAGCCTCGAACTTGAAGCATACACATGGTCCATGGATGCAAATGAAAAGTATTCTAAATTTACATACTTAAGCCTCAAATTCACAATATTAAATAACATTTGATACAATCAATGTCAAGTAATGTACCTACTGTCTAGATGTGAGATCCACTATGGCACTACACAAATGTATGATCAAAGCCAAAAATAAAATGAAAAAAAAAAAAGAATAGAGAACACAATGCAAATGTGAAACGAAGTAAAAATCCACTTAAAAGATGAAGGAAATCTCAAATAAAGAAACGGATCTTCCTTCTGAAGATCTAGCTTTAGAGAAATCGGTCAAAAAGATGAAATGGTAGTTTATGTTCACAAAGCATGAGAGATAGAGTGGAGTTCATTAATGAGAGAGAGAGAGAAGAAGTTTGTGGGCAGACGTTAGAAAATGAAAATGTTGGGAAGTGAAAGGGGTAGGGAGCGTGGGTGCGTGTCTCAATGGGGTAGACGCGTGGGGGCATTGAGAGCTTCTCCTTATTTTGAAAAAAATACTCCCTCCGTCCCAATCTTTAAGGTTTTCTTTCCATTTTTTTTTGTCTCAATCTTTAAGGTTTCTTTCCTAAAATGGAAATACACTTTATCACTTTATCACATCACTTTATCACTTTATCACATAAAATACTAATAAACAACTCTTTCTACCCCCAACTACCCATCACTTTATCACTTTATCACATAAAATACTAATAAACAACTCTTTCTAATCACTATTCCCATAAATCCTTATGAACAGTCAAAAAGCCTTAAAGAACGGGACGGAGGTAGTAATTAAAAAAGAAAGATTGATTATAATTTTTAAACAACGTACTAATATCATTAAAATAATTAATATTGAATTTAATTTTATCATATAAGTAGTAAATGTCGACCTATATATTCATTTCCAAAGCTACCTTTCCTTTTATCTTTATTTTATTATTTTCACATAATTGTACTATATTACTTTCAACATTTATACTCACTCTTCAACATTATTGCAACACTCCGAAAATGAAAACAAACATAATATTAATACACTCACAACACCCTTATTTTATTCCACTCAAACTCACTTTACTTGATTTGCGGTCAAATTTGTGTGTTGCAATTATCTTGGGGAGGAGAGAGTATATTTTTTGAATTAATAAGAATAAAATTTAATAAATTTAACAATGTACTATCTTTAGCATATTAAACATTTCAAATTAACTTTATTTTATTAGTAATTAAATTGCTAACTAAATATATATATTAATATTCTAACCGTGCATCGCACGGGAGAAAATACTAGTATGTGACAAAAGCTCTTTACTTTTTTCTTTTCAATAATTGATTACAACAACTTTGAAAATTAATTTCTCATTCATTAAAAAATGGCTAACACCTTCGGGGGATTTTATTAAATGGCCTAGTCAAAGGGCAACTTATCAAAAATGGCCTTACTTATACAAAAAGATTAAAAATGACCTTTTTATCAAATAGTTTTAAAAATATATTTTACATTTTAGTTGTTTAAGTTGTTTAAATTGTTTACGTAGTTTAAGTTGTTCATTGTGTATGTTGTTTAAATTATTTATTAGTGTAGGTTATTTATATTGCTTATGTTATTAAGTTGTTTATTACTATAAGTATGTTTAAGTTGTTTAAAATAACTAGCATATGTTCTTTGTGTTATTTAAACTATTTATGTTGTCTGTGTTGTTTAGGCTATTTATTGGTTTGAATTGTTTATTTTGTTCATATTGTGTTGATAGTTTATGTTGTTAAATGAAAATAATTTTATCTTCTAAAAATAAAAAAAATCCTTTTAAATTGTACATATGAAGTAACCTTAATTTTGGGTCAATGTAATCTTTTTTGCGAGTTTGTCAATGAAAATGGTCAATGAATATAGAAAAGGAGCGAGTGCGATCATGGTGTCAATTAGAAGGACTTCCAATATCTTCGAATATGACATGGGAAGACTTAAACAACCAGATTGTTTAAATATACACAATACAGTTGTTTAAACAACTTGATTTTAAACAACCTTATTGTGGATCTTTTATAAATAAGTTATTCATTCTATTTTGAAGACTTAAAATTTAAAATTAATGTTTTTCCACTTAAAAAGATTTAATTCAAACTCCATTTGAATGTTTGTTTGGACAATCTTAATTTTATAGATAAATATCGAAGACTTAAACAACTTAGTTGTTTAAACAATACGATTTTAAACAACCTTGTTGTTTATCGCTAAAAATAAGTTATTCATATTATTTTTAAGACGTAAACATCAAAATTGAACCTTTTTTGTGAACAACACTGTCTTTTTAAAAAGATTGAAATTTTAAACAACCTATTTATTTAAACAACTCTACTGGTTAACAATAAAAATAAGTTATATATATCATTTTGAAGACTTGAAAGCTAAAAATGAAGTTTTATTACTCAAAAGTATGTAATTCATACTATGTTTGACATTTCGTAAGAACAAACATGAAGTATACACAACATTGAAATCTTAAACAACCAAGAGTTGTTTAAACAAATCAATTTTAAACAATCTTGTTGGTTTATTAAATATAAGTTATCTATATCATTTTGAAGACTTGAAAGCTAAAAATGAAGTTTTATCACTCAACACTATGTAATTCATACTCTATTTGACATTTTACGTAAACAATAGCAAAGAATATGCAACACTGAAGCTTTAAACAATTAAGAGTTGCTTAAACAATACGATTTTAAACAACCTTATTGTTTATTATTAAATTTAAGTTGTATGTATCATTTTAAAGACTTGAGAGCTAAATCTGAAGTTTTATCACTCAAAAGTATGTAATTCATTCTCCATTTGACATTTCACGTGAACAATAGCAAATATATGCAGCACTGAAGTTTTAAACAACTCCTAGTTGTTTAAACAATACAATTTTAAACAATCTCATTTTTTATTATTAAATATAAGTTATTTATATTAGTTTGAGACTTAAAAGTTAAAACTGAAGTTTTATCACTCAAAAGTATGTAAATCATACTCTATTTGATCTTTCGTGAGAACAGTAACAAAGTATAAACAACACTGAAGTCTTAAACAACCAAGAGTTGCTTAAACAATCTTATTGGTTATTATTAAATATAAGTTATTTATATTAGTTTGAGACTTAAAATCTAAAATCGAAGTTTTATCACTCAAAAGTATGTAATTCATACTATGCTTGACTTTTCGTGAGAACAGTAACAAAGTATAAACAACACTGAAGTCTTAAACAACTAAGAGTTGTTTAAACAATCCAATTTTAAACAACATCGTTGATTACTATTAAATATAAATTATCCATAAGAGCTCAAATTAAGATTGTGTGCTTGGATGTAGAATTTATTTTCATTTTTTCTTTTAAAAGTTATTTTTCCTCCATTTTCAATACTGTTGACTGAAAGTATTCAGTAAAATCTTAATACTGTTACTTAAAATCTACAGTAAAAGGAAAATAATTTTTTTTCCCAAACTCCTTGCACAGTGAACAAATAAAAAATGTTACCGAACTCGATCTGCCATAGATGTGACAACATGTAAGTCAATATAATTATTTCTAATAATATAATGGACAATGCATGCAATAATATAATGCACATTACATATATAACCAATATAATCGTTTTATGTTACAATATTTGTTTTAACTTTTTTCTTGTATTCTAAAGTTCGATTATCGTCAACTGTGGACGCATTCCAACAACTGGCTTAGTGGCATTAGGAGTTGCAATAAATTTCTACTTAACATGAATACGAATGTACGACAAGAATGGTCACAAACAATCTAATCATCCTACTTTGGCTTTACACAAAAAAAAAAGTATGTCAAGTGTGAAAAAAAAAAAGTATGTCAAGTGTGAAAAAAAAAGTATGTCTAGTGTAAAAAAATTTCATGTATAAAAATTTATAAAATTGTTCTAAATTAATCATTTACACCCTAAACACTAAATAATGAACCCTAAATTATGACATATTCGGGTCGGGTGAATCATGAACCACTCAATTTTTTCTTACCTTCATCAATTACATAATTTAGTTATAAATTAAAAAAATTTCAAGTAAGAAAATTTTCATACTATGACTTTGTCAAAAAAAATAATAAGTTATATGGTTGGTTTCAGGGGAATTTCGAATTGACATATGAGATTGAAATCCATGGATTTCTCCTATGGGGATCTGTTGGTTTCTTGATGCCAATATCTATATTAATAAAGAGGATGTCTAATAGAGAGGAATCTGAAGGAAGGAAACTAAGGATCATATTTTATGTTCATGCTATTTCACAGGCAAGAAATTTATACATTTTATTTGAAATATGTGCTCTATATGTTATAAATCAAAGTCATTTTAAATAAAGATTTGCATGAAGCTCAATATCATTACTTATTATTTCGATGAATTTTACAGAAAACCCCCAATTTTAGTCCCTTCTCATTTAAAAGTTTTTTTTTATCAAAATTTTTTATTTTATTTTTTTTAGCCAAGAGAATAACTTTTTGGGGGAAAATTCTCTTGTGCACCATTTGCACCAATTTTAATTTGGTACAATTAGATTTCAATTCAGTTTTTTTTTTTTTTTTGCCCGACCCGAACCCGGCTTGAGTGGTTCATGGTTCACTCGAACCGAGTGGTTCATGGTTCACCCGACCCGAATAGATCATGATTTAAGGTTCATGATTTAGTGTTTAAGGTATAGATGATTCATCGAAATTAAAATTGAATTCAATTGCATCAATTGCATCTTGTGCAATTGGTGCACACAAGCATCACTCGTTTTTTTGGCAATTATACATTTAATGAAGTTACCAAAAAAAAATAAAAATGGTGATATGGGGTTAATATATTGGAGTACATACTTAATTAAATTGTGGTACAAATTTAAATTGTCAGATTCTTTAAGGAGTTAGGGAAATTGCATACAGGAGAATCTTTGATAATTTTCGTAATTTAATTTTTATAATGTCATACATCATATTTCATTTTTATAAGCAGTTATAAGTTGTCCGAAAATAGCTAAATAAAAGATTTTAATTGCACTGCAAATACTAATATGTAGGGAGTTCATCATTATGATTCCTTGGAGGGAAAGAAAAGGAGTAGCTAATGTTATAAGCTAAGCTTCATGAATTCATATCATTATGGGGTTAGGTGCTTTGCTTTTATTCCCAATTAAAATATTTTCCACAATGATTACTATAATTAATTATGTGATTCTCATACATTACCCAGCTCGTTAAGTTAGGTGATGAATTGATCAACCATTTATTTTTTATAAGCTTTAGGGTGAACAAGTTTCATGTTATGAAACTGATTTTTAATTTTTGGACATATGAATTTATCCAGGGTATGATACGGCTCAAATTTAGGGGTTAGAAAAGTGTGTTGGAATGAGTAAAATGAGTCAAATAGTCCAATTTCATATTATGAAACTTGTTCATGGGAGGCCAACTCTTTATTTTTTAATGTGACCTCAATTTGATGACTCTTATTCCATCCTCAGGTTCTTGCTGTCCTTGTTGCAGCAGCCGGAGGCATAATGTCGATTAAATACTTCGATAACTCTTTCAACAACGATCACCAGAAAATCGAATTAGTCTTTTATGGTCTCATATGGTTGCAAATACTTTTTAGCTTCTTCAGGCCGCGCAGGCAATCACCAATTTCTGACTCTTATCAAGAGTTTCATGGTGAGTTTCTTATGGAGCCCGATACCAGCATAAATTATTTGTATAATATAGTATGGAATAAATAGTTTATGTTGATCTTGAACTTCATAAAAAACTCATCATCGACTCCATATCAAAACTGTATATGATATATATATATATATATATATATATATTATAAATATACACACAAGGAATGATGCTCTGCACATGCACCCCTGGCACTTGTATGCATAGTACTGCCACGTCATCAAGTGCCTAGGTATGTAGAGCATCGTAACTTGTGTGTGTACATGTTAAGACATAAATGAGAAAAAAATTTATCCCATAACTTTTCTGTAATTTAATTTTCGTCCCAAAAAATTTAACTATCCAATTTTGGTTTCATATTATCCTGATTATCCAATTTTGGTCTCACTTTCCCCGGTAAATATAAAGTTGTCCTTTTTTATCAGGCGCAAGTCATGTGCCGGTTATAATTGGGGTTTCCCGAGCTCGTAGTTGACGTGGACGCTAAAAATTTATTCTTTCAGCACTTAGGAGAAATTTTCTTGTTCTTTCTAATTTTCTAGAAAAATGTACTTTTTTTTAATAGTCAGTATCCACATCAGCTATGAGCTCGGAAACTCGCGATTTTAACCGATAAGTGACTTGAACATGATCGAAAAATGATGAAATTTTCTATTTTTCGGCGAAAATGGGACAAAAATTGGACGATCAAGATAGTTAGGGGACCAAAATTGGATAGTTAAATACTTTGGGACGAAAAACGAATTATAGAAAAATTATGGGACCAAATAACTTTTTTTTTTCTTTGTTTGCAGGGGAAGCAAATGGAGAAGTATTTGGTTTGTTTTTCACTGGCTAGCGGGAATAGCAACCTCTCTAATTGGTGTCATTAATATATACACAGGCATACAATCCTATCATATAAGAACATCAAAAGATGTAAGGATTTGGAGGATCATCTTCATGGTTGAAATGTGTTTCATACTCTTGGTCTATCTTCTTCAGGAAAAATGGCATCACATACAGAAGCAAAGGATGAAGCTGGGAATTTGAAACATCATCATTTGAGGATTAATTGTTGAGAATTCAACTATGAGACACTCTTGCGTTAGACCAGAGACAGACGTACTTGTCCAGTTGGGGGGGGTGGGGGGGGCACATGCTCCCATAAAAAAAAATAGTGATTCACTAATACGTCTTATATTATAGGAAATATTGTATAATGTGTATAGAGTTGTAGAAGTGGTTCTGGAGTGTAGTAATTAATCTCGATAAGGAATGATGTTTTTTTTTTGAGAGCTCACTACATCAAGATTGCAAAGAGTGATGGTCCTGAGCTAGAGACAAAATATGTCTAGGAATATCATCGCCCACCCAAGCTTAAGAGATAAGAGATTTAGTTGCCAGCTTTGCCAGATTGTGTGTCGCTGTGTTGTTCGATCGTGGGCAATACCAAACACCTTTCACTGAGGTGTTCAAAGTCAGATTGCGGGCCCTCTTGATAAAGTTTTCTTCATATCCCTTATAGGTGGAATCCGTCTTGATGGCTTGACTGACATCAATAGAGTCCGAGTAGATCATAACCGACCCCTGAAAATTGTTCAACCAAAAGGATAAGCCATCGATGATAGCAGTAATTTCCGCCGCCATAACCGATCCTGGGGGATTAATTTTATGAAATCCAGCTGCCCAAGGCTTCCCCTCAAGTCGTAGATGAAGAAACCAATAGCGAAACTCAGGGTAGATTCATTGTAAGCTGCGTCAACTTTCAAAGAAAAGCTGTCAGAATGATCCATTTCCTGAGGGGGTGGGGGTGGGTTGGTACTTCTTGATTGAGTTGGACGATCTTTGAGTTAGTTTATTCTGTTCATTATGGTATTCATCAAGGAAGGCTTCTGTCCAGGAGGCATGAATCTTCTGCGAAACTCCCATTTGATGCACTATTTTTTTGTGAGATATATCGCACCTCTCCTTCCACACACCCCACATCTTCATTGCAATTCTTTCCATCTCAGAATCATCCAAGGACTCGATAAATTGTATGGTAAAGCTTTTGGATGATCCACTACACGCCTTTTTGATGAGGTTTCACCAGTCAGTATTTTTCCATGCTTCTTTAATTGCCTGACAAGAAAAAATAACATGATTAGTGTCAGCCCAAGAGAAACCACAAAGAACGCACCTGGAAGGGCAGGGCACATGATGAGAGGCCAGGTTTTCTTCGGAAGCTATCGCGTCATTAGCCGACTTCCATAGAAAAATCTTGACTTTTGGGGGTAAATTGAGTTTCCAGATCTTGGACCAGAATCCCGGTGTGTTGCTGGTTGAACAAACCTCATTATTGTCTGAAGTGAAAGTGGTGTACTGAGAATTCCAATAGACTATTTTGACTGTATACAGACCCTTCTTGTTATAAATCCAGAATCGTGAGTCCCTGAGGCCATTATGATCGATAGGGATTTTCCTAATAGCGTCTACTTCGTATTTAAGGAAGAGACTATTGATTTTAGAAACATCCCATGTGTTCAACGGTGAAATGAGGTCATGAACTATCACGTTATTGTCATATGTGATGCAAGAGGTGATTTTTCCGGTAAAAAGGTTCGGAATCCACCTATCTTTCCTAATGTGAACGTCCTTACCATTAACGATTTTCCAGAACAACCCATTTGAGATGACCGGCTTGCTCCACATAATGGATCGCCAAATGTAGGAGGGATTCGAACCGATCGTAGCCTCCATGATATCAGTGTGTTTGAAGTACCTGACTTTGAAAACTTTAGCAACCAGAGAATCTGGATAGAGAATAATTCTCCAGATCTGTTTGGCCAGTAGTGCTTTATTGAAAGTTATGAGATCCCTGAAGCCCATACCGCCTTCGTCTTTAGGCTTAGTTAGCAGTTTCCAGTCTTTCCAATGGACCTTTCTCTCTGAAGAGTTGCCGCCCCACCAGAACCTTGCGCACATGAATTCGATGTCACCACACAGGGTGGTAGGAATTCTGAAACAAGACATAACATAAGTGGGAATAGCCTGAATCACCGATTTAAGAAGGACTTCCCGTCCGCCATCTAAGAAGAATGTGTTTTTCCAGCAATCCAATCTCTTTGAAACTCTATCCCTAAGGTGTCCAAATTGTAATCTTTTTCTTTGAGCCGAGAAGGTGGGAAGTCCAAGATAAATGTCGTGCCCTTGACAAATTTGTATGTGGAGGCAGTCCTTAGTAAAAGCAATGTTGTCAGGAGAAGTATTCTTGCTAAAAAAATTGCCGACTTATCAAAGTTGACCAACTGACCAGAGGTCCTCTCGTAATCTTTCAAGCATTTTTTAACTGCATGAACGTCTTCCTTGTTGGTTTTAAAGAACATGAGGCTGTCGTCGGCAAAATAGAGGTGTGTGATCATGGGACTTTCCCTAACCACCCTGATTCCCGTAATCTTCCCACTAGTTGCATGAGCATTAATGATGGAGGAAATGTTGGGGAATTATTTGCACGGATCTATTCGGGATGAATATTTAAATACAAATTTAATTCTAACAATTATTACTAGCATGAATTAATCCTATATTAATTCAAATAATAATTCAACAACAAATCATGCATATAAACAGTTCACATAAATCCTACGCATGCGGAATTGCTACGGGTTTACGTGAACTAACCTCTTGGAGTGGCCATGGTCTCGTTGATAAGAACACACCAAAAAGTCTTCCCAAGTATTCCCTAGTCCTTGCTCGTCAATCCGGTGGAAGGAAACTCGCGAACAATTAACAAAAGGGAAAATAAAAATTTGTTGCACCACCTTTGTGGATTTACTAATTTTTCCAGCACATGGAATTGTACTTGGGAATGAAACACTCATCCCCTATTTATAGAGGGTGTTGTTTGAATTTTTAGTGATAAAATAATATGGAAAAATCTTTTTCTTGATCTCCAAGAAATCTTGAATATTTCTCATATATTCTTTTCTCCATAATTAAAATATTCCACAAAAATCCCAACTCATCTTGTTATGGAATTTTCGAAAAAAATAAGGATCAAGATTCCAAGATTTAGATCTTCTTGAATTTATGAGATATACTTGTATTTCAAGAAATACATATCTTCCATAATATCTTTTCAAGAAAATCAAGAAAATCTTTCTTTCCCTTATTCTTTGAAAATTTCGAAAATCTCGCCATAAATAACCAAGTGGGATTTTTCTTGAATTTAATGAGATAATCTTGTATTCCAAGAATACATCTTCATTCCATAACAAAATTCAAAGAAAATCTTTCTCCTCTCTTTTATTTATGATTTTCGAAAAAATATGAGAAAAAAAAAACAACAAAATTTATTTTATTTTTAAACACTTTTTTCAGTTATTGGACTTTATGTTGGGCTACTTGGGGGGCCTTTAGGAGAATTAAGATTGGACCTTCCAATGGATCTTGAATTATCAATATTGAGCCACAATATTATTCAAGCCCATAAATATTAATTAATCCCACTACATAATTAATATTGCACTATCCATCTTAACCCATATTACAGTTAATATGGCTCCCGGTTATTATTTCCCGTGTTTAAGATTATCTAGCCCATTAATTAATTCAAGCCACTGAAATAGCTTTTCATTAATTAATATCATTTATCCTTGGTTAAGGAACGGTTCAACATTATTATCCATACCGGAAACAAATTTCACTTGCAAGATTTTGTATGATAAATCTTATGAACCTCCCAAGGGGGCAAATCGAACAAGTGTACTTGCACACGATTCTCCGTATTAAATCTTAGTGTCGCGAGTTTTTTTTTACGGAGAGTATTATGTGGCTAATTTGATAACAACTCGCAAACAAAACATGCACGTGTACGATAAGCTGTAAATAAGATGAATTTGTTGACCCGGTTAAAAAAATGACTACTCCGGGGGCATACCAAGCCGGGATGTGGTATTGCGAGCTTTACATCGTACAAATATTTGATACACCTTATGAAGATGAATCATTACAGATGAAGATAATTTGGAGAATTCGCCTCCGGGTGCTAGGGTTTCTAGTAGGAATAAATGATCACTCGAATTTTTTTTGTTCCTCACCTCTCAAGCGTGGGTATGATTTTTTGGGAGATTTTTTCTCAACCCTTCTCTTCTTCTTTTTTCTTCCTTTTATAGCACCGAAAAAGCATGAAATTTGGGTTGGCAAGCATGAGTTGGAGACTTGGGTCATGCAAGAACTCACGTAATGTTTGCCACGTTTTTCAACTTCGTCTTCCCGGTTGATCTTGGAACTTACTTGTCTCAGAAAAGCACTCTTTTTTGGTCGTCCAAATTAATCTTTTACTCGGTTGGATGCTTTGTTCGCCCCTTTAACCATGTCAGTTTTATGCTGGAATATTGTCCTCCTCGAGCACACTGAGCCCTCAGGATGTTCGCGTCTTCGGGATATCTGAGAGTCGGGCACTCGACCCTTGGGATACACGAGGTCTGCGGACATCTTGACCCTCGAGATATCGAGGTCTTGAACATCTTGACCTTCAGGATATCTGAGGTGCGAACATACTGACCCTCAGGATATCTGAGGTGCGAACATACTGACCCTCAGGATATCTGAGGTCTTCGAACATACTGACCCTCAGGATATCTGAGGTCTTGAACATCTTGACCCTCGGGATATCGAGGTCTTCGGAGATTTCTGAGTATTTTGGCGCTGAGTCCTCAGATTTGCTTATGGCCTCCTTGACTTAGCTCATCTGATTCCTTCTTTCCTGACCTGAGTGGCGAATACTTGTCCATTGGGCATGAATATTTAAATATTACACGTGTCGCTCTTACGTGTTCGATTAAACCTGAGTTACTATATCGAACACAACAATACCCCCCAGCCGGGTCGCTTTGTATTCAACACGCCTTAAACCCTTTTTTCCTCTGTCTTTCAATCTTTTCTGTGTCTGAAAATTTCCGGTGAGGGTTTCATCATCCCGGCGAAGAATTTTACTCAGGTAACCGCTGCATTCTTTCTCTAATTATGATTATGGCCTCTTGCTCAAACTCTCATGTTCCCCTAGAATCAGACCACCATAGTTCCTCTTCTTCCCCCTCTGTCAGTAGAATCCCCCGTGGCGACGCAAATGCGTCGGAGACGAATGTCTCGGGTTCAGGAATTCGTTGGCAAATTTGGCAACCGTTTGCCGTTCTTTCCTCGAATTCTGACGAAGCCCTAAATGAATTGGATAGGGGCTTGGTCTGTAATGATTCTTCGGACGATTCAAGTGATAATTTTTTGCCCCAAATTCAAATTGGGTCTAGGGCTGTTGATAATATTAATGTAGATAGGAATGACAATGTTGTGAGGGGGGAAATTTTGGCGGTCAGAAATATAACCGAATCGAACATAGGGGTAGTTACGAAAGCAAAATTCGAGCTTGATATACTGTTGGTGTCCCTCATAGTCCAACGATAACGAGTATAACGCCGTTATAGTTTTGATTGGCCCGAGCAACCTCATAGGATTAGGGTTGAGAACGAGTACCAAATGAAAGCAAGATAAATGAGCATAATTGATCTTGATAGGCTCGCTTCGATTGGATTTATGAAACTCGAAGATGTCTTTTTTCGGGCACCAGTTTCGATGGCGAGCGGCCGACCAACCCCGTGTCATTTGTAAATTTAGACACAATGGAAGCCGGGCCTTCGATTTCCCCATCCATCCGGCCATCACCCGCTTGCTCGTGGAATGGAACATCACCATTACGCAGACTCGCCGAACGGGTGGCATATGATCATGAGTTTCCTGACTTTGTTCGGCAAGATGAAGCCAAGATACTATCCCTCAGTAGCTGAGCTTGCTCGATTGGTGCACTTGACCCGTCTGAGGGGTGAACACGGGTGGTTGTTCATGCAAGCTAATGCCAAGTGCAAAATTATTGAAGTCATGCCGAACAAAATCAGTGATTGGAAGGAAAAGTTTTGGTTCGTTGGGGGAGATTGGAAAAGCCCGGCCTCTGGAAGCGAACCAAATGCTCGTTTAGACATCCCCACTGACTTCGGGGTGTACCGAAGTAAGTGATTTTGTGTCTTTCGTTCTTCGATTTGAACTGATTTTAACTCGCTTTTTATTTCAGGGATTCTAGCTGCGACGGACAAGGAGACAAACGACGGCTATTTTAGCAGCGTTTGGCAAATTGATCTGGAGTCTAGTTCGGAGCGATCTGTGAGAACTCTGAATACTGCTGATCAGAGAAAGAAAGGAGGTTTGTTCGTGCCTCCTCATCATCTTGTTGTTGTTAATCCTACTGGTAAGGATTACCTCTTGTATTTGTATAAGTTTTGTGTCATTTTGCTCGTTATTACCCTTCTGCTCGTAATGAATTATTTTGTTTATAGCTTTCCCCGCTGTGACCATTGATGTGAGTACATCCGAGCATACTGAGATGGCTCGGTGAAAAAGGCCACAGGAGCTTGCTCGGATTCAGGCTGAGCGGGAGGCTCAAATAACAACCTGGGAGAGGCGAAACAGAGCGAGCGGGGCATCTCGTGATCCGGTCTGAGAATCAAGCCGACCGCAAAGGAGTACCCGGTCGGCCGAACAGGGGGCTGGAGAACAAGCTCCATCGCCGAAAAGATCGAGGGTGGATATCGGCGAGCAGGGGCCGAGCGAACAAACTCGGACGACGAAGGCCGAAAACGAACTCAGACGATTGGCATTGATGTCGTTAGGGTAACTCGGACCCCTACTGTCGAGGCGATCAGAGCGGCCGCCTCCGTGGTTGGTCCAATTTCACAGATCGTTGAAATGGAGGTTAGCACATCTTCTCCACCTCTGCCGGACCCGATCATGGACTCGTTGAATCCCGAGCTCCGTCCCCGAGGATAGATCATTCTTGGGGTGGGATCCGCCAAGTGTACATCTTGTTCGATCAAACCATGAAGTTACTTTTTTGTTCGCCCTTTTTATACTCATTTGCTCGAATATATATATGTAGGTTGAACAGGTTGTCGCCTTTGATGCCCAATCTGAAGAACTACTTCTGCTCGCCGAGTGTTCGCAAGGTTCCGGACATTCCTGAGCATGTTCAAAAGGATTGCCAGACTCCTGTTCGAGCATGGACTACCGATCTGGAAGAGTCCACTACGGGTCCCACTCCTGAAAATATACATCCGGGTCAGTGCTTGAGGCCAATCTATGGTCGTTCTTGAGAAAGCCTATGCTCGATCCATAACCTCCATGCCAACTACTTGGCTTTGATCAGGAACTTTGAAGAAAAGGTGGGCGAGCTGAACAGGACTTAGGACGAACTGAGGTTGGCTCAGGGACAATTTTCTTCGGCACAAGCTGATGCTCACCGGGCTCAGGAGGATGCCCGCAAGGCTCAGGAAAATGCTCGCCGATTTCACGAAGATGCACGCCTGGCTCAGGAAGATGCTCGCCAGACAAAGGAGGAATTGATTCACTCTCAGGAGGAGGTAGCCAGTATACGACGAGCTCAGGAGGATATGAATGTTGAGCTTCGTAGACTCCGAGTTGGTGTCGAGGCCATGGAAAATGAGAGGATCGCGCGCCAACAACTCATCATTGCTGAGGAGACCAACACTCGTTTGGGTCTCGAAAATTCAAAGCTGCACAATGATGAGTATGTTGATTCCATGTCCAACTTCTCCTACATTTGTGCCTTCGCCGATGCTATCCGGTCTGTTCGCCATGCATCCAACAGCGAACAAATTGCCCCTCTTGTAACCAGTTTTCAGCAGTACCTGATCGACAACCCACCAGATCGCAACCTTCCAATGTCAGATTTAAATGATCTGTGTGATTTCTCCATTCTTCCTGAAGGGATCAAAGTTGATGATCCGATTCTGGATGAGGAAGAGGGCTCAGACATGAATATCGCTGAGGTTTCTTGGCCAAAATCTTGAGATCGAGCACAGGGACCGATCACCGCAGTCGAGCAAAGGGGACCTCCTGTGGATCGAAAGCGTAATGTACCTTCTGGCGAGCATTTGGTACCTGACCATACTAAAGGAGTTGTTGCTGAGGGGGCTGAGCACAATTTGTTCGACATCTCTCTCCCGTCTACCCCCAATTATGATTTTGCTCCTTGATGTTATTTTTGTTTTGTTGAACATACGTAGTGTAATTTTTTATCTTCACTTTCTGTTCGAACAATGTCTTTAATACTTGTAGTTTTTGCTGACTTCTTGTCTTTTGTTCGAACATATTTACAACTGAATGGATGGATTACATACTGAATTGTTTCCTCTAACCTGATTGTTCGATAATTGTTGAGGATGAAAATTGATACTTGTGTTGCTTGATGTTTGCTTTGTTGCGTCGTGTTTGCTTTGTTGCTTTCCAGTTTTTGCCCCTTTTCTTCTGAATGAATTAAAACTTTGGGTTTGCCTATGCCCGCTCCTTGCTTTTTTCGGTTTTGATTGTCTTATTGACATTGCAATCGGTTGATCGTCTTATTTAGGTGCGACCAGATGGGTTACTTTATGAACCCCCTTTTCTTGGTCTTGATCGTCTTATTTAGGTGCGATCACTTCGTACTAGGGCCGTCTTATTTAGCTGTGACCCCACACTCATCACCCGCTTTTGCTACGAGTATCTGTAAGTATGAGTCGTCTTTTCATTGCTAGCACTACCCATTACTCACTTTTTTTTGTCATGGAATCGTGAGTACTGAACTCGTTAAATCGGTGAACATATAGACTTGGGCTCGTTTCGTTTTGTTCGGTCGTCCGCTTAGGGTGCGACCTCAAATAGGCTTGAACTAGAAAATCTTAGTCAACAAAAGTACATATATCTTTCTTTTTTCTTTTTGCAACACTTTGTATTCTATTACATCCTTCATATCTGAAGAAGACTATCTATTACACAACTATTGTTATCAGACTAGGGTTTTGAATTTAAACCTTGTCTTGAGTAGACATGAACCGCCCTCACCTTGTCCGCTAGACCGATGTTGACAAGGATGTGGCACATCATCCCGCTTACCCTTTTTTTTTTAGTAATATGCTCAGCAAAGAAGAAGATAAACTTTTGTCCCTC
The DNA here is from genome assembly GCA_037126765.1 of Stenogyne calaminthoides. Classification (NCBI taxonomy): domain Eukaryota; kingdom Viridiplantae; phylum Streptophyta; class Magnoliopsida; order Lamiales; family Lamiaceae; genus Stenogyne; species Stenogyne calaminthoides. The sequence continues at coordinate 20,436,214 of JBBCBC010000032.1, forward strand.
CCCGACAAGCCGCGGATTATCTTGAAATTTACGCGGGCATGAGCATGTGGCGCGCATTCCTGCTCGCCTAAAGTAGGTGTGAGCAAAACTTTCAGCTTGCACCATTCTGTCCCCTCCAAAGAGATGCCTAATCATCGTCCCCAGATCTTGTTTTGAGCGGACACTATGACATCCCTCCTTCGGAGGAGATTTTGGGGATGCATAGGGGGACTAATGACTTACTAATCGCATAAGCAAAGTGAGTAACGTGGAGTGGCAACCATAACTCGCCAAGCATCTTGAGTCCGTGATCGAGCTTCAACTCCGTGGCTCGCAAAGTCATACGGGTAAAAGACTCAGTGTCGAGAGTGATGCTCGATTCAAATTGAATGATTGCTTGAATCGAGAGTCAATTCTTCTACGTCCCGGGGCATACTAAACCGAAACTTCCTTTTGAGAATCGCAGATTTTTTTTCCTTTTTTCTTCTTCATATGTTTTTTTCTCTCGCTTTTTTCAATTCAAGATATGCCCTATTTATAGAACTATCCCAAGCTAGTGCTGGCATAGCTAGCTGGTGCTAGCTCTCTTACTTTTGCTCCCCCTTTTGACATCTGTTCAGCTTTTTGACAACTCTTGCTCGAAGATTGACTCATCCCTGCTTGATTGCCACCACTTGTCAACTCGTTTTGATACGTATCTTCTGTTGACAACTCGTTCTGACATGTATCTTCTGTCTATCGATAGTGCTGGCCAACATTTCTTTCCTGAAGATATGTGTCGAACATAATGTACTCTTCTTTCAGAATCGTCCTACTCATTCGAACTGAATGGCTACATCGGCCATTATGTTCGGCCAACTATGACTTCAGCTGTGTGGACGATTTTGTTCAGCCAACACTATGCTCGCTAAAGCTGTGTGGGCAATTTTGTTCGGCCAACACTATGCTCGCTAAAGTTGTGTGGACGATTTTGTTCGGCCGGCTCTATGCTCGCTTCAGCGGTGTGGACGATTTTTGTTCGGCCGGCTCTATGCTCGCTATTATTGATAGTATTTTTTCAAATTTGACGCATTCCACGAGTAGGACAATGGGATTCCATTCAGGTCTTCCAAATCATAGGCCATGTTTAACAAACGTTCTGAAACTCTGAACGGACCTTCCCATGCTCGGCCGAACACACCACTTGATACCCCCGTTGCTCGCCTTAAAACCTGCTCGCCCACATTGAACCTGCGTGTTCGGACTTTGGAGTTGTAAAACTTCTCTGATCTCTTTTTGTACATGGCATTCTTGAAATCAGCCTCCGTCCTTCTTTCTTCCAACAGGTCTGTACTCAGGGCGAGCTCCTGGTCATTAATGTGCTCTCCGAAAGTCATTGTTCGATGACTTGGAATCTTGATTTCTGCGGGTATAACAGCTTCCGCACCAAATGCCAAGGCAAACGGGGTCTCCGCAGTTGATGTTCTGAAAGTTGTTCGATAGGCCCATAATATTTCAGGCAACTCTTCAGCCCATCCACCCCCCTTGAAATTATCAAGTCTGGCCTTGAGGGTATGCTTGATGATTTTATTAACGGCCTCAACTTGTCTGTTTGACTGGGGATAGTACGGAGTTGAGTAGTGCTTTTTTTCCCCCAGATAGCACAATTCTGTCTGAATTCACTTCCATCGAACTGTTTGCCGTTATCAGTTACTAATGATTGGGGAAGCCCAAATCGACAAATGATATTCTTCCAAACAAAGTTCCACATTCTTTGTTCGGTGATCTTGACAATGGCCTCGGCTTCTGCCCATTTAGTATAGTAATCCACGGCAACCACAACAAATTTTACTCCCGACGTGCCAGTAGGAAACGGGCCGATCAAATCGATCCCCCATTTAGCAAATGGCCATGGGCTATAAACTGACACTAATTCTTCAAGTGGGCTATGAATAAGTAGAGCATGTACCTGGCATCTGTGGCAAGCGCGAGCATACGCGAGCGAATTCTTTTTGAGGGTTGGCCAATAATAACCTTGTCTGATTATTTTGTGCGCCAGAACGAGCCCACCCGTATGATTTCCTCATACTTCTTCATGGATTTGTTCCAGAAGTACACGACCTTCTTCAGGAGTAATACACTTCAAAAGTGGAAGTGAGAAGCTTCTTTTGTATAAACGCTCATCTATGATAGTATAACGAGCAGATTGTAATCTGAGGCGAGTAGCTTATGCCTTATTGTCAGGGAGAAGTCCCTTTTGTAGGTAACTCAGGATTGGAGTCATCCAAGTCTCTTGTTCGCCTGTTATTTGGGCGATCATAATTTTGGGAACTGATGGCTAACAAGTTGTGACGACTACAATGTCTGTTGTGTTCATCACTCCTTCTGCTGTTGCCAGGTGTGCCAAAGCATCAGCGAACAAATTACCCAATCGTGGTAATTGCTCAATGAAAACTTGTTCAAAATGCTCGAGCAATTCTTTTGCTAGCTGTTGATATTGTGCCATCTGTTCGCCTCGGGCCTCGTACTCGCCTGTCACTTGGTAAACGATTATCTGAGAATCGCTATAAATCATCAGCCTCCGGATTCCCATTGTCATTGCCATCTGTAGTCTAGCGATCAAAGCTTCATATTCGGCTTCATTATTTGTAGCTGGGAAATCAAAACGGATGGCTGTTGTAAATGTTTGCCTGGTTGGGCTGATGAGAACTAAGCCTGCTCCGGCTCTTAAACTTGTTGATGAGCCATCAACATACATATGCCACGGTTGGTCGATAGCTCTTTCGAGCATTTGAGGATATGTCAACTCGACCATGAAATCGGCCATAGCCTGGCCCTTCATTGTTGTTCGCGGAGCGAACGTAATGCCGAATTATCCTAACTCTACCACCCACTTTAGCAATCTGCCGGCAGTATCTAGTTGGTGGAGGACTTGGCGCAATGGGAAAGTGGTCAGTACCTCGACTGAGTGGTCGAAAAAATATGGTCGTAATTTTCGAACACTCATGACGAGGGCATATGCTAATTTTTCCAATGGTGGGTATCGGAGCTCGGCTTCCTTAAGCACTTGGCTTACATAGTAAATGGGCAAGTGTACAAATCCCCTTCGCCAGATGAAAGCACCGTGACCGATCGCATGCTCGGATGCAAAGAAGATACGATAGAGTTGTTCGCTGAATGTGCTTAGACAAAGGTCTCGAAAGTATCTGCAAAGGTTCGCTTCAATGATTCAATGCATTTTGGCAATGCTCGGTCCATCGAATTTCCCTTTCTTCAATGTATCGAAGAAAGGTTTGCATTTGTCTCCAGTTCGTGATATAAACCGTCTTACGGAAGCTAAACGTCCGGTTAACTTTTGGACCTCTTTCACATTTCTGGGGGCTTGCATATCGAGCATGGCTTGAATCTTTTGTTGGGTTAACCCGATCCCTCGTTGACCGACCATATGTCCGAGGAATTTTCCCGAGTGAACCCCAAAGCTACATTTTTTCGGATTTAGCTTCATATTGTACTTCCTGAGTATATCGAACGTTTGTGCGAGGTGGGTGATGTGGTCTTCCTTATGTTCACTCTTAACCACAATATCATCAATATATACCTCAATTGTTTGGCCGATGTGTTCGTCGAACATTTTGTTCACCAAACGTTGATATGTTGCTCGGCATTCTTTAATCCGAACGGCATGCGTTGCCAACAAAGACATGTTCTTTTCACTCTGAGAATGCCGTATTCTTTTGATCGTGCAGGTGCATAGGTATTTGGTGATAACCAAAGAAATGCATCCATAAAAGTCATGAGTTCATGGCTTTCTTTGATTATCGACCAAATAATCGATATATCGGGAAGTTATCTTTCGGACATGCCTTGTTTAAATCCGTGAAATCAATACACAGCCTCCAAGATCCATTAGACTTGCGGACGAGCACAGGGTTCGCAAGACATCTTGGGCATTTTACCTCTCGAATCAGTTTGTTGTCGAGCAACTTTTTGATTTCACTATTCATTGCCGCATATTTTTCCGGACTAAACTTTATGCGCTTCTGGATAACTGGAGTTTGTATTGGATCAAGGTTGAGGGAGTGGCATGCATGTTTTGGATCAATGCCAACCATGTCTTCGTGCGACCATGCGAACACATCCAAGTTTGCTTGAAGATAAGCAATAATTTCTATTCGAATTGGTTCAGGTAATTCTGAACCAATGAACACTTCTAACTCGGGTCTGTTCGGGTCGATTTTGATGGACTCCAGTTGTTCGACAGGTGTTGCTCGCTTTCTTTTTTGCTTCCACCGAGGATCTTGGATGGACCCCCGGTGCTCATCATCAACCTCCATGGGTTCAAAGCCTATGTGAGGCTCTAGGTCCGTTTGCTCGTTCGGCTGATCAATATTCATTTGATCTAGGAGATCTGGGGCATGAAATGCTACCCTGGATTTTGTGTTCGCGCATTCTGTGTTCGCGCGAGGAGCTGTGATCGTCACAGTTATGTTCGTCGGAAGATATTGAGGCGAGGCATTTGCTAGCTGGCCTGACTCACCAATCTCCCATGTTTACTGCATCATGTTGATGATACTTTGTTTTTCTGGTGTACATGATAGCAAACAATCTCGAGCTTTCTTCTGATCTCCTTTTACGCTTCCTGTTCCATCTTGTGTTGGAAATTTAACACAATAGTAATACGTAGAACAGGCCGCTTTAAATTCCTGAATAAATGGGCGACCTAGGAACCCGTTATAAGTAGATTTGAGCATCGATTTATTACAAAATCTAGCATTCTAGTTCGCTTGGATGTCCGGATTCGAGTTGATTCTAACTCGACTCCTAACCTAATCATACCATAGGGTCGGGTTACAGATTCCCCAAAACCCATTATGGTATGATTACACGGTTCAATATAACTGCTCAAGTCTCCAACTTGTTTTTCCATCTGGCGAAGGGTATTAACGAACAAAATGTTCGCATAAGCTCCGGTGTCAACCAGGAGACGGTGCACCTTCAACCCGGCGAGAGTCGAAAGCAATCGATGGTTAAGAAGTCATTGTGGGGAGTTATGATTCCATCGAGATCGCCTTACGAAAACATAATCTGGTGGGAGGGTGGTGTCTTTGGCGATGTGCTCGCTACCTTCACTTGATGGATGCTTTGCATGGCACGATCTCCATCTTTTTTTTCGCTCGTTTGATAATGTTGGTGCTGGTAACATCCACCCACCGGACCATATTCAGACGTATCATGTGAATCTCTTGACTTTCTCGACCTCTTCCCCACAATGAGGAGGCCCTTTTTGGGTATTTCAGTCTTTTTTCGTGATTCTTCGGGATCACTGTCAGATGTTTGTTCGGCTTTACGTTTACCCCTTCGATCTTCTGTTTTTTCAGTTCGGGAGTCTCTGCTCACTGGCTTTTTTAAGAATTGGGTAAGACAATTATCTTCGTATAGCTTCCAAAGTTGGCGGAGTAAATCGCGACACTCTTGATGTTGTGCCCGATGTACTCGTGGTAGTTACAATATTTGGAAGCATTGAGCCGATGTTTATCCATTATGATCCTTCTTGGCCTTTCCAACATGTCCAGATCTCTGATTTGGTTAAAGATTGTCTCCGCTGAAATGCCCAAAAGACTTCGTAGGGCATTTGCTTCTGCTCTTTCTTCGAATGGTTTGAAAGAGCCTGGGGGTTTGTACCCCCCTTCATTCATCACTTTCTTCCCGAAAACTTTTCTAGTTGTAGGTTCCTGACCCAATCGTGATTGGGCGAGCAAATCTTGCATGGCTATGATTTTGGCCGCTCGCTCTCGGAACTCAGAATATGTGTTCGGTCAGTCTTGATGCATGGCCTTCCACATGTCAGTATTTAGGGTCAAGCCCCCGACCACCGCGAGGATCTTGGCATCCTCTTCAACTGGGGCCCCATCATACAAACATTTATCAAATCTTTTGATGTATGCCCGATCAGACTCACCTTTTAGTTGGGAAAAATGCGTCAATCTTTGTTTTGGCGCTGGACGAGCACACATGGATGAAAAGTGGGACAGAAATCGTTGTCCCAATTGAGCGAAAGATGTGATAGACGCGGCGGGCAAGGTAGAAAACCATCTATGTGCCCGATCACCCAAAGTCATGGGGAATGATCGGCACTGTGTTGCGTCTGTGGCCCCCATCGCGATCATAAAATCTGAATACTTGCTGAGATGGACATGAGGGTCAGACTCAGCATCGAATATGGGAATTAGCGGTCGGGACTTCGCCACTTTCTCCTGTATTTCAGCCGCCATGATAGCCGGTGACAATGGCGAACAGGGTATTGTGCTCGCTCGAGGGTGGCTTTTGGTCGCGGCCAGGTCGGCCTGTAATCCCTCGATGGCTTTCTGCATTTCCGCAAATTTTGTGGAACTGACAGACTTGGATCGGGGTTGTTTCCCATCATGAGGACCCAGTGGGTTATGCTCGTGATGGGGCAGTCCCCCTTTCCAAGTCCGTGCTTGACTACCCAATCGATGATGGATAGACAATTTTGTTCCCGCCGATTTTTGTTCGGCATGCGGATGATCATGAAGATCTGAAGGTGCGGGCATTTTTATTGGTTGTTCCTTTCCTGGATCCTGTCGCCTATTATTGCCGATTCGGTCTTTGGCGGAGAGCCTCAAACGTCCAAACGCTGATGGTCTAGATCCTTGAGGTTGTTCGTCATCAGACGTGTCATCGGCTTTTTTACTTGCCCGCTTCACAATTTTCTTTTTAAATTGCTCACTATCAGGTGTACGTGAGCGTCGCTCTTCACAATCTTGAGTTTCTAATTTGGCCAATTCTTTCTCAGCCCTCTCTTTCTGCGCTCGCAGCAAGAAAGTGATGGCCCTGGTTGTGGCCGCCGGATCATTCACAATATCCTCGAGATTGGTAATCTCCACTCCCTGATCTTTATGAGGCTGGCGCTGAGCCTCTTTCCGGTCGTGTGGTCGGCTTTGTCCCGACCTCTCCGTTTGTGTGTTCCTAGATTGAGGCATTTTATTTATTTTTTCTGCCTCGGCTCTCTAAGGGTTCGTATATGGATTGGTTTTGGTAAAGTACCCTCCTTCTAGCGCCAGTTGTCGCGAGTCATTTTTTACGGAGAGTATTATGTGGCTAATTTGATAACAACTCGCAAACAAAACATGCACGTGTACGATAAGCTGTAAATAAGATGAATTTGTTGACCCAAAAATAGAAATGACTACTCTGGGGGCATACCAAGCCAGGATGTGGTATTGCGAGCTTTACACGTACAATATTTGATACACCTTATGAAGATGAATCATTACAGATGAAGATAATTTGGAGAATTCGCCTCCGGGTGCTAGGGTTTCTAGTAGGAATAAATGATCACTCGAATTTTTTTTGTTCCTCACCTCTCAAGCGTGGGTATGATTTTTTGGGAGATTTTTTCTCAACCCTTCTCTTCTTCTTTTTTCTTCCTTTTATAGCACTCCGACAAGCATGAGCTGGGTTGGCAAGCATGAGCTGGAGACTTCGGGTCATGCAAGAACTCACGTAATGCTGCCACGTTTTCAACTTCGTCTTCCTGGTTGATCTTGGAACTTACTTGTCTGTAAAACACTCTTTTGGTCATCCAAATTAATCTTTTACTCGGTTGGATGCTTTGTTCGCCCCTTTAACCATGTCAGTTTTATGCTGGAATATTGTCCTCCTCGAGCACACTGAGCCCTCAGGATGTTCGGGTCTTCGGGATATCTGAGTGTCGGGCACTCTGACCCTTCGGGATACCTGAGGTCTGCGGACATACTGACCCTCAGGATATCTGAGGTCTTCGAACATACTGACCTTCAGGATATCTGAGGTGTGAACATACTGACCCTCAGGATATCTGAGGTGCGAACATACTGACCCTCAGGATATCTGAGGTCTTCGAACATACTGACCCTCAGGATATCTGAGGTCTTTCAGGATTTCTGAGTATTTTGGCCGCCTGAGTCCTCAGATTTGCTTATGGCCTTCTTGACTTAGCTCATCTGATTCCTTCTTTCCTGACCTGAGTGGCGAATACTTGTCCATTGGGCATGAATATTTAAATATTACACGTGTTGCTCTTACGTGTTCGATTAAGCCTGAGTTACTATATCGAACACAACACTTAGCAATCGCATGTGACCAATAATATTGCCCAAGATATAAAGTATTGAATCTCCTTGATTCTCTACCCGTAATAAGTCAAAGCAATAGTTACTAACCACACGCAATCCTATTTAAGGGACGAAGATTAAGAAATAACTAACCACTGAGGTCTAATTCTTCCTAGTTCAGTTCTGAAGAATTTGTCCTCCTGTAGGTCCTCTTCAGTGCATCAGTCATGCACTAGTGTAATCTCTTGGTCAAGACAAACCAATCTGAGCCTTACACTTCAACCTTTCACGATGGATTGTTCATTTTCATCTAGGTCGTGAATGGTGTACTTTTAGTTACAAGAGAGACGTTAATTTAATCTTACGTGATCCGGTATCACTAAATTAACTACAATGTAACACGTCTTATTTATTGAACAGTTATGCAAAGAAATATATGTAACATTCGATGATATTTAAAAGCATCGATGATAAACAATTTATTTCAATAAATAAGTCTGAAATTCATTTTTGATTATACAAAGTAAAAGCATACTTTCGAAAGATAATCCCAACAATCTCCCACTTATACTCAAAGTCCGCTTTTAAGTATACTACAACATGTCTCGTGTAGTTCTAATCGTGACATCTAATGTCACCTACACGAACCTAATAATGTCTCCCACTTATACTCAAAGCAGATTGGCAACGGTCTTGACACCCATTCCTTCCACATGTCTCTCTAATGTATTATGAGGCAGACCCTTTGTGAATGGATCAGCTAGGTTATCTTCTGACGCGATCTTTGCCACCTCTATATCTCCTCTCTTAACGATTTCTCGTATAAGATGGTATTTCCTTTCAATGTGTTTGTTGGCCTTGTGGGCTCTTGGTTCCCTTGAATTTTGCAATCGCTCCTAAGATTGTCACAATAAATGTTGATTGTCTTTGGGCAAATTCGAACTACATCCAAGTCCACTAGGAAGTTCTTGAGCCAAACCGCTTTTTTTCATTTGCCTCATAAAGCGACTACATATTCGGCTTCCATGGTAGAATTTGTGATGCATTTCTGCTTAACGCTTCTCCATGTCATGGCTCCTCCCCCCATGCAAAACACACTACCGGAGGTAGATTTTTTGGAATCTAAGTCTGATTGGAAATCCGAATCCGTGTAGCCGATGGGGATTAAACTATCTGACTGATAAACTAACATTCTATCTCGAGTTCTTTTCAGATACTTCAGAATGTTTCTAACTGTCGTCCAATGTTCTTTCCCCGGGTTACTTTGATATCTTGCCACCATGCCAACGGCAAAGCAGATATCTTGTCTCGTACACAGCATTGCATACATAAGTCTTCTGACAGCCGAAGCATAGGGAATGCCTTTCATGTCATCTATCTCCTTTTGTGTCTTAGGGCACATTTCCTTGGATAGATGGATTCCATGTCTGAAAGGTACGAAGCCTTTCTTGGAATCCTGCATGCTGAATCGTTTCAAGACAATGTCTATGTATGAAGCTTGCGATAAGCCTATCATCATTTTCTTGCGATCTCGAGTGATCTTGATCCCAAGGATGTGCCCGGTTTCCCCTAAGTCCTTCATATTGAACTATTTTGAAAGCCATGCCCTTACGTCTGATAACACCTTACATCGTTCCCGATGAGCAGAATGTCGTGTACTAAGAATACCAATGCAGTTCCGACACGCTTTTTGTACACACAACTTTCGAACTCATTTTGATCAAACCCATAAGACTTTATAACATGATCAAAACATTGGTTCCAAGCTCTGGATGCTTGTTTTAGTCCGTAAATAGACTTCTTGAGCTTACAAACTAGGTGTTCTTGGCCTATTTCAATGAAGCCTTGGGGTTGTTGCATATAGATTTCTTCATCAAGACTTTTGTTAAGGAAAGCCATCTTGACATCCATTTGCCAGATTTCAAAGTCGAGATGCGCAACAATCGACAAGAGAATTCAGATGGACTTGATCATTGCTACAGGTGAAAAAGTTTCCTCATAGTCGATCCCTTCTTTCTGAGTATAACCTTTCGCCACAAGCCTTGCCTTGAAGGTTTACACCTTCCCGTCCGGTCCTCTTTTTCTCTTGTATACCCACTTGCAACCAATGGGTTTGACCCCATTAAGTGGTTCGACTAGCTCCCACACTCTGTTATGATCCATAGAACCCATTTCGGCTTTCATTGCTGTTTGCCAAGAAACTGCATCCTTGTCTTGGATTGCCTCGTCATATGTCCATGGGTCTGATTCGTCTTGTCCGGGAATCAAGTCCGAGGACTCTCCTATCCCCATGAATCTCTCGGGCTGTCTCACAACCCTCCCACTACGACGAGGTTCCGGTTGTGTAAGTGTGTCGTTTGGTATGTCATCTTGTACAGTTGGCACTGAGGTTAGCCCCCTTAGCTCATTTAAGGTAATCTCACTTCTGGGTCTTCTTTTGTTCATATAGTCTTCTTCCAAAAATCTAAAGTGGGTGCTTATTACCACCTTTTGATCTTCGGGACCATAGAACATACACCCTTTTGTTCCCTCGGGGTATCCTACAAACAACCTTAATTCTGATCGAGGATCCAATTTTCCGGCTTCCTTGTCCAACACGTAGGCCGGACACCCCCAAATTTTCATGTGTCTCAAACTGGGCTTGCGCCCGGTCCACAATTCTTTGGGAGTTTTGGGAACCGATTTGGATGGCACCAAGTTCAGAATGTAAGCCACTGTTTCCAAGGCATGACCCTAGAACGACTTGGGAAGATCTGCATAACTCATCATAGATCTAACCATTTCCAAAAGAGTTTTGTTTCTTCGCTCTGCAACCCCATTTTATTGAGGGGTTCCGGGTGCAGTTAGCTGGGATGCAATCCCTTTATCAGACAAGTAGTTCAAAAACTCATCGCTGAGGTACTCGCCTCCACGATCGGATCGTAGAGACTTGATACATTTCTCCCTATGATTCTCTGCTTGAGCCTTAAATTCTTTGAATTTCTCAAAGGTCTCAGATTTATGCTTCATAAGGAAAATATAACCGTACCTTGGGTAGTCATCAATAAAAGTGACGAAATACTCATAACCTCCCCTTGCTTTGGTTGACATTGGACCACATACGTCTGTGTGAATGATTTCTAACACTTCTTTGGCTCTATTCCCCTTGGCTCCGAATGCCCTCTTGGTCATTTTACCCTCCAAACATGATTCGCAGGTTGGAATTGGTTCAACTTGGAGAAACTCCAGTGAACCGTCTTTCACCAACCTTTGGATCCTCTTTGGATTAATATGTCCCAATCTTAGATGCCATAGAAGTGTCACGTTCACGTCTGATGAACATTTTCTTTTCTCGGAAACAGTTGATGTGTTATAGGATGCATTTCGTGAGTGGTGTACACAGTTAATTGTATAAAGATTATTCGACAACGTTCCATGACAGATAAATTTATAATAAAGAGAAATGGTAACAACTTTATTAAAAGTAATCGAATATCCATCAAGGTAGAGTTTAGAAACTGAAATTAAATTCTTTCTAAAATTGGGAACGTAAAGAACATCTCTTAAAATTAAACCTCTGTCTTCAAAAGACAGGTGCACTTCTCCCACTGCTTCAGCTGCCACTCTCGTAGCATTGCCCAGTGTGATGAGGATCTCACTCTCACTAAGTTTCCGGGTCCACTTGAACCCCTGTAAAGTGAAACAAACATGATCAGTAGATCCCGTATCCACCACCCATAAATGGGAGGCATACGCCGCTAAGCAAGTTCCAACAACTAGTGCGTGAGAATTACCTTTCTTTCCATTCCTTTTGGGTTTGGAACAGGCTGACCTCCAATGTCCTTTTTCACCGCAGTTAAAACACTTCCCCTTAGCTGGCTTGCTCACTCCTCTACCTCCCTTCACCTTTTCTTTGCCATTGGCAACACTTGAGTTCACTTGCTTGTGGCTTTTGTCCATATTCTTGTTCTTACCACCCCTTGGCCTAGAAGAAGAAGAAGGTCCATTTGCTACCAAGGCTTGGCTCTTTTGCCCCAATATCACCTCTGCCGAGACCAAAGCTTGCAATAGATCAGGCATCGAGAACTTCTGATTATTCATCTGGTAGTTCAGCCTGAACTGTTCAAAACTTTTCGGTAGAGAGTGGAGCACGAAATTGATTTGGGTCTCGATGTCGTATTCAGTTCCAAGTACCTCAAGTTTGTTAAGGTGAGCCATCATCTAGAGAATGTGCTCCCTTACGAGCGTTCCCTCCACCATTTTCTTAGAGAGCAAGTCCCTCATGGTGATCTGACGAGCCACACGGTTCTGATGTTGAAACATCGCTTTAAGACTAGTCATGATGTCTGCAGCGGTCTCAACGTTCTGGTGTTGGTGTTGCAACACATCTGAAATGGAAGCCAAGATGGTACACTTTGCCATTTCGTTGGAACTCTCCCAGTTAGCATACTCTTTCTTAACCATTTTAATTGACTCATCTTTTGGCTTTTCTGGTTTAGGTGTAGTGAGAACCCAGTTATGGCTTTGTGTAGTGAGGACAATAGTAAGTTTACGACTCCAATCAACGAAGTTTTCACTAGTAAGCAAATTTTCTTTAAGTATATTGAACAGTGGATTAAAAGGTTGCTACATGATGAACTGAAATAATAATAATATGCATAAGCACAAATATATCACAAAATTCGATCACATGTTTCATATTAAAATCTAAAAAAAAACATGAACATGCATCAGCCAACATCTCACAACAGTTTAAATAAGCCACGTGGGGTGGGTCATTATTTAAACACATTCAAGCATGTTACAAACAAGAACAATTGCAAACCTTTAATATCTATATTAATAGTTGGCTCCCACTTGACCAATATAAAATTGACAGGGACTTCGGGGAAGTATATGCATATCAATTTTATACCTAAGTAATAACCATGATTAAATACAGAATTATTATTTCGCTTTGAACGAGCCTCGTGGGGAGGATCATCATCGCCACTAGTAATAATCCACAATCATCCATTTGGAATTTATTCATGTGAAAGCTATCTTTTGACCGTCCCGTGGGGGAAATTTCTCCAAAGGAATTCACAAATAAATAAATCATGGAGGTCAAATTTAATTCAATTTTATTATCCAGAATAAAATTGTCAATTAATTGTTTAAGCATACTTAGTAATTTTCGAAAGTGAGATTTTTCAAAACATTTTCTCATGCATCGCAAATTTAAACACAATTAAATAAGCATAAAATAATGCATAAACATCAAAACAAAAAATAAACATATCGGGCACATTTATCCAATTGTCATGGTTAATTTTTGTCATGTCTTGATCTTGAGAAATCGTCTTCATAACCTTCATCGTTCGTCTCGAAAAGCTCCCACTTGACCGTCTTAAAAAAATGCCTTGTCAAGCCATGTCATCGACCCGGCTTCATGGTCCGGAGTGCCCGCTAGCACTCCCGGCCGTGTCGGTGGCGTCGTCTTGTGCGCCAGCCCAGCGTCGCTGGCGGGCGTGTCACACTCAGCGACCCCTCGGCGGATCTCCGGCGGCGCCCGCGCATTCCGGCGTGAGCCGCACTCTCGCTCTCGCCCATGCCGATCCGCCTCGCGTGCCACCTCGCCCGCCTCATTGGCGTGCCTCCGCCCGCGTCTACCCGCCCGATCGAACGGTCTTTAGCGCCCGCGCCCGTGTCGCGATAAACCCGCGATCCATGGCGCTCGACCCTCGGCCTCGCCCCCTCCGGCGCGCCCATTTCGGTTCGGATCCGTTCGTCTTTAATTCATAGTCTTCGTCTTGGCTCGCGTTAGGTTTCAATTTATTTACAAAAAATAAATAAACCTAGATCTGAACTAGTCTATTACATTGATCAAATCAAACAAATCATAATCTACTCGTGGATTTTCTCCGCGAGGCAAAAAACGAATTCGAATCGAATCAATTAAATACCACAATTTATATGCATGCATAAATAAACACATTAAATTCCATGACAATTGGATACCGCAAAAAAAGATCTAAGAATTCTACTATCCAATTTCAAATTTAATGAAAAACGAATTAAATTACAATTTAAAATTCGAGTCAAAATCGAGGCTCGATGCAGTGTTGGGGAATTATTTATGCGGATCTATTCGGGATGAATATTTAAATACAAATTTAATTCTAACAATTATTACTTGCATGAATTAATCCTATATTAATTCAAATAATAATTCAACAACAAATCATGCATATAAACAGTTCACATAAATCCTACGATGCGAATTGCTACGGGTTTCACGTGAACTAACCTCTTCGATTAAGAATGGTGTCGTTGATAAGAACACACCAAAAAGCCTTCACAAAGTATTCCTTTAGTCCCTTGCTCGTCAATCCGGTTGGAAGAAACTCGCGAACAATTAACAAAAGGGAAAATAAAAATTTGTTGCACCACCTTTTGTGGATTTACTAATTTTTCCAAAGACATGGAATTGTCTTTTAATTTAAACACTCATCCCCTATTTATAGAGGGTGTTGGTCGAATTTTTAGTGATAAAATAATATGGGAAAATCTTTTTCTTGATCTCCAAGAAATCTTGAATATTTCTCATATATTCTTTTCTCCATAATTAAAATATTCCACAAAAATCCCAACTCCTCTCGTTATGGAATTTTCGAAAAAAATAAGGATCAAGATTCCAAGATTTGGATCTTCTTGAATTTATGAGATATACTTGTATTTCAAGAAATACATATCTTCCATAATATATTTTCAAGAAAATCAAGAAAATCTTTATTTCCTTTATTCTTTGAAAATTTTGAAAATCTCACCATAAATAACCAAGTGGGAGATTTCTTGAATTTAATGAGATAATCTTGTATTCCAAGAATACATAACTTCATTCCATAACAAAATTCAAAGAAAATATTTCTCCCTCTTTTATTTATGATTTTCGAAAAAATATGAGAAAAAAAAAAACAAAATTTATTTTATTTTTAAACACTTTTTTCAGTTATTGGACTTTATGTTGGGCTACTTGGGGGGCCTTTAGGAGAATTAAGATTGAACCTTCCAATGGATCTTGAATTATCAATATTGAGCCACAATATTATTCAAGCCCATAAATATTAATTAATCCCACTACATAATTAATATTGCACTATCCATCTTAACCCATATTACAGTTAATATGGCTCCCGGTTATTATTTCCCGTGTTTAAGATTATCTAGTCCATTAACTAATTCAAGCCACTAAAATAGCTTTTCATTAATTAATATCTTTTATCCTTGGTTAAGGAACGGTTCAACATTATTATCCATACCGGAAACAAATTCCACTTGCAAGATTTGGTATGATAAATCTTATGAACCTCCCAAGGGGGCAAATCGAACAAGTGTACTTGCACACGATTCTCCGTATTAAATCTTAGCAATCGCATGTGACTAATAATATTGCCCAAGATATAAAGTATTGAATCTCCTAGATTCTCTACCCGTAATAAGTCAAAGCAATAGTTACTAACCACACGCAATCCTATTTAAGGGACGAAGATTAAGAAATAACTAACCACTGAGGTTTAATTCTTCCTAGTTCAGTTCTGAAGAATTTGTCCTCCTGTAGGTCCTCTTCAAATAAGATCACCATGCACTAGTGTAATCTCTTGGTCAAGACAAACCATCTGGCCTTTTTACACTTCAACCTTTCACGATGGATTGTTCATTTCCATCTAGGTCGTGAATGGTGTACTTTTAATTACAAGGGACTGTTAATTTAATCTTTTGTGATCTGGTATCACTAAATTAACTACAATGTAACACGTACTATTCATTTCCATCAAAATTATTATTTATATGAGAAATATTAGTTTAAATTTTTAAATAAATATTTACAAATCATTGATAATATTTAGGATAGTTATTGGGTTTAAAATGTATTTTGCGTAAATCATAACAAATCAATTATTAAAATATTTATTGGATTTAATATATATTTTATGTAAATCTTAATAAATTAACGATATTAATTGTACATTACAATTGCTACTTTGCGCCAAAAAAGTACGCGATATTAATGCACATTGGTGTTACTTTTAAAAATAATAATAATTTAAATAATCCCACTTCATCTATATTTATATACATATATCAATCAATAATGTTTGAGAATATATTAGTAATATGGTATATATCAAAATATAATGATGTATGTATATTAATATATATATATATATATATATATATATATATATAATAACACAAATCGTCTAAAATTGAAAATCATTTGAATTTTAAATTTTCCCATCAAAATTATTATTTATATGAGAAATATTCTTTTAAATTTTTAAATAAATATTTACAAATTATTTTCCGAATGAAATAAAAATTGGATTCCTGGAACTAATATTTAGGATAGTTATTGGGTTTAAAATATATTTTGCGTAAATCATAACAAATCAATTATTAAAATATTTATTGGATTTAATATATATTTTATGTAAATCTTAATAAATTAATCATTAGAATATTTATTAAATTTAAAATATGTTTTGTGTAAATCTTAACAAATCAGATAACTACTCCAAACATATAAACTTATAAAAAAATTAATAAGTTAAATTCACATCAAAAAATAAAAAAAATTACATTTTCATATAATTATAAATTACGATATATTTTATCGTTCCGAGTCCATTTTCGACATTATATATGAAGTTATGTTTAATATTATTATTGTATATACAAATATATTTTTTTTGGACTGTATAAATTTTCAAATTTTAAAATGTGAATACATCGTGATTTAAAGTATTTTTTCACAATATTTATATTAAAATTTTAATATCTCACATTATATAATTCATACACAATCGTATAAATTCTAGTAATGATTTAGAAAAAATACAAATCAAGTCTATAAACCGGCCGAAATATCTGGAAAGAGAAACCCATAAAACCCTCCAAAAACTCTATAATCCGTACGCCGGCTTCTACTCCTTTCCCCCTTCTCTCCGCTTTACTGTTTAATCAAATGGCAGCTTCAATCGCCAAATCAAAGCTTCTAAATCTCTGAAACCCTGCACTCCAGATTCTCTTACGCCGCCACCTCCTCCGCCCCACTGCCGCCGCGGCGGCCTCAATTTCCCCAATCACTCCAATAAATCAGAATTTTCACATCTCCAATTTACCTCTGCATTTCCAATTACCGATCGAGGCGGCGCGTGACTACAGAGGCTACGCCCCCGCCCCTTCCAAGGACAACGAAGATTATGTAGATTACGGCGACATGTTCGATGGCGACGAAGGTGACGTAGATATCGAGGATTTGAGCGGATCGGAATCTGACGACGGCGACGGCGAAGATGTAGAGATCCGCCGTCCGATTCGTAAGTGAAGTTGTTGCTTAGCTTTAATGGAGATGGATAATTTAGTCGTGGTTTTGAGGTTTAGTGCGAATCGTATAACGCCTTTTAATTTGATGATTTTGGGTACTCTGTTTTATGCATAGTGGTTTATTCTTGTTTGGAAGAGAGGATATTGTCTTGGTGGGTTGTTTGGAGTTGGGAAAAACTTTTCCAATTTCGATTTATTGTCACTTCGTAATACTTGAATCAATTTTAATTCAGAGGAGTTTAAGGTGATGGAATGGCACCAATTGAATCATAATCATAATCACTGCTCAATAAGTGCCAGAAACAAAGAGACATGACAATAGAGTGTACAAATCAACATAATACAACTAACCAGTATCGTAAACATACACATAGACAAAAACTTCTCATTAATAAATTATAGCATGAGTTATTATGAGTTTAATAGTGGTCAGTAATTATTTGTAAGACTATTTGGTAGACAACATATCAGGCGTACTAATTAGTAAGGATCCGATTTTTATACGTTTGACCCGATCAGTAATACGCACAATTTCCTGAAAATCCCTGTTGCCTTCCACACGAAATAATACCTCCTCCCCCACGGTACGACTCGGCGAAGAGGGGTTCTACAGTGACTTTTCGTGGACGATTTAGCCCCTTTTCAAGAATAATAGTATATCACAAATATCACCTCTGTTCATTTCTTCTGAATCATCGTGTATTTTGTGTGTGGTCGACGATTTAGGAATTTTTTTCGACGGCGCCGATTCTCTCCCCTAAAACGACGCCTTTGCGCATTTCAATGTTTGATGCCCTAATTCGCCTCCCTCCGAGCCGCTCAGTTGGAGCCCTGAATTTTATGATGAGTTGCAGAATCAGAATGGGGTGGAAAACCTAAAATGCTATGGTAATTTTTAAAATTTTGTTTGAAAAAATTAAAGGAATGAATGTGTTTGGGTTCTTCGAATTATTAGTTTACGAATTAATGCGACTTAAATCAATCAATTTGGGATAAGCATTTTTGTATTGTGGTTTGCCTCAAGGAATAGTAGCCATTGATTTCTGAATTTAGTAAATAGCTGCAACTTTAATTCTCATATTTGATTTCCAGAAATTTGGACTCTGTTATTCGATTATTTTGTACACTTTTTTGTTTCTTAAACTTAGGAACATGGTGTTATGAGTTACCCTTGATTCTAAGATGAAAAATTTGCTAATTTGCAGCTTTACTAGTCTGTGGTAAGTAAGGTTTTGGAGGAGCTTGAGCATCGCCTTGCAAGTCAAATCGATTTGGTAATAGTTATTTTCTTTTTTTGTTGTTGAAGCAGACAATGCAATTGTGATAATTTTATTCTTTTTCTCCTCTTGATTTATTTTTGCACAGACATAGAAATTTTGATTATATGATATTGACATTTCCAACACTTCCTCATTCAGTGTGCCACTTGTGTGTTTGTCACCAGAAAAAGACTAGCTTTACTGGCTCCAGCTCCAACTTTTCTCATGCCAACAAATCTGTGTTAAAGCCCTCTTCATCTTTTGTGAAGGTAGTCTCTTTGAAGGAGCTACCCAATGAATATGCGACGATTATGCTAGAACAAATATATATTATGTCTGATGGCCCTTCCTTTTAAAGGTTGATAGAATGGACGATTAGTGTGAAAAGTAATATATCATCACTTGCTCTTCTATAAATGTTGACTAAGGTATCATAAATATATATTTCCCTTTGTTCTTGATGTAGAATTATAATTTTTAAGCACTACTTTTGATCTTTTTTGTAGTTCTTTGATTCTTCGAAAGTTGTTGCACAAAGCAAATAGATTCATAGTTTTGATATGTGATTGTTCATTTTGCTTCTGCAGCTTTATTTGGGGATTCAACATCAATGGTCCATTTATTTATCTATATTGAATTATTTCTTCTATCTTCTTACTATGGAATAAGATCATCACAGTGTGGCATATTATTGCACATGACAACATTGATATAGGCTAGCTTCTTATTTTTGTTGCCTAAAATAAAGGCTAGCTTTGTGTTGGGATATTAGTTGATAGTACTGTTTAAGAACATCAACTTGTGTAGGGATATTAATCGTTTGGAGAATATTCAACAAAGATTATATTGATCTTGGAAAGATGAGTCAAGAATAGCTACATAATGTTTATAGTGTTGCTGTAGTGTGCTAATTCTTTTTTCGTTTTAATGCGATTAGGAAGCTGTGCAGCAACGTGAAACGGCCCAGAAAAAGGCCCTTCAAGCACTACGAGATGCTTCAGCTACTGAGAATCTTGTTCGGTCTCTAAAGTAATTAGTCTTGTGCAGAAACTCTTGTTCAAGTATTAGTTCTCTTTTTGCTTATAAAGTATAAAGTATAAACTCACTTGCTCGTTGTTCAATTGCTTGTAGGATATTTTCCAACTTGACTAAATCAGATTAGCTAGATTCTCCAGCCACATGCTTTGATCAATTTCTTGAGTTCCATAACCAAATTGTGCAAGTGGTAGCAGAATTGGTGTCAATTCAGGCAGCAACTGCAGAACCAAGAGAAGAAAACAACTCGATTTTACACGAATTAGTCCCCAATTCTGTCGACCAACAAAATTATATGATTAAATTTGATTCATGTTCAGTGTGTTTCACTGGAAAAAAAAATTACAGTGTTCTTTGTAACATATTAACCTTTAAGTTTTGAGGACAATCCTGGCAATTGCAACATATCTTGATTAGTAGTGATCATATTATAATCTGTTGTATATTAAACCATCTCTGATTTGTAAGTTGAGTTTTAAGTTTCAGAATTCTTGACAGAAGCAAAAATATATTTTATTTTTTAATCTTGTCACAAATCTTGTAAAACACATGGACATATTATTATTAATACTACATATTAACCCATAATTAAAAAATGAGGTTTTTATGTTTTGGAACAAAAGTAAATTGGCATTTCGGTGAAATCCACAATTATGTACATGTTTATTATACCCTACCAAGTGACACTACTAATTTTGTACATGTTTATTATCTCTTACCAAGTGGAATACTAATTTTATCTTGTCAATTTAATTTTGGCGTATCAAACAGCGTATTACTACCAACTCATATTATATTATACCAATCTCCTTTATCCTACCTTTTTTTATTAGCACCTACCGATCTCTACCTATATTATATTTCGCGAATGTGTACGTAAATTTATAGCTACGACAGGTAATTAATACTCTGCACATGATTACTTGCATTATTTTTTAAAATCTCAGTAAATTAAATTATTTTTTAGAATCTCAATATTAGTAGAATCATCTCTGCTATCTCTATATAAATCTAAAATTCAATAAAAAAAATGAAAACTTGTTAGAATAAAAAAGACTAACAACCTATGTTATTAAAAAAAAATAAAAAATTAATATTTAAAAATATTACTCCCTCCGTCCCAGAATAACTGCAACAGTTGACTATTGACTTTTACACGCATTTTTGCGAGTGATTTTTACATAAATAATTGAAATAATAAAGTGAATTTTAAGGAGGCTCCTTAAAAGTCACTTTATCATTTTAATTACTAATATAAAATTCGCTCGTAAAAATGCGTGTAAAAGTCAACTGTTACAGTCATCTTGGGACGGAGGGAGTATAAGATTTTATAAGCAAACTCGACCCGGCCCGGGCCCAAACCCGACCCAAGTGGTTCATGGTTCACTCGGCCCGAGTGGTTCATGATTCACCTGGCCTGAGTAGGTTATGATTTAGGGTTCATGATTTAGTGTTTAGAGTGTAGATTGTTCATCCAAATTTAAAATTGAATCCAATTGCAAGATGTAATTGGTGCACATAAGTGTTACTCTTTTTTAAGTAGCTCAAGAAAGAATAGTTTGTTTTAGAAAAAGTTGCTCCTCTTCATAGTTTGGACATTCTCGATAGCACTTGTTATTGTAGTACTTAGGGCGTGTTTTGAAACACTTAAAACAACTTCCAGAAGCACTTATTTTTAAAGCTCTCTCTCACAGCTTTTGAAAATAAGTGCTTTGGAAGCTGTTTTAAGTGTTTCAAAACACGCCCTTAGTCAATAACAAATTGCTTTTGAAAATGGACAAATTGCAAAAATAGAAGAGTGGGTCCCGTGTGCATTCAGGTGCACCTTACACTCATAATTAATGCATTTTGGAACTATGCAATTCATTATACTGAAAAGTGCAATTTGTTTAGATTGAACTGTGCAACTATTTTTTCATATTAATAATTGTATGATTTAGTGTAAACAAATTGTATTTTTTATTATAATAAGTTACATGTTTTTAAAATGCACTATGAGTGCATAGTGCATCTGGATGCATATAAGAGTAAGCCAAAGTAAAATTTATCTTTGTTATTAATTGAACTTCGAGAATTGAATTTTCGACTTTACTGAGCAGGTGTCGAACTTTCAACTTTTTCAAAAAAAAGGATCCGGACAAATTCATAGGCAAAATAGTGAATTTGTCATTAAAATTTGCCTATACGACATTAGGTTGCATGTTTTCATCATCTCTCATTGTTATCTCGTGTCAGTGGTCATATTATTTAATGTTGTCTTAATGTTGGCTAGTTGTCTGTTTAATTTTCCATGAAAGAGTTAATTTTTATGCACCTGAGGCGAGGAGAACTCTAAAGGAATTAGAGGGACACTTGCATGAGACTGTAAGACGGTGTATAATTTAGGGGGAGGGATCCCCTGCAGTACATGAGGGTGATGTGCACCCTCCCCACCATTGGATCACACACACCCGTATGTGTGTGCGTGTACGATTCAATGATGTGTGTGTGCACATTATGGTGCTGTACAGCATCCATTTCCATAATTTAGGCACAGTTTAACACTTTAAAAGGGATGAATGTTGATTTATTTTAGTTGTACCCCGCTTTATGCATTAGATTTCCTTATATGAATTTTTATCTAGGAATTAAGCACCCAAAAAAGACAATGCAGATGTGAAAATTCAACTTGAATAAAACAACTTCTAAACCAAAGCTGACCAATCAACCATTGTTGGTATTAGAAACTTTTACATTTTTTTGTGTTTTTGCAGTAGTAACGGCATGATAGATAACACGTAATGGGAAAATATATTAAAAAGGAATAGGAAACTTTTCTAATTGCAGTATTTTTGCAAGAAAATTCTTGCAAAACACACATATATATACATAATAATAAATTAAAATTATATTAAATTATATAAAAAAAGAACGGGAAGAATTATTCATTCTATTTGAATTTTGTTTAATATATTTTTATGTAATTTTAATTTATTATTATTTTATATATATATATGTGTTTTTCAAGAATTTTCTTGTAAAATTTTATAATTTCTTACAAATTTATTATTCTTAAATAGGTAAAATATTTATAATTTTACAAGTTTTACAATTTTTTACGGTTATTAGTTACATGTAAATTTTATATTAACTACACCAAATTTAATTACGAGTACATACAAATTTTA
Organism: Stenogyne calaminthoides; assembly: GCA_037126765.1. NCBI lineage: Eukaryota > Viridiplantae > Streptophyta > Magnoliopsida > Lamiales > Lamiaceae > Stenogyne > Stenogyne calaminthoides. The sequence continues at coordinate 20,459,095 of JBBCBC010000032.1, forward strand.
TATTAATACATAGAAATTTTATATGTATTAATTATCGAATTTGCTTGTAAAACTTTATGAAGTTTTTAAATATTGAAATTTTATTTTTTTATAACATACTAATATTTGAACTAGTGCGATGCACGGTTATGATGTATTAATCTTTTTTCTGTATTCAACTATCTTTCTCAATCTTGATTTTGATCAATGTATCTTTTTTGAATTTGAACTTTCTATATCATTGTTGAAATTAAAGAAAAAAATTTCTTTCGCATAAATAACGCTTATAAAATTCAAATTTATGGAACTTAGAATTTAGCATATAAGGTTGAGATTTTTTATTTTTTTTTAAATATTTAATTATAGGGTTGAGATTATATTTAAAATAAAATATTCTACATATTTTTTTCAAAAGTACTCCCTCCGTCCCGGAATAACTTGGACCCCTATCCGGGCACAGAAACTAAGAAAACTTGTTTTATTGGTATTATTTAAATTAATTATAATGATATTGTGAGAGTGTAAGTTTTGAGTGTTTTGCCACTTTAGAAAATAAGCATGTTATTGCTGGACAGACCAAAAAGAAAATTGTGTACGTTATTGCGGGACGGAGGGAGTATTTCCTAATCTGTTATAATTCAAAGATTTTTCTCAATCTATTATTATTTTTTAGTTTTTTTCCAAATATTCGTTTCCTAATTTTAGCAATTATTTTTTGCGGGAAAATTCAATGGTTTCCAAATTTGGAGTTGTTTCTATTTTTATATATATATAGATGTTGTCATTTTTTTTCTTCTAATAATTTTTTATTTTTTAATTAAATTTTAGATTTATATGATAGATTAAAATTATAATATATGTACTCCAATTAAATAATTAATAAATTTAATTATTGGTTAATCTATATACGTATAGCTTAAATTAATTAATTATAAATATATTTATAAGATTTTTTGGAATGAGGTTTGAAAGGAATTAATTTTTTGTTAAAAAAAATATAATAAAAAAAAATTATGTTAGGATTGTATTTTTATATTTGTAGATATTATGAGATCAACACATAGCTCAAATGATGTAATAGAAGATGTAATATAATTGTGTAGCAATAGATCCTGACCGATGCAAGGAGTTGGTCTCTTGTGCACCAAGTGCATCATGTTTTCTCACAGTGTATTTTAAAAACACACAACTTGTTATATTGAAATATACAATTTATTTACACTGAAACGCACAATATATGTTCATAAAATAAATTACATATTTTATTATAAATAAATTATATATTTTAAAAATACATTATAGAGTGCACGGTGCACCTGGTGCATATAAAACCTAGCTCCCATTCATATACCTAGTTAATGAAACTTGTTTAGGAGTGTGACTTATATTACTAAAGGATATTAGTTATATAACTGAAGAGCGTGACTTTTTACTATAAAGAGTATTTTTCATAAAAATAAAGGGTGTGATTTATATTACAGCAGAGAGTGTAGTCGTGATAATTGAAGAGTGTGACTTATAATACTAAAGATTGTAGTCGTGATAACTAAAGTGTAAAAATGAACCAATTTCACAGTGAATAAATTTCACACCATATCAACTCAATTATATATACCCTACTTATATAATAAGGTTAGGTCTTGTATGCACCTAGGTGCACCGTGCACTCATAGTGCATTTTAGAAACATTCTACTTTTTATACTGGAAATTGCAACTTATTTACATTGAAGCGTGCAACTATTAATATGAAAAAATAGTTGCACGCTTCAGTGTAAATAAATTGGACTTTTAAGTATAAAAAGTCGCACATTTCTAAAATACACTATGATTACACGGTGTATTTGAATGTACACAAGATCTACTCATATAAATGTAACAAATCAAAACGGTAGAAAATAAACGAGTCAATTAGCAATATTAATTAATGATACGTTTATTATTTAAAAGAAATTCAAAACTATGATATTAGTACTCGTCTTTAAGAGGTTATAATGACGAAAATAACCTCGGATGTTTCTTAACCGGGTAGGTTACGTTCCGTGTCCCCCGCGCGAGAATCCAGATAAAATCCAGCCCATAACGTTTGCAATTGGGATGGCAAGAGAGTAAATACCGAAAAACAAAATCCTCAAATTCACACTCAAAATATGACCGTTATAGATTTCCTTCCCCCCCTTTCCAAAATTAAAAACAAAAAGCAGGTGTTATTATTTAAAAAATAAACAATATTTAATTATGAACATTATTAGATACATCAAATCTAATTTAGCAACTTAAACCCCCAAAAGCCAACAGTCCCCCAAGATCCATCTTCTTCTTCTTCTGAATTTTGATCTTTGAAAAAGGAAGAAAGTTCAATTGAAATTGTGAATCGAAGAGGTAAGAAGAATCTGGAGGTGGGTTTTTGAAATTGGGGGCGGAATGGGGAAGAGAAATGCAGAGGATATGAAAAGTGAGGTTTTGCAGGTGGTGGAAGAAAACAGAAATCGAGATTGTGAAGAAAATCAGATTGTTGAAAGTGATGTGCAGCATCCTTATGCGTTTCATGTTTCTGGGCCTCGCAATGTTCCTTCAATTAATTGGAGAGACATCATCAATTCTACTTGGTCAGCTATAATTTTTTTTACTCTTTCCTTTCAGTTTTGGATTTGTATTTGAGATTTGGTGTGTTTCTCAGTGGGAATAATTGTGTGAATGGTGAATCTTAACATCGTAATTTTCTGGGTAAAATGTGATTGAATTTGAGGGTTTATGTTTTATGTTTGTTATGTTTCAATTGATTGTGAAATTGTGTTTACTATTAATGCCATAATCTGTTTCTGCACTTGGTTCTTGGTGTATTTTAGGTATGGATTTTGGGGTTTAGGGTTTATAGTTTTGATTTAACTGCTAAAATCAATGTTTTATAATAATAAAAAGGAAACTTTTAGGTGGAATTCCTGCTCTTTTCTAGTTCTACTTTGGCTGCAGATTCAAAATCAACTGCAGTATTTGCAAATAATCTCTCTGTTGCATTAAATTCAAGTTTGTGAGAATGATCTTGGAATCTATAGTTCCTGTTTTTACTTTTTGTGTGGATTTATTTGGTTTTAAAATCCTCTCTCATTGTTGATTTGAAATTCATGGATCTGTAGATTTAGAAATTCAATTTCCAATTTGGAGAACTAATTCGAGATGTGAATAAACAGGAAGGATGCCAAATACAAAAGAACAGTAATATCCTGCTTTATACAAGCAGTCTACTTGCTCGAACTCGATAGACAAGAAAACAGAAGTGAAGAGAACGCCCTCGCCCCCAAATGGTGGACACCCTTCAAGTACAAGCTCGTCCAAACCCTCGTAGACGAAAGAGACGGATCAATATTCGGTGCAATACTTGAATGGGATCGAGCAGCTGCTTTATCGGATTTCGTACTCCTAAGACCTAGTGGTGCACCGAGGTCCGTTTTAGCCCTCCGAGGAACTCTCCTCAAGAGCCAAACAATCAGACGGGACATTGAGGACGATCTCCGTTTCCTAGCTTGGGAAAGCCTAAAAGGATCGGTCAGATTCAGCTGCGCTTTCAACTCTTTGAAATCGATTTCAGACAAGTACGGAAGCAGCAACGTATGCGTTGCTGGACACTCGTTAGGAGCAGGCTTTGCCCTCCAAGTCGGGAAATCGCTAGCCAAACAAGGGATATTCGTGGAAGCACATTTGTTCAATCCTCCATCGGTTTCACTAGCTTCGAGTTTAAGAAACATGGGAGAGAAAGCCGGGATTATGTGGAAGAGGGTCAAGGGGATGCTTCCGTCTAGCTCCAAGGCTAATGGAGACGAGGAGACGAAGAGCGTGACATTGGGGTCGAAGCAGTGGGTCCCGCATTTGTATGTAAACAATAGTGACTACATTTGCTGCTATTACACTGATCCAGTAGTCGGGGCCGAGAGCAAAGATGGTGCTGAGAAGGAGAACATGGGACCCCCACGGACGAACACGAACACGAACGCAAACTCACCCTGCTCGGCTAAGCTTTTCGTGTTTTCAAAAGGGAAGCAGAAGTTTCTGGAAGCTCATGGTTTGGAGCAATGGTGGTCGGATGATTTGGAATTGCAGATGGCTGTTAGCAATAGTAAGCTTATCAGTCGGCAGCTTAAGTCGTTGTACAGCTTACCGGCCCCACAGCAATCGCCGAGCAAGAGCTGAGTTGCGTAAAAACGGGGCCCGTTGCATCCTACACTGAGGTGTAGGGTTTGTTTTGTTTTAAAGAATTGAGTATACAAGTTGTGTTCCTCACTTTGAAACACAGAAAGGAACAAGTGAATAACATGGTTTGTGCTTTGATGTTTCTCACTTTTCATGTTTATCAAGTGTTACTTCTTTCTCTGTGTATTGTGTTTCATTTGTGCTTATTATTTGTTCATTCATTAATTTAATTTGATTAATTTTCTTCAAATTTACTCCAAATTGATGATGGCTGTACTTGCTCATTAACTTGCCATTAGGTTTGAGATCAACTATTCTATTTTGTGTATTCTAAAATAATACAATTACTATCATTTGTATTAAATGACATTATTAATTAATACATTGTAACACACATTTAAAAATCAATATGGACTTCCTGTCAAAAAAAAAAATTCAATATGGACTTTGTCATAATTTTCTCTTGAGTAGATAGATTTATATATTTCCCTTTCATTTGATAGTATGTCTTTAGAAAGAAAAAATAAAAGACACATGATTAATTCATACTATTATTCTTGTGAAAAATGTGAGTCTCAACTAGAAACAAACAACCAGATTTCTAAGACGTTACCCACTAGAATTATGCTTCGAGTTATACTAATGGTCTCCGCAATATTTTAATAAAAATACAAAAAAATTATCTGAAATTGTGACCGAAAAAAATAAAATAATAAAGTGATATTTATGTTTTTTTCACTCCATAAAAGTTACTCTTAATCTATATTTAAAAGTGCCACTTTTTTACTTCAAGTACTACAAAAACACGTTTTAATTTTTTTTTATAGCTAATCTTTAATCTATATTTAAAATTCTCACTTTTTTACTTCAAAATTACTACAAAACACGTTTTAAAAAAATACTTATATTACTTTTTTACTTTTTTTTTTTGAATAAAATCACTTTTTTACTTCAAATTACAAAAAAGGTTAAAAGTGTAACGGGTTGTAACGATTCATCTCACGTTGTGGCTACCATACTAATGTTGTCTCCGTAATATTTTTATAAAAATACAAAAAAAATTATCTAAAATTGTAACGGAAAAAAATAAGATAATAAAGTGATATTTATGTTTCTTTTACTCCATAAAACTTACTCTTAATCATTTTTTTACTTCAAATTTACTACAAAAAAGGTTAAAAAAATAATTTTTTTATAGCTAATATAATCCGTATCACTTTTTTAGTTGAAAATTACTTAACAAAAAGGTTAAAAATAATTTTTTTCATAGCTAATCCGTATCACTTTTTTACTTCAAATTTACTACAAAAAAAAGGTTTAAAGCATACCCTTTTTATAGCTAATTCAACTTTGCTGGGAAAAAAGGTTTTTTTTTTTTTTTTATAGCAAATCCGTGTCACTTTTTTTAATATTTAATTCAACTTTGTTCGGAAAAAAAAAGTTACAAAAGAGGTTAAAAAATACCCAATTCAACTTTGTTGGGAAAATAGGTTAAAAATAATTTTATAAATGCGACTCTGCTGGGGATCGAACCCAGAATCTCTGGTTCCGTAGACCAGCGCCTTATCCATTGGGCCACAGAGTCCTTATGTTGTAATTCTTCAAAATAATGTATATATATGTTTCTGGATATTTTTTTCCCTCCCTCCCACAAGATCTCTCTTCCGTTTAGGTTGATTTCTCTTGGTTATCACATTCTTTTATTATATTTGTATTATATATAAAAATTCTTAAATAAATTATATTTCAATTTGGATGCGTAATTGCAAAATAGAGCTTTCCTCTTAGTTAATCATACCTAATATGATGAGTCGTGATGTCACTGTAACAACAAATTTTGTATTCAAAATGAATAAACAAGCATTATATTACAAATTAATATGATTTCTATGAATCAAATATATATGTACGTTGGTATCACTTTAGGAACTTGGAGTTTTATAACGTTAATTTAATTTAAGGAGCAACACCTTATTTTGAATGAAATATTGTTTTATAAAGAATTTTGTGATGAACTCCGGAAATTTAGAACCTTGATCCCGAAAAAGCCCTTTTTAATCGATTTGATTTCCATGAAAAACTTTAATAAATTTTGAAATAATGAACTTGATCTGTGACTTGAGCATTCAATCAATTCAATATTTCTAATGTGTAAAATAAATAAAATGAGGCCTCTATTTATTAGCATGTAAATAGATAGTCTAAATTTTTTGGGCTTGGGGTCTGTATAATTTGATGGGCTTCAAGTCTAATTTTCTTTATCGGGCCTCAAATATTTAAATTAGACCTGATTTGATTTATTGGGCTTCAAGTTTGATCTGGGTCGGATCACTAACTTAATTTAGGTTTAATAACTAATTTAATGAGTCAATAAAATTTATTTAAAATTTTAATCCAAATGAAATAATAAATTTAGATTGATATTCAGTGTACAATATTCAAATAGCTAGGGAGACGTTCCTGAAACTAAATCATGTTATTCAGCACACATCTAATCTCACTAATTTGCAGAATAACTAATTATTTACAAATTAAAAAATAATTAATAACCATGCCAGAATGTTGAGCCAAGTCCAGCTTGCAGGAAGTTGCCTTCATAATCATACCAAGATTCCATATGAATCATCGTCAAACATGAAACATATTCAGTGTCACTCCCGTGAACCAAGTCTATACATGTACTTTATCACTGTTATGCATAAAAATTATCGTTGTTATGTATAAAAAGTATCATTGTTTTAAAAAAAAGCATTATTTTTCAAACACTGACAATTTTCGTATATAACAATGATATTAAAAGAATAGAGTTCACCGTGAACTCGGGTTCACACAGTTTTTTGTCAAAAATATATACAATATTATATGAATATGAATAAACGAATAAATTTTCGATGATAAATCTTGATCAATATTCACAAGATAATATCACACATGATTAATTACATATACATATCAAACCATAAATTAACAATCCAAACATGAACTCTACGTACTATCCCAATACACATGCATCAAAATGCACATACATGCTTCTCACTTCTCCGTATCACACAAAACTTTACATTACTTATAATTTCCTAACAACATATATAAATATATATGAACACAATAATAATATCAACATCCATGCACAAGACACTTGATCATCAAAACAACATATATACGACGTACATATACACATATATACATCTATATATACACACATATCCATATCTAGGCATCGATCACATCAAGCTAGATATATCATAATCGTAAACACAAACCTCTTGTTGAAAAGTACTAGTATAGCATGAGTTGTTGGAAACGGAGTCGATCCCCATAAGGAGCGACTCCAAATCCATAAACTGCATCGAAAAATCGGGATCAAGATAATTCAAGCTATCCGGGGACCCCTCCAACGTGCTAAAACACGATGAAGAATCGAAGGATGACATCTCAAAGCTGTTTTCTTGAACAAAGGTTGGTGGGGCCGGAGATGAGACCGGAGAGTTGCCGTTTCCGGTGAGTTCTTGGACGAGGTTCTTGAAATTTGAGGACTCCGTGATAAACACTTTGGGCCGTACGATCTTGTTTAGGTTGTGGATTTGGGGCTTCTTTTCGTGTTTAGGGATTTTTGGGGATGATGATGATTTTGAGGACTTCTTCTTCCCCATTTTTTTTTTTTGTGTGGAAATAATTAATGGAAAATGGTACTGTTTGGCATTGAAAATCACTACATATATCTTTGCTGGTAACGGAGGAAACAAGAAGAGGTATAAATATGGGAGTTAGGGTTGCTGTCTATTATTTGAACTTGGATGTCATAATTAGAAAGTCTCTTATACCCTCAAAAGCTTCGACAATGGCATGGGAGGAAAAAAGGGTTTTTTCGTCTTTTTACAAATCCGACGCGACACTACGAGAAAATAGTTAATTGGGTAAGGAATATGTTGAAGGCAATAATCACGAGTAGGGGTGGATCGGTATATCGAAAATATAGAAGCATTACCATATATATAACGTAACTGAAGATTTTCGGTAGAGTAGGTCGTGTGTGAAATATTGCACACTAGTGTTATGTGTAATACATCACAATTAAATAAATATAGACTAAAATTTGTGGGTTATGTGGCGGTCGGGCGAGGCGGACAGGGCGGACGGGCTGAGCAGATTGGGCAGCCCGCTTGGTTATTTACCTATTACATTTTATGCAAGAATATTTTTATCAAATTGTATTGTAGCCTAATGGTTATGATCTATTTTTAGTGTATTTGGTTGCAGGTTTAATTCTTATTGATCACATAATTTTTTTAATTTTTTTTCAAATTATTTTTGTGTGTTACTACATGAACAAGAAATGTTACGCTATGATGAAAAATATGTTATCACATGAACAAAATCAGTACAAGCGTGAAAAGAAATCCTCAGTCCAAAACTGCAGATTTAAAGAACAATTTGATTTGTTACTACATGAACAAAAGAGTGTTACCCAATGAGCAAAAGAATGTTACTACATGAACAAAAACCAGTACAAGCGCGAAAAAAAATCCTCAGTCCAATTTTTTTTTTCAAGTTGTTTTTGTGTGTTACTATATGAACAAAAAATGTTACTCTATTAAGAAAAATGTGTTACCACGTGAACAAAATCAGTACAAGCGCGAAAAGAAATCCCCGTCCAAAATTGCAGATTTAAAGAACAACATGATGTGTTACTATATGAACAAAAGAGTGTTACCCTATGAGCAAAAGAGTGTTACTACATGAACAAAAACAAGTACAAGCACGAAAAAAAATCCTCAGCGTGAGAAGAGTACAGAAGGATCTGAATTTCAGCACACATTTTTTGTTGAGGGGTAATCCAACACCACACACATATTCTCTCTTCTTCTCGCATAATCCACACCAAAATCCCAATTGAACAAACCTGGTTTTATCAAATGATAGGAGCGAATCAAAGAAAATTAAATTGGATAAGAAATTACGGCACGAACGAGGAAAAAGAAATCCATGAGATCCGCCAGCAATCTGAAGAAAAGAGGAAGAAAGAAGAATTTTGGCAGCGTTAATCGCTATGCAACGCGAAAGAAAAAAGCCCATCAATTTGTTCTAACCTGACCCGACAAAGCCTGACCCGCGAATAAATAAGAAAAATATCAATTACTCTATAATTGCACATATCACTTGTATGCAATATTGCATACAAGTTTTTGTAATTTAGGTATTTGAAATATCATATACCAATACCATACTAAAAATATCAATATTACCCTGCCATACCAAATTTTCAGTATATAACGTTTCATACCAGAAATTTTGGTGTGTCTTTTCATACTGAATTTCGGCATTCCGTCCATACCAAAATTATTGCCTTTGAAAACCTATATTATTGTGAATGGTTTAACAAAATATGTCTAATAATACAATTCAGTAAGTTCTTAATAAAAAATTATGCACAAATAAATTTTAATTCTATTTAATTGGATAAATAAATAAATAAAATTACAACTAGATACAAGATTGAGTAAATCATTACAACTAGATACAAAATGCAGAAATTTGAACTAAAGTACGTGGCACTTTAGTTCAAATTTGAACTAAAGTGTAAAATTTTTCTGCACTTTATATCTGGTTGTAAATTTTTTAGTGACTTTGTAGTGTAATGTTTTTCTCCCTAAATAAATTATACCAAAAAAAATTGGATTTTATTTTCAATAATAGCACAATTGAACAAGTCCTAAGGGTGTCAGACTAAATTTGAAATTTAATACGGTAAAATTACGATTATATTTAATTGAAATAAAAATTTATATTGCATAATTACGATACATTGTATACCGAATAATTTTCATATCGTTATTTAACCGACACAATTGTTAGACAAAAATTCATATGAGAATATCTCATGCATGAGACGGAATATAAATTAACATAAATCACACTCACTGTTCCCAAAGTGTTAAAATATCAATGTCCAATTTATGTCCCGTCTCACCGTGAGACGATCTCATACAAGAGTGTCTCCAATTGTTATGCATTAACTAGAAGATGGGCAAAGTATAGTGTGAACAAGTTTCACGGTGAAACTTAGTTAAGGAGTGTGACTTATATTACTAAAGAGTGTGACTTTTTACTGTAAAGGGTGTGACGTTTTACTATAAAGAATATTACTCATAAAAGTGAAGGGTGTGACTTATATTATAGCAAAGAGTGTCGTAGTGATAACTGAAGGGTGTGACTTATATAACTAAAGAATATATCTATTAAAAAAAAAATCACGGTGAACAAGTTTCACAGCATACCATCTCGAAGATTTGTTGAGAATTACCTTGTAGTTAATTTATTTGTAAACGAAAATATAATTCATCTTTTGCGCAAATTCAGTAAAGTAAATGACATCAATTGTTCCATAGATAATTATGTAGGTAAAGGTGAAAGTGTTGTAAAATAAATACCATAAAAATTTGTAGACAAATTATAAAAAAAAAATTCACTATTTAAAAACGAAAATATTTTTATTAAAATATTTCATAATCAATTCTTTATTTATTGCACCGTGACCCCAGGCTAACCCTATAATTAGCCACCTATCTATAATGGATCCATCTGGATTAGGCCATTAATTTCTATACTATCATCATATAGGTGCATTATATAAGGGCATACATATATAGTTCGTAATTAATCACATTATTTTTTTCTCCACCTATATCATAAACTAAAAATTAGAATATATTTATGTATTATAACCATTTTAACAAGTCTTTAAGACAGAAAGATGCCGAAAATGATGTTTATTCTATAATTATTAATGTGAAGCAACCAAATATCCCAATATTTGTAGTTTTATGGATGTCGATACGCAGTTTTTATGAGGGATTAAATTATCATTTTTATTCAGAGTTTTGGAAAATATACATGGCTTTATTTCATTTTAAATTGTGAGGTAGACCAACATTTAAGGCACGCTGAAAAAACTATTCATTACATAATTTGTCTTCTGCTTCATCCATTTCTTACGTCAAAACAATCACATACACACGTCTGTGTTCGTGGAAAAAGAGAGAGAATTGGAAATCAATTGGAAGTAAATTAAGAATCAAAGAAATTATCAATAATGTTTGTTTTCGAGATAATTATTAATATGTATAAATTTTTAATGCAAATTACTAATGGATACAAAAGGATGACATATATAATTATAATTATACACTAAAGTGTAAATGTACCAACATATATGCCATTATTTTATACCTATTAATTAATTGTAATCTTAAAATATATTTATCAGTAAGTTTCTCATTTTCTAGAAATACATTTTTTTTTTATTTCAACAACTTTTGATAAGTTAGAAATATGCCAGATAACAAAATTTAGCACATTCTTTTAATTTTTTTATCAATTTTAACACATTTTTTTCTCTCCAAATTTAGCACACACTTTCATTTAATACTTAAAAACATTCTGAGTCACTATTTTCGACAAGGTTCTCTTATGTGGTCATTGGAGTTGACTTATTTTGTTGATGCGTAAATATTAAAATAAAAAAATATATATCACCACTTAAAATTAGAAAATAGTGACATGAGATATTTTTATATCCGCGTATTCTAATCTTAGGTGATGATATTTTTTATTTTTTTATTTTAATAGTTACATGCAGTATTTTTATAATCGAACCGGCGATCAAACCGGTCTGGGCATCGATTGCCGATCCAACCGGTTGGACCGTTTGAACCGACGGTTCAACCGTTAAATTGATTTATGCATATTTCTTTTATATTTTGTATGTTACATTAAAAAATAAATATTTATTCATAAAAAATTAAAATTATACTAATTTATAACTTATAAGTCTTATATTAAAATAAATACAATAGAGTTTGGAAACTAGAGATGATGGTGTTGTTGATTAATTCCACAGTATATGATGGCGGTAAGAGATTAAATGAAGTTGATGACTTGTGAATGAATTTATGAGAGAAAAAAAAATGATATTGAGATAAAAACAATAACATTGTACATAGAAATTTAGAAAAAAATAAAATTAAAAATTAAGATTTAATAAATAATTAAAATAATAAAATCGGATTAACCTTTTTTAAGGAGTAATTGGACAGGCGACATGAGCGGTTCATGGTTCGACCCGTTCAACCGGTTTTTGAAAACACTAGTTACACGGCAACAAGACAGATGTATTCTCGTGACCATATCAAACGGACCTTGTCGAAAATGTTGAATTAGGATGTTTTTAAATATTAAGTAAATGTATATACTAAATTTGGAGAGAAAATATTGTGATAAAATTGACGAAAAATAAAAAAATATGGATTAATTTTAACCATTTGGCCTTAGGAATAATAATCAGAGTGGTTATAGTTAATTGTTACACAATTTTATAGATATCCACACGTTCCTGCCAATTTAATGTACTATTGCTATCCAAAATGGTTACATGATTAATTTGTTGTTTTTTGGGATGTATATTCCTATTGGATATGAACTAAATGAGAAGATTATAGACTTAATTATAGTCAGGTAAGTTAAAAGAAAAAAAATATATGGTTATTATACAGACAATGAAAGAGGAGGAATTTTTTTAGTACCTAACAAAGACAAATTAAACAATATTTGTCAATTTAATTAGGTACGCTTATAAATAGTTAAATACATCACAATCCGAATCTTGAATTTTGGCGCTGGCTGTCTTTCCTCAATTATTAATTTTTTGTTTGATTTCTAAATTAGCTTTTAATGAAAATATTTATGACTTATTTACAAGTGTAATCACAATCAAGTAAACTTATTTTAGTTTTTTTTTTAAAGTAACCCATTTCTCTCTGTATAGCTATCACACAAGCTAGTTTTTTTTCTACACACTCGTTATTTTATACACCCATTTTAAATTTTACACTTTACTCAACTCACACATTATTAATGGTCTATTTTACCCTTCGTATAAAATGTCGACCACACTGGCCGAATTTTAAAAAGGTCTACCAAGCTTACCAATTTTTAAAATATCAACTATTCTTCTCAATTTTGGAAAATGTCAACTGCACTGGTTGACAAAACAAAAAGTCAGCTCTAATCGACCGATATTTTTGCAATTTTCAGTCTTTTTTTAAGGCTAAACACACAAAAACTTAATATATCTATCATTTAAACTTACAAAATGCATATAAAAACTTATAAAAATTCTATCTATCTATAATTTTATATGAGTCTTCAAGATGTATGAATTTTAGAGGGTTAGGGTTTATATTTTTTTCTTCAAATTTAAAAAATGATGTAAATGAGTTGGAGAAGATGATGTACGTATATGAATTTAGATCTTGGATGTATAGAGTAAAAAATATTTTTAAAATTTAATATGATAAATATGCATTAAGGGTAACTTAGTCTATTTACATTAGAGCATTTTAAACATAAAATTATTAGCCACAGTCTTGTAAGAAACGTTAAATTTAGAATATCATTTGGTATCTTTATATTTATTTTTAAAATGGGTTGTTTATCATTCTCACACCTAGATAGGGTTTATTAATATAACAATTACTTTATCATGTTTGATACTTTGATATATACATAATGCAACACTTTATCCTGTTTGATACTTTGATATTTACATAATGTAACACAAAAGATAAATAGATTGGGTAAGAAATAATCACCAACCAATTCCTGAGAATTTTCACTACCCCTCAAAGAAATGTAGAGAAATAATCAAGCTAGGAACATATATTCAAAGTTGACAAAAACTCGTATGAGACGATCTCTAATACATGAGATGGAGGTAGCATCTACAACGCCTAGTCAACAAAGGAAAGAAGAGGAAACAAGAAACAGGGAATCAGGTAAGTTCCTTTAGATCAATATATACATATCTTGAGAAAAAATAATACTCAATTATATAATGCTCTTCAATATGCATACTGAACAGTAATGCAGAGCTGCAATGTTTACAAACATTCTGGCAAATGATAATAGACAACAATGAAGACATATTCAAGAACTTAATTTTGTCATTTCATTTTCTTTAATCAAGTAATGAAAAGATGTTGCTACAAAATAAAAAAAGAATCAAAATAACTAGACTAATGATGCAAATTCAGTACTAGTATGGGGTATAAGAAAAGAAGCATGAATCAGAAGATTGAGAGTGTACCATTTGCAGCAGGATCTTGTTGGAGGAAAGACTCTGTAATCAGTTTGCGTTTGATTTAATATATTGATCAGCATCATCATTCACTTCCTGTTAAAGATGCACCGATTTTTTGCATCAGAGGATAAACGGGGCTAAACTCCTTATCTCCTCGGGCCCTTATATTCACAGCATAATCATCCAATGTTGCTTTAACACCTTTCCAAATCTGATCTTCCCCTTGTGAATCCATCCACAAAGAATACTGGAGAGGCGTAAGCCTGTTTCTTTGCAAAGGAGACTGCAAATCCTCGGGCCCCCGTGAGTACAGATGGTGAAGTATGACACTCGGGGGAAGTTCTTGAAGAAGTGGCGACGACCCCAGTTGAGACGTTTCCAAGAAAAGAACGGGCCTGAAAGCCCGAAGTGCCCGATATGGCGGCCCAAGTTGTTCAACCGGAAACAAGTTTTGAGCCACAGCCAATTCAAGCTCAGCCATATCCCTAGCCATTCGAAGCTTTCCCGATTCAGATAAGGGTCGAACGAGAGAGGCGTGTCTCACGAAAAATACTAAAATACGAGAGGCCATACTCCTTACGAGCCTTGTGCATATAGTTTCTGCTCCAGTTGATAAAGCTCCTGACGAAGGCAAGAGTCTGGATAAGAATTCAGCCCGAAAATGGAGGATACTTTTCTGCAGTTCTTCCATGTACGGTGATGCATTGTTATCCATGGCATCATCTATCCCGAGGGTACCAAAATTTTGGTCGTGGATTTGCAAGATGCAGGATTCAAGACGATCAAGCATGGCTTGAAATAGGGATGAGACAGAATCTCCCGCAACACCGTATATTGTACCGAGTGCAGGAGAGAGAACGTCCGCAGCAACGGAGGGCATTCCGGATATCACGGACGTTATGCGTGTGTGAACTTCTTGGAGATGTTTACACAACATGAAGTTCTTCAGTTGTGATGGAGTTGCCGGGCCGGTTATTTGGCGGGCCTCATGGCCTGTTGATATCTGCCATAGAAAATTACTAATGAATCAAATCAGGTCAGTCTTCTTACTTACAAGAAATAAAACCAATTTCAGAGTTATGCAACGTATTGTTATTTTGTGATTATTGGTCAAGATGCATGCGCAACATAGGAGGAATTTGGAGTAAATTGCGAAATTGGTCTCGCATCTATTAGGTGTTGGCGATTTTAGTCCCCGTTCGAATTAATTTTCTCAATCAAGTACCGAAGCTTTTAAAAAACTGATGCTTTTTTAGTCCTATATTGACAAGGTTGCAGGGTCTTTGCACATGCTGCTTAAGTGAGCTGCCGGGATTCCATGTTGCAATCAGACTAATGACTGGTGTTGTTTACGTGGCATAATGAGACTCCAACATATTAATTTCACTTGAAAAAATACAAGTTAGTTATCATCCTAAAACAAAAAAAAATTGTTAATATAGGATTAAAATTGCATCATTTTAAAATTTATGGGACTCAACTGAGAAAATTGATACACGTGGGACTACAATTGCCAACACCCAATAAATATGAGACAAATTTTGCAATTTACTCGAGGAATTTGCAAGGTTGAAGTAAAAGTTACCAGGTATTCTGCTTTCTCTGCAAGTAGAAGCAACACTTTACTGATTTCACGCAAGACTCTCAGAGTCAAATGTGCATCCAACTGAACAGCTTCAATTTCTTCCTGAATGCGCATTATAATCCTGGAGATATGTTCTTTGGAGGGGATATTTCCACGGCTTGACATCGGAAATACGGAATTTACGAGATCAGATAGTCTACTCAAACAAAGGGCCAAAAATGCCGTCTCAAAATTCCCAATGGCAGCTACCATTTGCTCCTTGCCCTCTAAAGTCAAAGCCGGTGGAACTCCTTTGACATCTGTATCACGAGAAATTCTTTCTAGAAGGTTCTCAATCATTGGTAACAACTTTGGATACCCAACGGTGAATACTTCCTTGACAAAGCTTGATGCAGTGAAAACAGACCTCATTTGGCTTGCAAATGATTTAACTAAAGCATCCCAAACACGATCGGTTAATGTTGGATCACCTTCCTGTGAAAGTATACACAAAAATAAGAACCAGATAGAGGAATACTAGCAACTTCAACACATCTTTGTGGTAAAAAGAAAATTATCGTAATTAATGATGGAACTGATGATGGATTCTAGTTTCGTAAAAAGGATGCTCATGGTTCTATCACATCACCCAATTATAATTATGGAGCCACCACTCGGTTGGGCGAAGACTGCGATTTTGCGACTTTATTGTAAAAGCTTAATGGAACTATACAACATTATGTACTGATGGAACCACGGTCGAGGACCGTTACCATCGCAAATACGAAAGAAAGAGAAAGAAGTTGGCAGCAGATGTTTAATTTTTGTCCTTTAAGTTTGAGATTTTTATTTCCTTGTTTGGTAATTGCGGGATTAGTCTTTATTTTTGTTGAGCAGCCCATGCGCCTGCGCGTCTGCGTCTTTATATGTTCGTAGGGTTCAGACTTGGTTTTCTACGCTTTTTGATTATTGAATATTGACGGCACTTTGCCACTTTGCTTACAATTCGTGCATTCATTCTAGTTTTAAGCATTCCTCGGTACAGAGGATCCGTCAATTGGTATCTAGAGCCATGGTTACGAACAAGGAAAGGTTCGAAGCCTTGGAGAAATCAATTGTAGAGTTATCAACGGAGATGCGGAATTTGCTAAAATCCCGCAACGAGGGGCCGAGCGGCAGCAGACGCCGGGATAGACGCCGCGCTGACGACAAGGACTCTGGGTCAAGGCGCTTCAAACGCCGAGACGAAGATGGGGCGCGCTTTGCTGATGCGCGTCGAGACACGATCAGGGACGCGGGAGGACGGGCCAGCATGGACCGGACGAGATACGACGAGCAACGAGGGGCAAAATCGCGATGGAGGCCAACGTCGTTCACCGCGAAACAGGGACCGAGTAAATCCTTTCGGTCATGGGGATAAGTTCAATAATCCAGGACCGTTCCATCGGGATGGATCGGAATCGGAGAAAGAAGAGAATGACGAAGAAGAGGAAAAGGAAGAAAGGGAGGAGAAAGACGACGACTCAGAAAGTGAAACATCAGAATCGTCAGTCGAGTCTGTGTTCAGTCGTTGGACGGAGGCAGTACGCGAACATCGTCCGAAAGGACCACGTATTGAATTCTCGAAATTTAATGGAGAGGATGCAATTAATTGGGTGGATCGAGCGGAACAATACTTCGAATGGCAAGGTACTCGTGTAAAGGACTGCGTACAGATTGTGTCATTCTATCTTGAGGGGGAGGCTCGCCAATGGTGGCGATGGTTTGAACAGATTAACGGGGGACAAGAACCGGACTGGTATGAATTTAAGAAGGGGTTGTTAAGCCGATTTGGAACAGCACAACATGAGGATGCGAATGAGATGATGAGTCGCATCAGGCAATTTGGCAACTTTCGGGATTACTTACGGGAGTTTGAGAAGGCTATGAGCCGAGTACCACACTGGCCTGCGAGCGCACTGCTAAGGACGTTTATGGCGGGATTGAAACCCGAACTAGCTACCGAACTTAAGATGTGGAAACCCCGAAATTTGACAGAGGCAATCGAACTCGCAACACGTAAGGAAGAACAACTTAAGACAATTCGAACGAACTACGGGTTTAACCGACCCTCCGTTCCTTTCTCACGAACCGGATTTGGCCAGGGAACACCCCAGACAACGCCAGCAACGACACAACCACCGCTGATCAGAGGAGGCCCACGACCTCCCAATTCTAACGCACCCGCGTTCGGACGGGGAAAGATTCAACTATCCAACAAAGAAATTGCTGGGCGAAGGCAGACAGGGCAGTGCTTCACTTGTGACGAGAAGTACTCATGGAATCACGTGTGCCCGAATGCAAAGGTGATGAGCCTAATCATTAGCGACGTGATCATTGACGAAGAAACGGGTACTCAGCCCATTTATGATGAAGAAACGGGGGAGGCGGACAAAGAGGAAGAACCCATCGTGACGCTCACGACGCTGAGTGGGCAATCTCGGCCACGTGGGTTGCAATTTGAGGGCTCGATTGGCCGACAACCAGTGCTGATATTGGTTGATAGCGGGGCCACCCTCAACTTTATCTCGGCTTCCTTGGCAAATTACTTACAACTCACAAGCACCAAGGGATCCGCGCCATTCAATATAATTCTTGGAGATGGTGTGAAGATACCATGTAACACATGGTATGAACATGTTCCCGTAAGCGTACAAGGGATCAGATTTGTGACGACTTTCTATGCGCTACCCATGCCTAACCTTGATATCATCTTCGGCATGCCGTGGCTCGAAGGGGTCAGCCACCTGTTTTTTGATGCGAACGAATTGTCGTGTCAATTCGTGTTGGAAGGGAATCCTATATTGCTAAAGGGAATTGGGTACATGACGCCGGAGCAAATTGACGCTCGAATGATGACGAGGGAACAATCAAGAGGTGGTGAGATGTATATGTTGGCAGCAACTGGGGTGAGTCAAACGGAAGATCAGGCCTCCAAAACCCAAACCGACGAGATCGAGAGATTGCTCACAGAATACAAGGCAGTAACCGTGGACCCCGGGACACTCCCCCCGAGACGAGAATTCGACCACAGGATTCGGCTAATGGACGAGACTAAGCCGGTCAACGTGGCGCCTTATCGCTACGCCCATTTCCAAAAGGAGGAGATTGAGAAACAGGTCAATGAGATGTTGGGGGCAGGGCGGATTCGTTACAGTATGAGCCCTTTTTCCTCTCCAGTTTTGCTTGTTAAAAAGAAAGACAACACATGGCGCTTTTGCACTGATTATAGGGCGCTAAATAATGCAACAGTGAAAGACCGTTTCCCCATACCAACGGTTGAAGATATGTTGGACGAACTACATGGTGCGCGATATTTTTCGAAACTTGATCTACGGGCGGGTTATCATCAGATTCGTATGCATCCGGACGATATACACAAAACGGCCTTCAGAACACATAACGGACATCACGAATACCTGATCATGTCGTTCGGGTTGTGCAATGCCCCTTCCACCTTTCAAGCTATTATGAACCATATCTTTCGACCTTTGCTGGAAGGTTCGTCCTCGTATTTTTCGACAACATTTTAATCTATAGCTCTTCGTGGGGCGACCATTTGAAACATTTGCGCTCGGTTTTGGAGATTCTTTGTGAGCAACAGTTTGTGATTAAGCCGTCGAAGTGTTTCTTTGGGGTTAAGGAAGTGGAGTATTTGGGCCACTTTATTTCATTTGAAGGGGTTCGGGTTGACCCGAAGAAGATCGAGGCAGTCCGGGACTGGCCTGAGGAATGTAATCGAACTACGTGGTTTCCTTGGCCTTGCGGGATACTACCGAAAGTTTTGTGCCAAATTCGGGGAGAAGGCTCGCCCTCTACATAACTTGACAAGGAAGAATAATTTTGTGTGGAGCGTTGAAGCTCAACAGGCGTTCGACGGATTGAAAGCGGCTATGAGCTCAACACCGGTGCTAGCTCTACCAAACTTTGAAGAGGACTTCGTGATCGAAACCGATGCCTCCGGCTATGGCATTGGAGCGGTGTTGTCACAGAACGGGAGACCCGTGGCATATATGAGCAAAGGGATCGCCGAATCGAAGAAGTCTTGGTCAATTTACGAGAAGGAGATGCTAGCCATATTGGAAGCAATTCGTGGGTGGCGGCCATATTTGGTGGGCCGACGATTTAAGATTGTTACGGATCAGCGAAGTCTGCGTTACTTGCTCAAACAACGTATAACGACGCCCGAACAACAGAAGTGGATAGCGAAATTAGTCGGGTTTGACTATGAAATTGTATACCGACCGGGCAAGGAGAATGGGGCGGCGGACGCACTTTCACGAAAATCACAGATTACCGATACGCTGCTCACGGCTATCTCCTCACCGATAACCGGGATCTGGTCTGATATTGCCGAAGCAACATGGAATGACGACGAGCTGGGGCCCCGATTGGCCGAAGTGGCAGGGTCCTCAGACGGGACGACGGAGCTGGGCATCCGACACGGCTGCTTAACGCGACACGGGCGCGTTTGGGTGCCTAAGGGGGAGATTCGCGAACGACTTTTACAGGAATTCCATTCATCAATTTTCGGGGGTCATTCGGGCATATTACGAAACTTCAAACGCATATCTAAGCTTTTCTATTGGCCGGGTTTGAAGAAAGATATCGAAACTTTTGTCCGTTCTTGCGATACATGCCAGCGTAGTAAGAGCGAGAGTTGTTCACCAGCGGGGCTATTAGCTCCCCTTCCTATTCCCGAGCAGGTGTGGGTCGATATCTCGATGGACTTCATCACGGGACTTTCGAAATCGAAGGGAAAAGATGTCATTATGGTGGTGGTAGATCGTTTATCAAAATATGCTCACTTCATTGCCTTGAGCTATCCGTATTCCGCAAAGGACGTAGCTGAATTATTTGTACGTCATATTGTGCGCCTTCAAGGGGTTCCCCATTCGATAGTGTCGGATCGGGATAGGGTCTTTATCAGTACTTTTTGGCAAGAGTTCTTCAAGTTGCAGGGGACGAAGCTTCGTATGAGTTCCGCCTATCACCCGCAGTCGGATGGGCAAACGGAAGTGGTGAATAGGTGCTGGGAGCAATACTTACGGTGTTTCACGCACGGTAAGCCAAAAGAGTGGGAACGATATCTGGCTTGGGCCGAGTATTGGTATAACACGTCGTATCATCGGAGCATTGGCATGACCCCTTTTGAGGTCGTTTATGGGCGACCGGCGGTTCCTATTCCATTGCATGAGACGGGGTCCACAGTGGTACACGAGGTAGACAAACAGTTGGGTGACAGAGATACACTCATTCGGGAACTCCGACTTACACTCGAGGGAGCTCAAAACCGAATGAAGCAATATGCCGACGCGAAGAGACGGCCTGAGGAGTTTGAAGTGGGTGATTGGGTATACCTAAAATTACAACCTTATCGGCAACAATCCGTCTTCAAACGAGTAAACCAGAAGCTTGCTGGGAAGTTTTATGGGCCTTTTCGGATTCTTGAGCGAATTGGGTCTGTGGCTTATCGTTTGGAGTTGCCTTCCGATTCTCGAATCCACCCGGTGTTTCACGTTTCATTGTTGCGGCGACGACATGGGGATGTGGCTGTTAGCACTCAGACGTTGCCACCTTATTCTGGGGATGGGGTTCCGGTTTTTGAGCCAACGGATGTCTTGGAGTATCGCTGGAGATCATTTGGTCGGGGTCAAGTACGGGAAGCATTGGTTCGTTGGAAGGGTATGGATGTAACGGATCTGACGTGGGAATCCGTTGAAGAGTTGCGTGCGCGCTTTCCAGCCTTGAACCTTGAGGACAAGGTTCCTCTCGAAGGGGGAGGTGTTGATGGAACCATGGTCGAGGAACGTTACCATCGCAAATACGAAAGAAAGAGAAAGAAGAAGTTGGCAGCAGATGTTTAATTTTTGTCCTTTAAGTTTGAGATTTTTATTTCCTTGTTTGGTAATTGCGGGATTAGTCTTTATTTTTGTTGAGCAGCCCATGGGCCTGCGCGTCTGCGTCTTTATATGTTCGTAGGGTTCAGACTTGGTTTTCTACTCTTTTTGATTATTGAATATTGACGACACTTTGCCACTTTGCTTACAATTCGTGCATTCATTTGAGTTTTAAGCATTCCTCGGTACAGAGGATCCATCATGTACGTTTATTTTTATGATTTAAATCATGCAAAGACCAGTAAGCAAAGTATCATTCTCAGGAAACCTGAAAATAAGTTCTCAAACTTATTATTTACTAATTAATCATAAAATGGATACTGGGCTATAGAAGCATATGGATTTATTATGTGTATCTAAGGGTATGTTCATTTCGGGATTATAGTGGGTAGGGGAAAGCTCGAACTTTGAAGTCCTAGGATTGCAAAATCCTGATGAATAGTTAAAAATGTATGTATTTTTTTAGATTTTATAGGGTAGGATGGTGATAAAGTTGATTAATGTTGTATTATTATGGGTGTATTGGAAGAACAAAAAGGTAGATGATTTGAGTGGATTTGAGATTAAAAAGGAGAGTAGTGATAGGTGATAAAGTACAGTAGTACTTTAAGTCTCAAAACAAATGGGGATTTGAGATTGTAAAGTTCAAAGTCTGGCCATGATAGTAGCGAAACAAATATACCCTAATAGACCTAGAGTCTGAATAGCAAGTTCCTTGACCGAGACAGATCACATTCGAATAATACTGGATATTAATCACTAATAAAGGCATGTGAATTTCAGAAAATAATAGTTATTTTTAATTCCAGTAACAAAATCTTCATTAGTTACCAGTACTCTTTAAATTTACTTCAGATTGGTATTAAGAGGAAAAATTCAGATATACTTAAAGTAGATCCTAACAAGACACAGCATTGATTAAGAAATTCTAAGAAGTGTGCCCGGCATTTAACCACTATTTTTGCCACAGCCTAACTCACAGAGAAATGTGGTAACAAACAAGAGACATCAGGAGGGAGAGCATGAGATTGATAATCTGAAAAGATTCTCAGGACACAATAAAATTAAAATAGAGTAAAATCATGTAAAAGTAAGTTTCCAATTCACATGAAAATAATTAAAAACTTTAAAAGCAAACAGAATGTTCAAAATATTAAAATAAGGAGCCAAAATCACACCAAATGCTGAGCCAAGAGTGAGGCGAAAGTTGGCCATTTGGCATAACTCAAATAACAAAGCCCAATCTCAAAGTTTCTTTCAATCCTTAGAAAAACAGAGTTATAAAAAAATTGATGGCATACATTCTTTTCATCATTCCCACTTATGGGACACTCATTTAATTGGTGTTTTCCATAGGTCTCCTTTGATTGTTCTCCTTTCTTATTCGGGTCATCTAGGCTGACACCACCTTCCACCTCTATCAGACCACCAAACAGGCTATGAAAATCTAACCCTCACCTTTATCAGGTTTATACAGTTTAAGAGGCTAGCTTACTTCTCTACTAGTAACTGCAATCTTAGGTTTGTAAGAACTGAAATCTTTTGGTGCAGGATTCAATGAATATTAGTACTCCCACCATCAATTTTTTAGATCATCAATGCCACTCCATACCAACTTACTTCAATCTCATCTAGAATTTATAAGCAACTACCTTTTTTTTTTTTGTTGGACAAAGTTAGTTGTTAGTACACCAAGCACCGAAACACTCTACAAATTCACCAAGCCACCTTATAACTCCCATACTCCAATTCGTTCCCAAAGGGAATCGAACCTGGGTCTCCCACTCAATTGAGGAGCCCAGTGGTCAGGTGAGCTAAGCCTGGTTTTATAAGCAACTACCTAAGTTTTCTGGCTGAGGTCCCATGCCAGAAACTTAGGCAATCATCATGCACTCTTAGTCGAGACCTTGTTCTATCCAAGAAACAAATCCAAGAACAGTACTTATCCAACACAAATATGATTAGTAATAGATTATCAAGAGGAACATACTAAGTTAAGTAAAATAAAGACAATATATGATTCTTTCCATTGGAACCTTCATATCCGTCCTTTCAATCACAAATTTTGGTTAATTCAAGACCACTAGATACCAAAATCTTAATATTCCGTCTATCAAATCCTACTGTAAATAGTTCCAATCTGCGTTCTCCTTGTCTAGAGACAAGAAAACACAATCATCAAGTCCTTAACACACAAAGCAAATAAACAGTTAATACTCATCAGCTATAAAGCACATAAACATACAAGAATAATATAACTACAAAAAATACATGGAATCCTTCTAATTAATCAAGAACTAGAAGGGGGAAGAACCCCTCACCTGCATAACCTCATCCAGCAGCAGAACATGTGTGAATGGATCCCTCTTTTTCGACAACACCCTCTGCAAGTGCCAAACCGCAAGCATTATCGAATGTAACTTGTCCATACACCCACTCATTCTCTGCCATAGAGCCTCTCTTGCCTTTGCTCCACCTCCAATCTGCGGAGTCCCATGCCTCTGAACCCCACCCGGACCACCGCCACCATAGCCGCCGCCGCCTCCTCCTGAAATCGCCTTCATATCCAATGCATTACTCACGCCCTTCACCCCCATTTGCTTATACTCACTCACCAAACCATCCACCGTACCCCTCAATTCCCCCATATTGTAGAACACCTGCAAACCCAACCCAACTTCCGGTTGATTCAAACTCTCAAGCCCATTCTCCAACACCTTCATCCCCTCTTCGCGTATCTTGGACCCCATCTCAATTACCCATTTCAAATCGGCATCAACCACATCAATTCCTGATAAATGTGACTCGTTGTAAAGAGTCAGAATCTCACAGTGCAATTGAGCCGCTTTAGAGAGATCCCATTTCGACGCATCGGGCTGCGAATTGACGAGATTTCTTAATTTCTGAATTAGGCGAAGAATTCGGAGTGTGTTCTGAAGTAGCAAGGAAGTGGAATGAAGATTCGTAAGCTGAACGGTCTGAGTGGAGATTACGCGGTGGGGATCGGAGAGCTCGGAGCGGGCGTGGCGGAGGGAGGATTGGAGAGAGGAAATCGATGATCGGAGAGAGGTGAGAGACGATTCGGTAGCTTTAATGGAGGAGAGCTGGTGGAGCAGATCGTGGTAGCGGGAGAGGACTTCGTGGCGGAGCTGGGTGTCGAGGAGGCGGAGGCCTTCCTGGAGTTTCTCGATCCGGGAGGCGGCGGAGCCGGAGGAGAGGGCGGAGGAGGAGAATTGGGTGGGGTTGAAGTCGGGAGAGAGAAAGGCGGAGAGGATTGGGTCGGAGGAGAAGGCGTCTAAGGGGGAAGAGGAAGAAGAAGGGGAGAGAGGGGTGGAGGGAGTCGCGGCGGCGACGGCGTTTTTGAAGGTGGCGGTGCGTTGGAGTGGGGATCTGGAGATGGCCGGAGAAGCCATGGTTCGATCTGCCGGTAATTACTCCGGCTACAACTTCAAGTCTCGGGTTTATGTTGATGGATCAGATTTTAGAAAATGGTGAAATTTGTAAAATTGTTAATTTTGATACCATTTTGAAAAATGGCACACTGTGTTTTTTTTTTCTTCAAAAAAGACAAAAACTTTTATGCAATATTGCATACAAATTATACGTATAATTATCAGTGATCTAAGCGCCTAGGCGGCGTATAGGCGTTAGACGGTCGTTGACAGACCCGATTTTGCCTAGTCGGGGGCTAGACAACCAAGTCGAGAGCTAGGCGGGCTACTCAATTTTTTTTATTTTTTTTTCTCCAAGAGAAGACTACGTTTCAATTATTAATTTAGAAAAAAAATGACCAACATAAATAAAACTCGTCCAAATTCAAATTGAGAGAATTGCTTCCCTACATCGTCATCATTTGCTCGTTGTCCATCCGACCAGGTACCCAACACTAAGATATTATTTGATAATGAAAGACTTTGTTCTTAGAATAAACCGATGATAAGACAAATATTGATAATTTTCACTACACTAAAATTTCAAAGTACAAATTTGTTTAGATTTTTTTGTTAAATTAATTTTCTTGTACTTAATGGATATAAGAGAAGGTGTTTGAATTGTAATCTTGATTTAGATGTTTTATAATGAATATGTTAACTTATTTTTAAGTGTATTTTTGTTATAAGATATCGATAAGTGGTAAATAAAACTCATTTAGATGAAAAATAAAAATTGAACCGACTAGTAGCTGACTAGTCTCCGCCTAGGCGGCCTATGCGCTAGGCGGTTCAAATCCGTCCACTACCAATTTTCGACTTCTGCATCTGTGGCAATTATAGGTTAATCGGATTTTTTAAATTTTTTTCGTGGGTCTACGACGCGCGGGTCGGGCAGAGCTTTCTTCTTCTCGCGTCGTGTTCAAAAGTTGCCAGATTTCTTCTTTTTCCTCGCGTCACAACAAACACGATTAGATTTCAATTTTGGTTTTCACGGCACTGCGTCTTCAGGTTTTTTCTTCTCTTCTAGTGTTATTCTTTTTCTTTTTTCTTTTTTTTCTCTTCCATATTCTTCTCGCTTTCTTCAGTTTTCTCATCCTCGCAAATTTACAGGTCCTTCTGCACTCTTCTCACACTGTTCTTTAAATTTGTAATCTTGGACTGATAATTTTTTTCGCTTTGTACTGGGTTTTGTTCATGTAGTAACACGTTTTTATTCATATGGTAACACTATTTTGTTCATGTAGTTCACATAAAGTTGTTCTTTACATCTGTAATTTTGGACTTGGGATTTCTTTTCGCGTTTGTACTGGTTTTGTTCACGTGGTAACACGTTTTTCTTCAAATGGTAATACTTTTATGTTCATGTAGTAAAACATGAATATTTACATAGTATTACGACGACATGTATACAGTGTTACATATTATTAAAAAAAACAAGAACCTGCGACTAAATACATTAACAACAAACCTGAACCACTAGGCTACAACACATATTTTATAAACATATCCTTCTATAAATATATACCCGTCCACCCAACTGAAGCCCACAACCCTTGCCGCCATGCCTGACCCGCACCCGACCCAGCCCGACCCAACCCACGAATTTTTAGATGATACATTACTCACTTGAAATTCGTTATTTCCCTTTATGAGTGAGTTTCAGGACAACTTGTGAACTATGATAAAAGTGGAATTGTGTTTAGTCCGAATGTGAAGTCGGAGGCTGCTCACGATGTCCTCCAAATTATGAGTATGGATAAAGTTCCATCCCATGGACGGTATCTTGGTCTTCCTTCGGGTCTCGGGACGGAAAAAATCGGAGGTCTTCGCTAGCATTCTGGAGTCTATTCGCCGTCGTGTGGAAAGTTGGAATGGGAAGCTTCTTTCTAGAGTCGGGAAGGAAATTCTCATCAAGTCGGTCCTTCAAGCTATCTCGTCTTATTCTATGTCATGTTTCAAATTCTCTGATGGTGTTTTGCAGGGTATCACGTCTATGATCCGAAAATTTTGGTGGGGAAGCACTGAATCTGGCAATTCCAATATTTATTGGGTTGCGTGGGACAAAATAACTCGAGGGAAATTGGATGGAGGGCTTGGTTTCAGGAATTTGGATTACTTCAACACGGCTTTACTAACGAAACAAGGTTGGCGAATTCTTACCACTTCGTCATCTCTGTTAGCTAAGGTGCTTAAGGAAATATATTTTCTGCATTCATCTTTTCTCATTGCGGGTTTGGGTTCTAGTCCTTCATAAACATGGAGGAAAATCATTGAGGGTCATTCTCTACTCCTCAAAGGTTGCAGCAGGTTAATTCAGTCGGGAACTAATACTCAAATTTTTCAAAGATTTTTGGATTCCTAACATTGTCCCAGCTTCTATCACTATCCCGCCAAACTTTCTCTCGGAGGATGCACTTATTTCGGATTTGATTGACCATGGAAGTGGCTCATGGCGGACCAACCTGGTTGTCGCTTGTTTCCCTCCAGATATTGCCTAGCAAGTTCTTCCAATGCCAATTCGAAATTCCTTTGCAAAGGACAAATGGATATGGAATCACCACCGTCTGGCAAGTTCACTGTTAAAACGGCTTATCACTCTCTTCTAGATCTCCGGCAACGTTTCGCTAATGTTGTCCACCATCCTAAGAAATGCTAGAAGAAATTATGGAAATTCAAGTTGTCGCCTAAGGTTCTTCATTTTCTGTGGAGGTGCTGCACCGAAACTCTTCCCTTTGCAGACACGCTGCGCAAATGAGGTGTTGAGGTGGATGATCCTTGTAGTTTCTGTGAGGAGGGGAATAACAATGCACTCCACTTATTTTTTGGTTGTAGCTTAACTTTGAGGATTTGGCAAAGGACGGGCTTGGCTGGTTCGATTTTCTCCCTGATCAGTCGTTGCCCTCAACTACGATTCAAGAAATTGGTAGAGCAGAGGAACTTTGATCTGGAACTCTTTGGCATGCTCGCATATTTCCTTTGGTTTCACATAAATAAGGTTTTATTCTAGGGAACTACGACTGATATTTTCTCCTTGATTGCCTTGGCTTCTCATGCTCGACAAGATTATCGTGATGCAAATAAATGACCAAAAAGAAGGGCTCCCTCGTTACTTTCTCGCTCTCGACTCCAGCCCCCGGATGATTGTTTCAAGGCATTTTTTGATGGTTCCATTTTGGCTAGCAATTCGGTTCAGGAAGCAGGGGTTATATTGAGGACGAGAAGGGCGAATTCATCTTTGGTGCAAGTCAGTTTTCCGAGCATTAATGATCCACATCTTGCTAAAACTTTGGCTCTTCGAGAATGTTTGATCTCTATTGCTCTTCTAGGAATCGGACTTGTGGCGATTATTGGCGATGCTCAGTTTGTCATTTTGGAAGCGTTAGGTGAGTCTTCTTGCTCTGCTAATTGCATTCCGATCATGGAGGAAGTTCACGATCTCATCAAGACTACTCCGTGTCTAGGAATTTTTTGGAAGAGGCGCGCTTTTAACCTTGTAGCTCATGAGTTTGCTCACTTTACTAAGTTTATTTCTGGTTGTAATTTGTCTTGTTCCTCCCCTCCGGACTTCCTTTTTTCCATCGGTACAGACTGATTCCAGTGCCTTTCCCTTTCAAAAAAAAAAAAAAAAAAAAAAGATTAATAAATTCACAGATTAATTTTTTTCTAAAATAAATATATATTTAATCATTAAACAAATAAATATTTAAAATCAAATTCATTCTTAAATAAGTTAAAGATATTCTATCTCATGAAGAGATTCTAAAATTAGGCGAGAAAAAATTTATATTATTAAGTTGGACATAAATACATCAAATACTTATTTATATTTTTTAATTAATTTGATTCAATTATTATCATATTTTTAAAATAATTTAAAATTAATAATGTGGCCTATCAATATATTTTGTATTGCTTGAATTCTTATCATTAAAATGAGTAACAATTTAACTAATAAAGTAAACTAATTGAATCTTTATTCTAACCCGTTTGACCCGTCTTCTCCTTATTCAAAGTATGGAAAATTTTCCACGTGTCACTAGCCTATTTGACGATATAAATATTCTGCATCAGTCATCAAAACCGCCGATAAACTTCTTAGCGATGGTTTTTTTTATCGCAAAAACTGTCAGTAAAACCCGTATTTTTTGTAGTGGGTTGTGCCACCATCAGAGGCGGCACCTGATAAAACTAAAGAAATGGTGGGAAAAAAAACAAATTAAAAAGCGGATTCAATTCTGATATGGATTTACAATGAGATTAATTCGCATTCAATATCAATATTGGATACCAACAATAGTACAAAAGTTTAGTTGATGATCAAGAACAGTAATGTAAATAATCAAATGAAGTCTTGATAGTAATTTTTGGAGTTAGTAATTATGTTTTTTTTTTTCTCAAATGAAACATTGCCTGTTAAGTTTCAAAGGAGACATTTTTAATATTTTTTTTTTGTGTTTTGTGATAACAATAAATAAAAGTCAAGGTAAATTGTTATCGCAGTGAGTGTTCTGTTAGTATTACTATCCTAGAGACAATCATTTATAAGTACATAATACTTGATGATATTCAGATTGATTTAATATTATAGTTAATTTAATATTAATGTATGGCAATACACTTGTTTGAATAATATGTTTAATTATTTGCATTTATTCATGTAAGTGTTCCCATGAATCATTGTTGTCACTGAGAATGTGAGAATTCAGATGACTTAAGCATGATTCTCAAATAGCCCTGATCAAGGATCATCAAGAATGGGATATTGATGATGCAATTGAGATTGTTGTACGATCTGCATCATACTCTTAGAGAGTGTCGTAAGATCTCACTTACTACGAGATACTATATATCTCATATTGGATGCACAGATACCTTAGAGGGTATTGGTATACCCATCCGAGAATTTTTTTTGATGTAATTCCACAATATGTGTCTACGAGTGTCTCGGTTAGTGGGAGCAATGCGATACTCCTTTGACTTGAGGTCAATATGCACGACATGTGTGGAGTGATGAACTTTGACCATGACCGACGCTTGCACCCTTCCATGGGTAGATATGGCTTGGATTGGGTTCATCACGAAATGCATGTGCGTGGTAGTTGAGCCAAGAATAGGATTCATTCCTCAATGTGGATTTAGAGAGAATACTCATCTTCTCATCATAATTGGATCTAAGTCGATGTACGTCAACTTGAACTTTGTGACCAAGTGTGACATACGTGATCAATTAGTGATTAGAGATAATATGATTAAGTTATTTGAATAGACACTTCATCATGTTAAAGATATAATCGAGTATTCGCGAATGAAATAAAATTATCATAATAGCCCATGTTTTAATTACAAGTAGTTGCACGTTTCTCGCAACATATTGATTTATTGTCTAGTGTTCAATTAAGACCATTAGTTTGACTAATTGCTCGATATATGAGGGCCTATGTGTCACACAACAAGTAATTTCCTTTACAGATTAAAGTTGGTTGATTAAGTATTAAATTGGATTTAATATTTAATTTATGGAGAATTAATAATATATTAATTTGGAATTAATTATTATTACTATTTAATTAAATTGGATTTAATTAAATAGGAATCTCAAATAATATATAGTATATTATTGTAGGAAAATATATTTAGGGAAAATCAAATCTAATGAGATTTGATTTGCAAGATTAGGAAATAATATTCCTAATAAAAATAATTTAAGATTTAAGTTGGGTTTCCCATATATATATGAGATCCAGAGATTCATTAAACACTACAAGAAAACCTAATTTCTCCATAAAATCTCTAGTCAGAATTTTCCTAGCAAATTCGTCTCGGGGATTAACGCTGGCAAATCAGTGTGGATCTGCTAACGGGGATTACGTGGATACCATAGTGGAGAAATATGTGTACAATTTACTGTAAGAATCCTGTTTATGATTATCCGTACTTAATTATGCAATTATATGTTCATTGTTGTTGAACTGTTTAATTTCGCTGTGCATGTATTACGTATTTACGTGCCTCTATATTCCAACATGTTCACCTTCCAAAGCCAGTTTTAAACACAATTAGTTATATGTTGCAGTCTCCAGAGTCAACAGCAAAAGTGAATAGATGTCACGATTCTGATGAAAAACCATGCAAGTATACAACGAATATGGTCTACAAAGAAATTTTAAAAAAATTATAATTAGAAATAATTCATATTTAGTGAGATTTAATATGTTATTTTATTGGTCCCAGTGTGAACGAGTGTCACACGTGTATGGGGGGATAATACACGTGTGTAGTGATTTTTCAACTTTTAAAACTTTTACTGAAATCAGTGAATCAGGTTGTCCTGATTTTCAGTCCTGAGAAGCACAAATTGCACTGAGTCAAAGTCTACTGAGACAATAACACTGAGCGGAGTTCGGGACTTGGATTAGCTCATCGATCCTCGATTTTTTCTCAGAGTCCAAATAAGCTTGGAGTAGATACTAATCTTACTGACTACTCAGGAGAGTTTATCAGTTTGACAACTATCTATACTAGCTTATCTAGACTGCGGAAAGTGTAGGCCCTAAGTTTTTACTCGTTTTACTTTGCTGAAAATCTTTCCTTAATGAAACTGTGGTTAAGGCTGTGATCAAGTTAATGCAAGTTCAGTGGATTGATTCCAACTGAATATCAGAAATGCTTTCAGTGAAATATGCAACAAGTAATAATACAAAGCAGAAAGCAAATAACACAACAAGTTATAGTTGTTCAGAGGCTCAAGCTCCTACGTCCACTCTCTCTGATCTTCAGAGAAATTCCTTAACACACTACTTCTACTACCTCAAGCTTTCAGACTTAACTCAGCAGCTTATTAACTCAACACTACTACGAGTTTTCAGGCTGAACTACTGCAGCTTACTAACTCAACACACACAAGCGTTCAGACTGAACAATCAACTTACTAACTTCTCCTCTAGAGTCTTCAGACTGAACACAACAGCTTACTAACTCTTTACAACTCTCTCACTTCCAACTACTACACACACAAACTTCCTAATCAAAGGGTTTAGGTTTGGTTGGTTTCCAACTAAGGTGAGATATCCTTTTACAATGAGGACACAAGTAAAAGGCTAGGATATCTCGAACTAAGCTTTAGATAAGATCTTTAAATCTAGACTTAGTAAATGAGCTATCTTCAAAGATGAAACACTTGGGAAATTCTAAGGGTTTCGAGTGCTTCACAAGAATGCTTGAATACAAATGAGCTCTGTGAGTTGCTTTGATTTCCCGTAACCTTGAAGTTTTCAAGGCCTCTGGTATTTATAGGTAACTCTCAAGAAATCTTCCTTTGAAAAACTCCGTTGGAGAGATAGCATCTCGGGTTTATTCTTTGAGTATATGGTGAACGACTTCATTAGGGTTTGAATGAGTCCTTGCATGCTTTAGGAAATATCCAGATAAGCAGCCAATCACCAATTTCTGTGAACAAGACAAATATTTCTTCTGACATTCTTCAGAGAAATATCGCTTTCAGTGTCAGGAAAGTACGCTGTTGTCGCCTCCTCATTGGTCGATATCTTCCTTTGAACAGAGATAACAAAAATGGATCTTTTTGTCAACCAATACTGAGTTGATACTTTCCTTAGTGTTCACGAACGTATGAAATTTTCTTTGCATGTACCCAGAATGAACAAACACTATTTAACTTGGAGTGATTTGTTCAGGTTATGTTGATTCAGTACATAAGAGTCTTCAGGATCTTGATCTTGATTCTTCTCGATCTTGAGTTCTTCAAGTCTTGAGTTCTTCCGATCTTGAGTTCTTCAAGTCTCGGAGTTACGCAAGTCTTTGAGATATCTTGATCCTTCAGTATGGTTTAGTTTTCAGTATAGTTTGGTCTGTTGGGGAATTAATTGTCCGGATCTATTCGGGATGAATATTTAAATACAAATTTAATTCTAACAATTATTACTAGCATGAATTAATCCTATATTAATTCAAACAATACTTAAACAACAGTTCACATAAATCCTACGCATGCGTAATTGCTACGGGTTTACGTGAACTAACCTGTTTGGAATGGCAATGGACTCGGTTGATAAGAACACACAAAAAAGCCTTCCCAAGTATTTCCTAGCCCTTGCTCGTCAATCCGGTGGAAGGAAACTCGCGAACAATTAACAAAAGGGAAAATAAATTATTTGTTGCACCACGTTTGTGGAATTCTAATTTTTCCAACACATGGAATTGCACACTCACAATTGAAGTTTTTTGAGAAAACACAATCTGTCGACGTTTCAAAATATTTGATATTTTATCGACGCTGATATTTTTCCGAAAAAATCAATTTCTGTGTTGTCTTGGGGATGAAAAATTCATCCCCTATTTATAATAAGGGGGGGACGAAAATTTTGGGTCAATTGGGTCCTTGGGAAATTTTCTTGCTTCTTCTCCAAGAAACAATCTTGAATATATCCAATATATTATATTTCCCAAAATATCTCCCAACAAAATCTTCTCCTCCTTATGTTATGGGATTTTCGAAAACTTCCTAATAAATAGCCAAGTGGGAGATTTCTTGAATTTAATGAGATAATCTTGTATTCCAAGAATACTTATCTTCATTCCATAACAAAATTCAAAGAAAATCTTTCTCCCTCTTTTATTTATTATTTTCGGAAAAAATAGAAAAATTAGGCAACAATAATTTATTTTATTTTAAACACATTTTTTCAGTTATTGGACTTTATGTATGGGCTACTTGAGGGGCCTTTAGGAGAATTAAGATTGGACCTTCCAATGGATCTTGAATTATCAATATTGAGCCACAATAATATTCAAGCCCATAAATATTAATTAATCCCACTACATAATTAATATTGCAATATCCATCTTAACCCATATTACTGTTAATATGGCTCCCGGTTATTATTTCCCGTGTTTAAGATTATCTAGCCCATTAATTAATTCAAGCCACTGAAATAGCTTTCCATTAATTAATATCTTTTGTCCTTGGTTAAGGAACGGTTCAACAATATTATCCATACCGGAAACTAGTTCCACTTGCAAGATTTGGTATGATAAATCTTATGAACCTCCCAAGGGGGAAAATCGATCAAGCGTACTTGCACACGATTCTTCGTATTAAATCTTAGCAATCGCATGTGACCAATAATATTGCCCATGATATAAAGTATTGAATCTCGTTGATTCTCTACCCGTAATAAGTCAAAGGAATAATTACTAACCACACGCGATCATAATTAAGAGACGAAGATTAAGAAATAACGAACCACTGAGGTCTAATTCTTCCTAGTTCGATCTTTGAAGAATTTATCCTCCCATGGGTCCCATTCAATTAAATCGATCATGTACTAGTGTAATCTCTTGGTCAAGACAAACCAATCCCGAGCCTTACACTTCAACCTTTCACGATGGATTGTTCATTTCCACCTAGGTCGTGAATAAGCGTACTTTTAGTTACAAAAAGGACCGTATTAATTTAATCTTACGTGATCCGGTATCACTAAATTAACTACAATGTAACACATACTATTTATTAAAACAGTTATGCAAAGAAATATATGTAACATTCAATGATATTTAAAGCATCGGTGATAAATAATTTATTTCAAGAATAAGATGCCAAATTCAGTTTTGTTATACAAAGTAAAAGCATACTTTCCAGTATAACCCCAACAATCTCCCACTTATACTCAAAGTCTGCTTTTAAGTATACTACAACATGTCTCGTGTAGTTACTAATACGTGACATCTAATGTCACCTACAGGAACCTAATAATATCTCGCACTTATACTCAAAGCAGATTGGCAACGGTCTTGACACTCATTCCTTCCACATGTCTCTCGAATGTATTCTGAGGCATACCTTTTATGAATGGATCTGCTAGGTTGTCTTCTGACGTGATCTTTGTCACCTCTATATCTCCTCTCTTAATGATTTCTCGTATAAGATGGTATTTCCTTTCAATGTGTTTACTGACCTTGTGGGCTCTTGGTTCCCTTGAATTTACAACTGCTCTGGCATTATCACAATAAACAATGATTGTGCTGAGTAAATTCGGAACTACATCCAAGTCTACTTGGAAGTTCTTGAGCCAAACCGCTTCTTTCGCTGCCTCGCAAGCAGCTACATACTCAGCTTCCATGGTAGAATCTGCGATACATTTCTACTTAACGCTTCTCCATATCATGGCTCCTCCCCCCATGCAAAACACATTACCGGAGGTAGATTTTCTGGAATCTAAGTCTGATTGGAAATCTGAGTCCGTGTAACCGATGGGGATTAGACTATCTGACTGATAAACCAACATTCTATCTCAAGTTCTTTTCAGATACTTCAAAATGTTTTTAACTGTCGTCCAATGCTCTTTCCCCGGGTTACTTTGATATCTTGCCACCATGCCAACGGCAAAGCAGATATCCGGTCTCGTGCACAGCATTGCATACATAAGGCTTCCGACAGCCGAAGCATAAGGAATGTCTTTCATGTCATCTATCTCCTTTTGTGTCTTAGGGCACATTTCCTTGGATAGATGGATTCCATGTCTGAAAGGTACGAAGCCTTTCTTGGAATCCTGCATGCTGAATCGCTTCAAGACAGTGTCTATGTATGAAGCTTGTGATAAGCCTATCATCCTTTTCTTGCGATCTCGAGTAATCTTGATCCCAAGGATGTGCCAGGCTTCCCCTAAGTCCTTCATATCAAACTGTTTTGAAATCCATGCCCTTACGTCTGACAGCACCTTTACATCATTCCCGATGAGCATAATGTCGTCTACGTATAGTACTAAGAATACCAATGCAGTTCTGACACACTTTTTGTACACACAACTAAGAATACTAAGACTTTATTACTTGATCAAAACATAGGTTCCAAGCTCTGGATGCTTGTTTGAGTCCGTAAATGGACTTCTTGAGCTTACAAACTAGGTGTTCTTGGCCTTTTTCACTGAAGCCTTGGGGTTGTTGCAAATAGATTTCTTCTTCAAGACTTCCGTTAAGGAAATCCGTCTTGACATCCATTTGCCAGATTTCAAAGTCGAGATGCGCAACAATCGACAAGAGAATTCGGATGGACTTAAGCATTGCTACAAGCAAAAAGGTTTCCTCATAGTTGATCCCTTCTTTCTGAGTATAACCTTTTGCCACAAGCCTTGCCTTGAAGGTTTCCACCTTCCCGTCCGGTCCTCTTTTTCTCTTGTATACCCACTTGCAACCAATGGGTTTGACCCCATTAAGTGGTTCGACTAGCTCCCACACTCTGTTATGATCCATAGAACTCATTTCGGCTTTCATTGTTGTTTGCCAAGAACCTGCATCCTTGTCTTGGATTGCCTCGTCATATGTCCATGGGTCTGATTCGTCTTGTCCGGGAATCAAGTCTGAGGACTCTCCTATCCCCATGAATCTCTCGGGCTGTCACACAACCTTCCCACTATGACGAGGTTCCAGTTGTGTAAGTGTGTCGTTTGGTATGTCATCTTGTACAGTTGGCACTGAGGTTAGCCCCCTTAGCTCATTTAAGGTAATCTCACTTCTGGGTTTTCTTTCGTTCATGTAGTCTTCTTCCAAAAATCTAAAGTGGGTGTTTATTACCACCTTTTGATCTTCGGGACCATAGAACATACACCATTTTATTCCCTCGGGGTATCCTATAAACAACCTTAATTCTGATCGAGGATCTAACTTTCCGGCTTCCTTGTCCAACACGTAAGCCGGACACCCCCAAATTCTCATGTGTCTCAGACTGGGCTTGCGCCCGGTCCACAATTCTTTGGGAGTTTTGGGAACCAATTTGGATGGCACCAAGTTCAGAATATAAGCCGTTGTTTCCAAGGCATGACCCCAGAACGACTTGGGTAGATCCACATAACTCATCATTGATCTAACCATTTCTAAAAGAGTTCTGTTTCTTCGCTCTGCAACCCCATTTTGTTGAGGGGTTCCGGGTGCAGTTAGCTGGGATACAATCCCTTCATCTGACAAGTAGTTCAAAAACTCATCGCTGAGGTACTCGCCTCCATGATCGGATCGTAGAGACTTGATACGTTTTTCCCTATGATTCTTTGCTTGAGCCATAAATTCTTTGAATTTCTCAAAGGTCTCAGATTTATGCTTCATAAGGAAAATATAGTCGTACCTTGAGTAATCATCAATAAAAGTGACGAAATACTCATAACCTCCTCTTGCTTTGATTGACATTGGACCACATACGTCTGTGTGAACGATTTCTAACACTTCTTTGGCTTTATTCCCCTTGGCTCCGAATGACCTCTTGGTCATTTTACCCTCCAAACATGATTCGCAGGTTGGGATTTGTTCAACTTGGAGAGACTCCAGTGAACCTTCTTCTACCAACCTTTGGATCCTCTTTGGATTAATATGTCCCAATCTTAGATGCCATAGAAGTGTCTCGTTCACGTCTTATGAACGTTTTCTTTTATCGGAAATAGTTGATGTGTTATAGGATGCATTTCGTGAGTGGTGTGCACAGTTAATTTTATAGAGATTATTCGACAACGTTCCATGACAAATAAATTTATCATAAAGAGAAATGGTAACAACTTTATCAAAAAGTAACCGAATATCCATCAAGGTAAAGTTTAGAAACCGAAATTAAATTATTTCTAAAACTAGGAACGTAAAGAACATCTCTTAAAATTAAAACTTTGTCTTCAAAGGACAGGTGCACTTCTCCCACTGCTTCAGTTGCCACTCTCGTAGCATCGCCCAGTGTGATGAGGATCTCACTCCCATTAAGTTGTCGGGTTAGATTGAACCCGTGAAGCAAACATGATCAGTGGATCCCGTATCAACTACCCACGAATGAGAAGTATCTGCCCGCTAAACAAGTTTCAACAACTAGTGCGTGAGAATTACCTTTCTTTTCCTTTTTTGGGGTTGGAACAGGCAAACCTCCATTGTCCTTACCGCTGTTGAAGCACTTCCTCTTTGGATTTTCCTTGACACCACAAGCATTCCTCATCTTACCATTGCCCTTGACAACAGTTGATCTTTTATTGCTTATGGCTTTTGGTCCTCTTCTTCTTCTTGCCTACCCTTGGCCTAGAAGATGAAGATGGACCACTTGTCGTTCAAAGCTTGAGTTTTGTGCCCCATCAACGTATCTGCCGCGACAAAAGTTTACTACAAATCAGCTAGCGAGGCCAAAGTGCTCAAAACTTTTGGGCAGAGAGTGGAGTAGCAAATTGATCTGGGTCTCTAAATCATAATCTGCACCCAGATCCTCAAGTTTGTTCAGATGAGCCATCAATTTTGAGTACGTAATCCCTTACGGGGTTGCCCTCCACCATTTTCAGCAATATCTCTCGCAAGGTGGTCTGACGAGCCCCACATTTTTGACTCATCAGTTGGCTCATTTGAATTTTGGTGTGTCAAGAATCCACTTGTGCTTTTGTGCAGTTAGGACAATCATAATTTTTCGTTTCCAATCAACATAGTTTCCCATACAATTGTCTTTAAGTATAATAGCAGTGGATTAAAAGGTTACGACATGCTGAACTGAAATAAATAACTATTTGTAAAAGTACAAAATTATCACAAGGTTCGATCACATGTATCATATTGAAATCTCAAAAAAAATATGAACGTGCATCAGCCAACATCTCAAAACAGTTTAAATAAGTCATGTGGGGTGGGTCATTATTTAAACACATTCAAGCAGGTTACAAACAAGAAAACAGTTATAAACCTTTAATATCCAGATTAATAGTTGGCTCCCACTTGATCAATATAAAATTGACAGCGACTTCGGGGAAGTATATGCATATCAATTTTATACCTAAGTAATAACCATGATTAAATACAGAATTATTATTTCGCTTTGAACGAGCCTCGTGGGGAGGGTCATCGTCGCCACTAATAATAATCCACAATCATCCGTTTGGAATTTATTCATGTGAAAGTCATCTTTTGACCGTCCCGTGGGGGGAATTTGTCCAAAAGAATTCACAAATAAATAAATCATGGAGGTCAAAATTAATTCAATTTTATTATCCGGAATAAAATTGTCAATTAATTATTTAAGCATACTTAGTAATTTTCGAAAGTGAGATTTTTCAAAATATTTTCTCATGCATCGCATATTTAAACACAATTTAAATAAGCATAAAATAATTCATAAACATCAAAACAAAAAATAAACACATTGGGCACATATATCCAATTGTCACGGTTAATTTTTGTCATGTCTTGATCTCGAGAAATCGTCTTCATAACCTTCATCATTCATCTCGAAAAGTTCGCCACGTCAAAAACGCGTCATCGACCACCCGCTCATGGGTGAGTGCCCGCCCTAGCACTCCCGGCCGTGTCGTCGGCGCCCGTCTTGGCGTCTTGTATGCTTAACACCCGCCAAGATCCGCTTCGGCAACCCTTGGCGATCCGCGCGATTGCATTCTCGGCCGCCAGCGTACCACCATGATTACCATGACGAGCTGCGCCCGCTCGCTGTCATGCCCCCTCGCGCCAAGAAGCTCGCCTTTTCGCCGATCCGCATCCGATCGCGCCGACGATCTGCGCGACGCCCGTCCGTCTCGATCGGCCTCGATCTCGCCCGCGCTTGGCCCTCGGCCTCGCCTTCCCCGCCTGCGTCTTATGTCTTTGCGTGCGTCCTTAACCTCCAAAACTGCGTTTGAATAGCGCATCGCGTCGTCTGCGCCCGGTTCCGGATTCATCCGTCTTTAATTCATCATCTTCGTCTTGGCTCACGATCCGATTGCAATTTATTTACCAAAAATAAATAAACCTAGATCTAGACTAGTCTATTACATTGAACGAATCAAACAAATCCTAATCTACTCGTGGATTTTCTCATTTAGGCAAAAATGAATTCGAACGAATCGAATTAAAAACCACAATTTATATGCATGCATAAATATAAACATTCATCAAACACCATGACAATTGGATACCTGCAAAAAAGATCTAGCAATTCTACTACCCAATTTTAAATTTAATGAAAACGAATTAAATTACAATTTAAAACTTCGAGCTTAAACCTGAGGCTCGATACGATTGTTGGGGAATTAATTGCCCGGATCTATTCGGGATGAATATTTAAATACAAATTTAATTCTAACAATTATTACTAGCATGAATTAATCCTATATTAATTCAAATAATAATTCAACAACAAATCATGCATATAAACAGTTCACATAAATCCTACGCATGCGAAATTTCTATGGGTTTACGTGAACTAACCTGTTTGGAATGACAATGGACTTGGTTGATAAGAACACACCAAAAAGTCTTCCCAAGTATTCCCTAGCCCTTGCTCGTCAATCCGGTGGAAGAAAACTCACGAACAATTAACAAAAGGGAAAATAAATTATTTGTTGCACCACCTTTGTGGATTTCTAATTTTTCCAACACATGGAATTGCACACTAACAATTGAAGTTTTTCGAGAAAACACAATCTGTCGACGTTTCAAAATATTTGATATTTTATCGACGCTGATATTTTTCCGAAAAGATCAATTTCTGTGTTGTCTTGGGGATGAAAAATTCATCCCCTATTTATAATAAGGGGGGGACGAAAATTTTGGGTCAATTGGGTCCTTGGGAATTTCCTTGCTTCTTCTCCAAGAAACAATCTTGAATATATCCAATATATTCTATTTCCCAAAATATCTCCCAACAAAATCTCCTCCAACTTATGTTATGGGATTTTCGAAAATTTCCTAATAAAAAGCCAAGTGGGAGATTTATTGAATTTAATGAGATAATCTTGTATTCCAAGAATACTTATCTTCATTCCATAACAAAATTCAAAGAAAATTTGTCTCCCTCTTTTATTTATTATTTTCGAAAAAAAAAATGGAAAAATTAGGCAACAATAATTTATTTTATTTTAAACACATTTTTTCAGCTATTGGACTTTATGTTTGGGCTACTTGAGGGGCCTTTAGGAGAATTAAGATTGGACCTTCCAATGGATCTTGAATTATCAATATTGAGCCACAATATTATTCAAGCCATAAATATTAATTAATCCCACTACATAATTAATATTGCAATATCCATCTTAACCCATATTACTGTTAATATGGCTCCCGGTTATTATTTCCCGTGTTTAAGATTATCTAGCCCATTAATTAATTCAAGCCACTGAAATAGCTTTCCATTAATTAATATCTTTTGTCCTTGGTTAAGGAACGATTCAACATTATTATCCATACCGGAAACTAGTTCCACTTGCAAGATTTGGTATGATAAATCTTATGAACCTCCCAAGAACCGTCGAACAAGCGTGCTTTGCACACCGCGATTCTTCGTATTAAATCTTAGCAATCGCATGTGACCAATAATATTGCCCAAGATATAAAGTATTGAATCTCGTTGGTTCTCTACCCGTAATAAGTCAAAGAAATAATTACTAACCACACATGATCCTATTTAAGGGACAAAGATTAAGAAATAACGAACCACTGAGGTCTAATTCTTCCTAGTTCAGTGCTGAAGAATTTATCCTCCTGTAGGTCCTATTCAGTGCATCAGTCATGCACTAGTGTAATCACTTGGTCAAGACAAGCCAATCTGAGCCTTACACTTTAACCTTTCACGATGGATTGTTCATTTCCATCTAGGTCGTGAATAGCGTACTTTTAGTTACAAGGGACTGTTAATTTAATCTTCTGTGATCTGATATCACTAAATTTACTACAATGTAACACGAACTATTTATTGAACAGTTATGCAGTAAATATATGTAACATTCAATGATATTTAAAACATCAGTGATAAATAATTTATTTCAGTAAATAAGACATAAATTCAGTTTGGTTATACAAAGTAAAAACATACTTTCCAGTATA
Organism: Stenogyne calaminthoides; assembly: GCA_037126765.1. Classification (NCBI taxonomy): domain Eukaryota; kingdom Viridiplantae; phylum Streptophyta; class Magnoliopsida; order Lamiales; family Lamiaceae; genus Stenogyne; species Stenogyne calaminthoides. Next base: position 20,501,165 of record JBBCBC010000032.1, read on the forward strand.
ACCCCAACAATCTCCCACTTATACTCAAAGTCTGCTTTTAAGTATACTAAAACATGTCTCATGTAGTTCCTAATACGTGACATCTAATGTCACCTACACGAACCTAATAATATCTCCCACTTATACTCAAAGCAGATTGGCAACGGTCTTGACACCCATTCCTTCCACATGTCTCTCGAATGTATTCTGAGGCAGACCCTTTGTGAATTGATCTGCTAGGTTGTCTTCTGACGCGATCTTTGCCACCTCTATATCTCCTCTCTTAACGATTTCTCGTATAAGATGGTATTTCCTTTCAATGTGTTTGCTGGCCTTGTGGGCTCTTGGTTCCCTTGAATTTGCAACTGCTCCGGCATTATCACAATAAACAATGATTGTGCTGAGCAAATTCGGAACTACATCCAAGTCCACTAGGAAGTTCTTGAGCAAAACCGCTTATTTCGCTGCCTCGCAAGCAGCTACATACTCGGCTTCCATGGTAGAATCTGTGATGCATTTCTGCTTAACACTTCTCCATGTCATGGCTCCTCCCCCCATGCAAAACACACTATCGGAGGTAGATTTTTTGGAATCTAAGTCTGATTGGAAATCCGAGTTCGTGTAACCGATGGGGATTAGACTATCTGACTGATAAACCAACATTCTATCTCGAGTTCTTTTCAGATACTTCAGAATGTTTTTAACTGCCGTCCAATGCTCTTTCCCCGGGTTCCTTTGATATCTTGCCACCATGCCAACGACAAAGCAGATATCCGGTCTCGTGCACAGCATTACATACATAAGGCTTCCGACAGCCGAAGCATAAGGAATGTCTTTCATGTCATCTATCTCCTTTTGTGTCTTAGGGCACATTTCCTTGGATAGATGGATTCCATGTCTGAAAGGTACGAAGCCTTTCTTGGAATCCTGCATACTGAATCGCTTCAAGACAGTGTCTATGTATGAAGCTTGTGATAAGTCTATCATCCTTTTCTTGCGATCTCGAGTAATCTTGATCCCAAGGATGTGCCCGGCTTCCCCTAAGTCCTTCATATCAAACCGTTTTGAAAGCCATGCCCTTACGTCTGACAGCACCTTTACATCGTTCCCGATGAGCAGAATGTCGTCTACGTATAGTACTAAGAATACCAGTGCAGTTCCGACATGCTTTTTGTACACACAACTTTCGAACTCGTTTTGATCAAACCCATAAGACTTTATTACTTGATCAAAACTTAGGTTCCAAGCTCTGGATGCTTTTTTGAGTCCGTAAATGGACTTCTTGAGCTTACAAACTAGGTGTTCTTGGCCTTTTTCAATGAAGCCTTGGGGTTGTTGCATATAGATTTCTTCTTCAAGACTTCCGTTAAGGAAAGCCGTCTTGACATCCATTTGCCAGATTTCAAAGTCGAGATGCGCAGCAATCGACAAGAGAATTCGGATGGACTTGAGCATTGCTACAGGCGAAAAGGTTTCCTCATAGTCGATCCCTTCTTTCTGAGTGTAACCTTTTTCCACAAGCCTTTCCTTGAAGGTTTCCACCTTCCCGTCCGGTCCTCTTTTTCTCTTCTATACCCACTTGCAACCAATGGGTTTGACCCCATTTAAAGCATCAGTGATAAATAATTTATTTCAGTAAATAAGACAGAAATTCAATTTGGTTATATAAAGTAAAAGCATACTTTCCAGTATAACCCCAACATGGTCTTCAGGATACTTCTGTGATCTTCAGATAAAACATTGAAACCTATTCTTAACCTAAACTATGTTTGCTGACTATACATGGTGCAGATCGTCCTGATAATTTGAAACCTGACCCTATACTATCAAGATCATCCTGAAACATGTCATACTCAGGGGTTTTGGGATCTAATCATAATCTTTATTAAATTCATCTCCCAACAATTTCCCCCCTTTTGATGATGCCAAAATCATCTTGTTACAAGCTTGCAAACAGAAATAAACCTAACATCTATTCAGGTTTCAATTTATAAAGCAAGAAAAACAAGTAAGGCAACCATCAAGCAATCAGTAAGATAATGAGATATTATCTTTTGATCATCAGAAAATCAGTAGATTTTTCATTAAAGCTCAAAGACCATCAGTACATGATTACAGAGAGTTTTCATATGCTATCTACTGAATCAAAAACAAACACATAACAAGATACATCAATCTTCATCAGATTCGATCTCATCAGCTGGTGGCTTCAGGTTGAAAAGGTCATAGTATCTGATCTTCAGCTCTTCTCTCTTCTGCATAGTCTCAGCATCATTTCCAGTCAGTCTCAGATACTCAGCTGATCCAAAAAGTCAGCATGAATGAAATCATAGTTGATCATCCCATTCTTGTATCTTGGTGGAGGGTACTTGATCTGTCCTGGAGCTTTGGACTGGTATCCCAAGGTATCAAATACATCAAATCATTTCTGGCAGATGTCAGTGTAGTTTTGCAGCAGGTAGGCAATGAATGCTTCATCTCTATCAGCATTGGGTTCAGACCAGTTCATCAGTACATCATTGTTGAACACAAACTCTCTCTTGGTCGTCTCCCATCTGTCATTCATTTCTATTGGCATCCATTTGTCTATGTGTGGCCACTGCCTCTTCCTTGGTTTAGTGCCTCTCCTCCTCTTGATCATCCTTTGAACACCTCCAAGCTTTCTCTTAGCTTCCTCCCTATCTTTCCTTGTCATCTCTGATCCTGACACTGAGATGGTAGCTTTTCTCTTTTTCTCAGCCTCAATTGTCTTTACAGTATTGTGCCAATCCCAGTTCAGTCTCTTGGTGGATACATCGTATTCACCAAAACCTTCCTTGAAGAGATCATCTATCTCCGATTCTGAATCCTTTTCAGCAATCTCCTGAGCCACCTCTTCCATATCTTCCTCAAATTCAGCAACCAACTTCCTCTGAGTAGGCTTCCTCATGATCGGCTTAGCAAGCTTCTTGGACTTTAGAGGTTTTTCTACAAATGCAGCAGGTTTCTTCTGAGGAATCAGGATACCATAAGCTTCCCCCTGCTTACTGGATTCATGAGTCCTCTGCCTCTTCGTCCTTTCCTCTAAAACCTCTATCGCAGCCTCAGGATGAATTACTATTTCAGGCTATTTTCTCTTTCCTTTCTGAATCTCAGTGAGTGCCTCTTAAGTAGGTTTTTCAATTGATGGCAAGGCAGCAAGCTTATCGTAACTTTCCCCTTTTTTGGCATCATAGTTTGCTATCAGCTCGGAAAGGGTTATGTCCATATGGAGCTGTTCTCTGCCAATCGACCTGACCTCTACCGCCACATGGAAATGTTCATCCTGAATTCTCTGTAGGACATTCAGGCCAGTGCTAGTGTCTTCAGCAAGACCACCATATATATTGTTTTCATCTTTTCCATCAAAAAGGTGCTCATTTCCTCAACAACAGACTTGATTATTTCTCCAGTCTTGGATTTCAGGAAATCCTCAAGAGCTTTAGATTTCAAGTCAAACTGTCTCTCCAACTCATCCTTCATCTCCTTAGCAACATCCTCAAATTTGGTACTGAATGTAGTAAGTTTACTATCAAGAGAAGAAAATAGTAAAGTTACCTGATCTGATGTCACCATGGATGAGCTCAGTGCTTTTATAGCCTCATCCTGAGAAACTTGTGTATCAGCAATCTTAGACACTTCATCCACCAGTGGTTCAATCAATGCTACTTATTCAATTATTGGCTCGAACTTGGTCAGTTTCTCCAGGATAGGTGTGAAATCAATAGCTAGCTGCGGAGGGATAGGGATTTCTTCCTCTTCTTCAGTCTGAAGACCTATTTCAACAGACTCAGTAGGCTTCTCTGCTGGATCCTGAGGGGTTTCTTCTATAGTAATCATCTAAAGGTCAGGAACGTTCTGAGCTTGTTCCCCCTGAGCAGATGCTCCAGCCTCAGCAGATTTCTGACTACCCTCAGCAGGGTCTTGATCAGTCCTGTCTTTGTCCTGAGTTTCAGAAGTCTCCTCAGGTTGATCCTTCTCCATCCTTTCAGCAAGTTTCTTTTTCACCAAATCTTCAAACTTATTTGTCTTAATCCTCAGTCTTTTCTTGCCTAAGCCTGAAAAGGCATCAAGTTCAGCAACCTCTTCTGCCCAGAATTCTTCTCCTCTGAAGTTTCCTATCCTCAACATCATGGCAAAAGATTGGTTTACTATCAGCATTGCCGTTTTCAGTCTAATGAACATATCCTGAAGGTCAGGATAATTGTCAAGTTCAGGAAATTTGTCCAACACAAATCTTCCTGCCTTCAATCTCCACTCCTTTTCTTCAGTTTCACCTTTCCTGAGTTCAGGAACAGGTAACTTCTCTTCAGAGCTAGAGATTGTCTCTGAAGGTATGGGAATTTGTGGCTCTGAGGGGTGAATGGTTGGGATCTGTATTTGGCTCTCTTGAATAGGTTTTTGGGAACCTGTGAAGATTTCTCGGGTAATTTTGTCATCCCCAATGCTAGTGGTGAGGATTTCAGTGAATACATCTTCTTCTCCCTCCATCTCAGCAACTTGTGAAATGGCCTTCACAAGTGTATCCAAAGGAGATTTCTCTCCTGAAGCCATCTCGCTGGTTTTTCTCAGACGCTTCTTCCTCTTTTGCTCTTCCTGAGCCTTCTTTTTCTCACCAACCTCCCTCTCGACTCTTAGATGTTCCAGAGCCTTCTTCCTCTTCTCAGGCTCTTCTACAGCCTTTTCAACCACCTTCTTGCCCTTGGACCGGGAAAGGTCAGCAATAGTAATTCTATCCTGTTCAGACTCAGAACTTTCTAACTCAACTTGTTATGTCTGTGCTTCAGGCTCACTTTGAACAGCCTGCTCTTCAGGCTCATCCTGAGCGGTTGAACTCCTGCTTTCTGATGTTGTCAGGGTTCTTTTCTGTGACTTTGGTTTTCTGAACATGATTTTGTTCCTGGAAAACATATTCCCTGATAATAGAAACATTTTCTTCCTGGGTAATGTTTCTATCAAAAAGCTTATCTTCATCCCAAACAATATCCTCCCAGACTTTTTAAACGTCCCTTGATCATATATCAACTTTGGGCTTTGACTCAGGATACAATCAACTAAAAACTTTAGCCAATTGAAATCCCTGGATGGTGAGTCCTCTATTGCAGCCATGAGCCTCAACTTGTTCCGACTCACCTGTTCTAGGCTTCCAGAGGTGCTCATTAAGCACTTGGCTACAATATCAATCAATACTCTATAAACAAGTTTTAAACACTTCTTGTTTAAAGCCCCTTTCAACTCAACCTTAGTAGATGCAAATCTATCAAGAATCTCTTGCTCATGCCCAATCATATAAGTAGCAGGATCATCACCTCTATTACTTAGCTCAACAACAGCGTTAATGTTTTGAAGTGATAGTTGTACCTCTCTGGTGACGACTATTTCGGCTTTGGATTTGGCATGGGTGCCAAAACTGAGTTGTGAAACAAGAGAGTCGTTGTCTCCTTCTCTTAGGTTTACAACGAATTGCAAAACCTCTTGTGGCATCTCCGATTCTGGTGTGTTGCTAACCAGTTTGTCTAACCGGGCCATTCGAAGCATGTTGAGGGCTTCTTCTTCAATCAGTGTTGTTTTGTTGTCCACCATGGCAACGACATGCTCGAAATACGGTTTCTCTATTTCTGCGAGATTCATAATCATCCCATAGCTCGGAAACTCCATTGTTAGGTTTAGAAGAAATGAAGGCTTTGAAATTTCTAGAGTGCATGAAATTTCCGGAGTGTTTTTTTAGTAAGGCAAAGTGTAGAAATGTTTGCAAATGAAGTAAATTTGCAATTTATATATGATCGCACAAAGTGGATCAATGGTTAAGATTAAATCCGAAAGAACGGTTGAGATTTAATCTTGGGTTGTAATAATCTCAAAATTTATTTGCTATTAATAGCAAATAAGCAGAAAAGCAGTTTTAATGGCAGCAAAATAGGGTGACAAAATGATGTATCACTCTAATCGAGGTAAACCCTTGGTGTCCTGCCAAAATTTTAGCCAATAATAAATCTTCAAACATTCCCGTTAAAAGTTCAGGTCTTTTGTATTTATTTCAAATGATCACTGACTGAAATAAATGCTTGTGAGTAAATGCATGTACCAAGTGTGTTTCAGGATTAATTGAATACTTAAATCTTACTGAACACTGACCATGACAAAACCATCCTAATTCTCAGTTTCCATCCTGAGTGGTATTTGTCCTGAGTTTTTCTTACTGAAAAACTTCATTCATCTGAAGAACTTCTCTCTTCAGGATAAATTACTCACCTGGATCCAACATCCCTAATTCAACTGATAGTTCCTGAAATCTTGACTGAGCCAAAGGCTTAGTAAGAATGTCATCTCTCTGTTTATAAGTATGAATTTTCTCCATCCTGATGTCTTTCTTCTCTACATGGTCTCTGATGAAATGGTGCCTGATATCCACATGCTTACATCTAGTGTGTAGTACAGGATTTTGTGATATAGCAATAGCACTGTTGTTGTCACAGAAAATAGAAACTTCATTGGTCAGAACCTTATAATCTCTCAATTGTTGCCTTAGCCAAAGAATCTGTGCACAACAACTTCCTGCAGCCATGTACTCAGCTTCAGTAGTACTAGTTGCTACTGAGGTCTGTTTCTTTGAAAACCATGATATCAGTTTGCTTCCTAGAAATTGACAAGTTCCTGAAGTGGACTTCCTGTCAATTCTGCAACCACCATAATCAGCATCTGAATAACCAGTTAATTCAAGGTTATCATCAGCTGGATACCATAATCCTCTATTCATTGTGCCCTTTAGTGTTGGGATTATACTAGAAAGTATGCTTTTTACTTTGTATAATCAAAAACTGAATTTCGGACTTATTTACTGAAATAAATTGTTTATCACTGATGCTTTAAATATTATCGAATGTTACATATATTTACTGCATAACTGTTCAATAAGTCGTACGTGTTACATTGTAGTTAATTTAGTGATACCAGATCACATAAGATTAAATTAACAGTCCCTTGTAACTAAAAGTACGACATTCACGACCTAGATGGAAATGAACAACCCATCGCAAAAGGTTGAAGTGTAAGGCTCAGATTGGCTTGTCTTGACCAAGATATTACACTAGTGCATGACTGATGCACTGAATAGGACCTACAGGAGGAGAAATTCTTCAGAACTGAATAAGGAAGAATTAGACCTCAGTGGTTCGTTATTTCTTAATCTTCGTTCTTTAAATAGGATCACGTGTGATTGGTAACTATTGCTTTGACTTATCATGGGTAGAGAATCAGCGAGATTCAATACTTTTTATCTTGGGCAATATTATTAGTCGCATGTGATTGCTAAGATTTAATACGAAGAATCGTGTGTAAGTACGCTTGTTTGATTTGCCCCCTTGGGAGGTTCATAAGCTTTATCATATCAAATCTTGCAAGTGGAATTAGTTTCCAGTATGGATAATAATGTTGAAACGTTCCTTGACCAAGGATAAAAGATGTTAATTAATGGAAAGCTATTTCAGTGGCTTGAATTAATTAATGGGCTAGATAATCTTAAACATGAGAAATAATAACCGGGAGCCATATTGACTGTAATATGGGTTAAGATGGATAGTGCAATATTAATTATGTAGTGGGATTAATTAATATTTATGGGCTTGAATAATATTGTGGCTCAATATTAGATATTCAAGGTCCATTAGAAGGTCCAATCTTAATTCTCCTAAAGGCCCCCTAAGTAGCCCAACATATAGTCCAATAACTTAAAAATGTGTTTAAAATAAAATAAATATTGTTGCCTATTTTTCCTTGCAATTTTCGAATTTTATGGATAAAAGGGGGAGAAAGATTTTCTTTGAATTTTGTTATGGAATGAAGATATGTATTCTTGGAATACAAGATTATCTCATTAAATTCAAGAAATCTCCCACTTGGTTATCTATAAGAGAAAATTCGAATTTTTTTGAAATATAGTGGGCAAGAAAGATTTTCTTAATTTTCTTGAAAAGATATTATGGAAGATATGTATTTCTTGAAATGCAAGAATATCTCATAAATTCAAGAAGATCCAAATCTTGGAATCTTGCTCATCAATTTCGAAAATATCCATAAAAATAGAGTAGGTGGGATTTTGTGGAATATTATAATTATGGGAAAAAGAATATATGAGATATATTCAAGATTTCTTGGCGATCAAGAAAAGATTTTCCCACATTATTTTTTACCCAAACTTTCGTCCACCACCCTCTATAAATAGGGGATGAATGTTTCATTCCCAACAACACACGAAAATTTGTTTTTCGGAAAAATATCAGCGTCGATAAAATATCAAATATTTTGTAACGTCGACAGATTGTATTTTTTTGAAAAACATCAATTGTGAGTAGTGTACAATTCCATGTGCTGGAAAAATTAGTAAATCCATAAAGGTGGTGCAATATAATTTATTTTCCTTTTTGTTAAATCGTTCACAAGTGTCCTTCCACCGGATAGTCGAACGAGGGCTAAGGGAATACTTGGGAAGTTCTTTTGGTTAGTCTAATCTGCCAGATCACTGTCATCCCAAGAGGTACATTCACGTAAACTCGTAGAATTCCGCATGCGTAGGCTTTATGTGAATTATTATATGCATGATATGTTGTTGGATTATTATTTGAATTAATATAGGATTAATTCATGCTAGTAATAATTATAAGAATTAAATTTGTATTTAAATATTCACCCCGAATAGATCTGTGCAACTTATTCCCCAACAAATGGTATCAGAGCCACGGTTTTGGGCTCTGAATTTTTTAAATTGTAATTTAATTCGTTGCCATTAAATTTGAAATTGGATAGTAGAATTGCTAGATCTGTTTTGCAGGTATCCAATTGTCATGGGATTTAATGTGTTTATTTATGCATGCATATAAATTGTGGTTTTTTAATTCGATTCGTTCGGATTCGTTTTGACCTCGTGAGAAAATCCACGAGTAGATTGGGATTTGTTTGATTTGATCAATGTAATAGACTAGTCTAGATCTAGGTTTATTTATTTTTTGTAAATAAATTGTAACCGGATCGAAAACGAGGACGGAGACGAAGAATTAAAGGACAAAATTCAGAACCATGGCGTGGCGCGCTTGGCGCCTTGTGGCGGGCGACTCTGCCGACTGCAGTGCGAGGTCTTGAGGTGAGAACAAACTCGTGCCAAGTGGTCTGGCCGGATCTTGAAGCGTCTTGCATCCGGCCTTTGCGATGGCTTGAACCTCCATTACTGTGGCATTTCGAGACGGAATATCTTTTCGAGACGATCGAGTTGGAGAAATTCAAGACGGTGTTTCTTCAAGATCAAGCCATGAAAAATCAAACCATGAAAATTGGATAATTTGTGCCCAATATGTTTATTTTTCTGTTTTGCTTGATTTATTTTGTGTTATCTTATGCTTTATTTAATTTGTTTAAATGTGTTTGCATTAGAGTTGCCCAATGAAAAATCTCACCTTCAAAATTACTAAGTATGTTTAAATAATTAATTGACAATTTTATTCTGGATAATAAAATTGAATTAATTTTGACCTCCATGATTTATTTATTTGTGAATTCTTTTGGACAAATTCCCCCCACGGGACGGTCAAACGATAGCTTTCACATGAATGAATTCCAAATGGATGATTGTGGGTTATTACTAGTGACGACGATGACCCTCCCCACGAGGCTCGTTCAAAACGAAATAATAATCCTGTATTTAATCATGGTTATTACTTAGGTATAAAATTGATATGCATATACTTCCCCGAAGTCCCTGTCAATTTTATATTGGTCAAGTGGGAGCCAACTATTAATCTGGATATTAAAGGTTTGTAACTGTTCTTGTTTGTAACCTGCTTGAATGTGTTTAAATAATGACCCACCCCACGTGGCTTATTTAAACTGTTTTGAGATGTTGGCTGATGCATGTTCATATTTTTTTTTTGAGATTTTAATATGAAACATGTGATCGAACCTTGTGATATATTTGTGCTTATGCATATTATTATTTATTTCAGTTCAGCATGTCGTAACCTTTTAATCCACTGCTATTATACTTAAAGTCAATAAAATAAATATGGAAACTATATTGATTGGAAACATAATTGTCCTAACTGCACAAAAGCACAAGTGGATTCTTGACACACCAAAATCAGATAAGCCAACTGACGAGTCAAAAATGCGGGACTCGTCAGATCACCTTGCGAGAGATGTCGTCGCTGAAATTGGTGGAGGGCAAACCCGTAAGGGATTACGTCCTCAAAATTGATGGCTCATCTGAACAAACTTGAAATTGGTACTTCACTCTCTGCCCAAAAAGTTTTTGAGCATTTTGGCCTCGCTAGCTAATTTGTTGCAAGCTTTTGGTCTCGGCAGAGATGTTGATAAGGCACCAAACTCAAGCTTTGACGGCAAGTGGTCTGTCTTCATCTTCTAGGCCAAGGGAGGCAAGAAAAAGAAGAGGACCAAAAGCCATAAGCAATAAAACTCAACTGTTGCCAAGGGCAATGGTAAGATGAGGAATGCTTGTTGTGTCAAGGAAAAACCAAAGAGGAAGTGCTTAAGCTGCAGTGAGAGAGGACAATGGAGGTTTTGCCTGTTCCAACCCCAAAAGGGGCGGAAAGAAAGGTAATTCTCATGCACTAATTGTTGAAACTTGTTTTGCGGCGTATACTTCTCATTCGTGGGTAATTGATACGGGATCCACTAATCATGTTTGCTTCACGGGTTCAAATTGATCCGACAACTTAGTGGCAGTGAGATCCTCATCACACTGGGCAATGCTACGAGAGTGGCAGCTGAAGCAGTGGGAGAAGTGCACTTGTCTTTTGAAGACAGAGTTCTAATTTTACGAGATGTTCTTTATGTTCCCAGTTTTAGAAAGAATTCACTTTCAGTTTCTAAAATTCTGTTAATAGACACTTAGTTTCTTCTAATAAGAATGAAATCATTTCTTGAAATGATGAGTGTATCTGTTATGGGACATTGATGGAAAATCTCTATACAATTAACTGTGCACACCACTCACGAAATGCATCCTATAACACATCAATTGTTTCCGAGAAAAGAAAACGTTCATCAGATGTGAACGAGACACTTCTTTGGCATCTAAGATTGGTTCATATAAATCCAAAGAGGATCCAAAGGTTGGTAAAAGATGGTTCACTGGAGTGTCTCCAAGTTGAACCAATTCCAACATGCGAATCATGTTTGGAGGGTAAAATGACCAAGAGGGCATTTGGAGCCAAGGGGAATAGGTCCAAAGAAGTGTTAGAGATCATTCACACAGATGTATGTGGTCCAATGTCAACCAAAGCAAGAGGAGGTTATGAGTATTTTGTCACTTTTGTTGATGATTGCTCAAGGTACGGTTATATTTTCCTTATGAAGCATAAATCTGAGACCTTTGAGAAATTCAAAGAATTTAAGGCTCAAGCAGAGAATCATAGGGAAAAACGTATCAAGTCTCTACGATCTAATCGTGGAGGCGAATACCTCAGCGATGAGTTTTTGAACTACTTATCTGATGAAGGGATTGCATCCTAGCTCACTGCACCCGGAACCTCTCAACAAAATGGGGTTGCAAAGCAAAGAAACAGAACTCTTTTGGAAATGGTTAGGTCTATGATGAGTTATGCGGATCTTCCCAAGTCGTTCTGGGGTCATGCCTTGGAAACAATAGCTTACATTCTGAACTTGGTGCCATCCTAAACGGTTTCAAAAACTCCCAAAGAATTATGGACCTGGCGCAAGCCTAGTATGAGACACATAAGAATTTGGGGGTGTCCGGCCTACGTGTTGGACAAGGAAGCCGAAAAATTGGATCCTCGATCAGAATTAAGGTTGTTTGTAGGATACCCCGAGGGAACAAAAGGGTGTATGTTCTATGGTCCCGAAGATCAAAAGGTGGTCATAAGCACCCACTTTAGATTTTTGGAAGAAGACTATATGAACGAAAGAAGACCCAGAAGTGAGATTACCTTAAATGAGCTAAGAGGGCAAACATCAATGCCAACTGTACTAGATGATATACCAAACGACACGCTTTCACAATCGGAGCCTCGTCGTAGTGGGAGGGTTGTAAGACAGCCCAAGAGATTCATGGGAATAGGAGAGTCCTCGGACTTGATTCCCGGACAAGACGAATCAGATCCATGGACATATGACGAGGCACTCCAAGACAAGGATGCAGATTCTTGGCAAACAGCAATGAAAGCCGAAATGGGTTCAATGTTTCATAACAGAGTGTGGGAGTTAGTCGAACCACTTAATGGGGTCAAACCCATTGGTTGGAAGTGGGTGTACAAGAGAATAAGAGGACCGGACGGGAAGGTTGAAACCTTCAAAGCAAGACTAGTGGCGAAAGGTTATACTCGGAAAGAAGGGATCGATTATGAGGAAACTTTTTCGCCAGTAGCCATGCTTAAGTCTATCCGTATTCTCTTATCGATTGCTGCGCATTTCGACTTTGAAATCTGGTAAATGGATGTCAAGACAGGTTTCCTTAACGGAAGTCTTGATAAAGAGATCTATATGCAACAACCCCAAGGCTTCATTGAAAAAGGCCAAGAACACCTAGTTTGTAAGCTCATGAAGTCCATTTACGGACTCAAACAGGCATCCAGAGCTTGGAACCAAAGTTTTGATCATGTTATAATGTCTTATGGGTTCGATCAAAACGAGTTTGAAAGTTGTGTATAAAAAGTGTGTCGGAACTGCATTGGTATTCTTAGTACTATACGTAGATGACATTCTGATCATCGGAAATGATGTAAAGGTGTTATCAGATGTAAGGGCATGGCTTTCAAAACAGTTTGATATGAAAGACTTAGGGGAAGCCGGACACATCCTTGGGATCAAGATCACTCGAGATCGCAAGAAAATGATGATCGGGTTATCGCAAGCTTCATACATAGACACTGTCTTGAAACGCTTCAGCATGCAAGATTCCAAGAAAGGATTCGTACCTTTCAGGCATGGAATCCATCTATCCAAGAAAATGTCCCCTAAGACGCAAAAGGAGATAGATGACATGAAAGGCATTCCTTATGCTTCGGTTGTCGGAAGCCTTATGTATGCAATACTGTGTACGAGACCGGATATCTGCTTTGCCGTTGGCATGGTGGCAAGATATCAAAGTAACCCGGGGAAAGAGCATTGGACGACAGTTAAAAACATTCTGAAGTATCTGAAAAGAACTCGGGATAGAATGTTGGTTTATCAGTCAGATAGTCCAATCCCCATCGGCTACACGGACTCGAATTTCCAATCAGACTTAGATTCCAGAAACTATCTGCCTCAGTTTGTGTATTTTCATTTGGGAAGTGTAGCCATCAAATGGACGAGTGTGAAGCAGAAATGCATCACTGACTCAACCATGGAAGTCGGGTAAGTAGCTGTTTGTGAAGCAGTGAAAGAACCGATATGGCTCTAGACCTTCTTAGTGGACTTGGATGGAGTTTCGAATTTGTCTAGCAATATTTGCTAGGGGCAGTTGCAAATTCAAAGGAACCAAGAGTCCACGAGTCAAACAAGCACACTGAAGGAAAGACATCTTATACGAGAAATCATTAAGAGAGGAGATATAGAGGTGGCATAGATCGCGTCGAAAGACAACCTAGCTGATCCATTCACAAAGGGTCTGCCTCTGAATACATTCGAGAGACATGTGGAAGGAATGGGTGTCAAGACCGTTGCCAATCTGCTTTGAGTATAAGTGGGAGAAATTATTAGGTTTGTGTAGGTGACATTAGAGACTACACGAGACATGTTGTAGTATACTTAAAAGCAGACTTTGAGTATAAGTGGGAGATTGTTGGGATTATACTAGAAAGTATGCTTTTTACTTTGTATAATCAAAAACTGAATTTCGGACTTATTTACTTAAATAAATTGTTTATCACTGATGCTTTAAATATTATCGAATGTTACATATATTTACTGCATAACTGTTCAATAAGTCGTACGTGTTACATTGTAGTTAATTTAGTGATATCAGATCACAGAAGATTAAATTAACAGTCCCTTGTAACTAAAAGTACGCCATTCACGACCTAGATGGAAATGAACAACCCATAGCAAAAGGTTGAAGTGTAAGGCTCAGATTGGCTTGTCTTGACCAAGAGATTACACTAGTGCATGACTGATGCACTGAATAGGACCTACAGGAGGATAAATTCTTCAGAACCGAATAAGGAAGAATTAGACCTCAGTGGTTCGTTATTTCTTAATCTTCGTTCTTTAAATAGGATCACGTGTGATTGGTAACTATTGCTTTAATTTACCATGGGTAGAGAATCAGCGAGATTCAATACTTTTTATCTTGGGCAATATTATTAGTCGCATGTGATTGCTAAGATTTAATACGAATAATCGTGTGCAAGTACGCTTGTTTGATTTGCCCCCTTGGGAGGTTCATAAGCTTTATCATACCAAATCTTGCAAGTGGAATTAGTTTCCGGTATGGATAATAATGTTGAACCGTTCCTTGACCAAGGATAAAAGATGTTAATTAATGGAAAGCTTATTTCAGTGACTTGAATTAATTAATGAGCTAGATAATCTTAAACATGAGAAATAATAACCGGGAGCCATATTGACTGTAATATGGGTTAAGATGGATAGTGCAATATTAATTATGTAGTGGGATTAATTAATATTTATGGGCTTGAATAATATTGTGGCTCAATATTAGATATTCAAGGTCCATTAGAAGGTCCAATCTTAATTCTCCTAAAGGCCCCCTAAGTAGCCCAACATATAGTCCAATAACTGAAAAATGTGTTTAAAATAAAATAAATATTGTTGCCTATTTTTCCTTGCAATTTTCGAATTTTATGGATAAAAGGGGGAGAAAGATTTTCTTTGAATTTTGTTATGGAATGAAGATATGTATTCTTGGAATACAAGATTATCTCATTAAATTCAAGAAATCTCCCACTTGGTTATCTATAAGAGAAAATTCAAATTTTTTGAAATATAGTGGGCAAGAAAGATTTTATTGATTTTCTTGAAAAGATATTATGGAAGATATGTATTTCTTGAAATACAAGAATATCTCATAAATTCAAGAAGATTAAAATCTTGGAATCTTGCTCATCAATTTCAAAAATATCCATAAAAATAGAGTAGGTGGGATTTTGTGGAATATTATAATTATGGGAAAAAGAATATAGGAGATATATTCAAGATTTCTTGGAGATCAAGAAAAGATTTTCCCACATTATTTTTTACCAAAAATTTCGTCCACCACCCTCTATAAATAGGGGATGAATGTTTAATTCCCAACAACACACAAAAATTGGTTTTTTCGGAAAAATATCAGCGTCGATAAAATATCAAATATTTTGTAACGTCAACAGATTGTATTTTTTCGAAAAACGTCAATTGTGAGTAGTGTACAATTCCGTGTGCTGGAAAAATTAGTAAATCCACAAAGGTGGTGCAACATAATTTATTTTCCTTTTTGTTAAATCGTTCACAAGTGTCCTTCCACCGGATAGTCGAACGAGGGCTAAGGGAATACTTGGGAAGTTCTTTTGGTTAGTCTAATCTGCCAGATCACTGCCATCCCAAGAGGTACGTTCACGTAAACTCGTAGAATTTCGCATGCGTAGGCTTTACGTGAATTATTATATGCATGATATGTTGTTGGATTATTATTTGAATTAATATAGGATTAATTCATGCTAGTAATAATTATAAGAATTAAATTTGTATTTAAATATTCACCCCGAATAGATCTGTGCAACTTATTCCCCAACATTTAGATACCTTAGTATCTTCTTGGCAGCTTCCATGTGACTAGTCTTAGGATTAGCTTGGTATCTTGCACATATCCCAATAGCAAAAGTAATGTCAGGCCTACTTGCTGTGAGATAGAGCAATGATCCAATGATCCCTCTATAAACAGTATGATCAACTGATTTGCCTTCAGGATCAGGATCAGGATCCATCTTGTAGTTAGTATTCATGGGAATTCTAACTGCATTGCAATTCTGAATACCATACTTGGCAATCAGATCTCTTGTATATTTTGCTTGATTGATGAAAATTCCTTCTTTAGATTGTTTCACCTGAAGTCCTAGAAAGAAATTCATCTCCCCCATCATTGACATCTCAAACTTACCTTTCATCAGTGTAGAAAACTTCTCACACAACTGATGATTTGGGGATCCAAAGATAATGTCATCCACATATATCTGAACAAGTAAGATATATTTCCCATCTTCTATCCTGAACAAGATTCTATCCACAGTCCCTTTGGTAAAACCATGATCAGTAAGACATTGAGATAGAGTGTCATACCATGCTCTGGATGTTTGCTTCAGACCATACAAGGCTTTCCTGAGCCTGTAAACTTGGTCATTCTTGCAGAAGCCAGGAGGTTGTTCCACATAAACCTCTTCTTTAAGCACACCGTTCAGAAATGCACTTTTCACATCCATCTGATATACCTTAAATTTCATGTGAGCAACATATGCAAGAAACAATCTAATGGCTTCTAGTCTTGCAACTGGTGCAAAGGTTTCATCATAATCCAAGCCTTCTTCTTGGGAATAACCTTGTGCAACTAGCCTTGCCTTGTTTCTTACAATGACATTATTTTCATCTCTTTTATTCTTGAACACCCACTTAGTTCCAATGACATTGTGCCTCTTAGGTTTATCCACTAACTCCCACACTTCATTCTTAGCAAACTGATTTAGCTCTTCTTACATAGCCATGATCCAGAAAGAATCTTGAAGAGCTTCTTCAATCTCAATAGGTTCTTTCTCAGATAGGAAGCAGCAGAACAAAGCACTTTCTCCATGGAACCTTCTGGTTTTAACTCCTTCAGATAATTCTCCCACAATTTGACTTGTAGGGTGACTATCTAACCATGTTCTTCTGGATGTTCCCCTTTCAGTATTGTCCTCAATATCAGAAATGTTAGGTTCAGGTAATTCATTAAACTCAGGGAACAACACAAAAGGAAAGAGTGAATCATCTTCCTCGGGGATATTTCATTTTGAACATTGTCAGTGATATGTGTTCCCCTTTGGTTGATGGATTCAGAGTTTGCCTCAGCTGTGACCACATCATCATCGGCATTACATACCTGAGTTTGAACTGATGTTTGTTCAGATTGGTCAACTTCAGTGTGTTGGCTTTCCTTCAGTGGAGAACTATCATCCTGAGTACCACCTGCCAGAGTATTTTCATCCTGAGTCTCTTCTGCTTCTGAGTCAGTTTCACTCCATTCATAGTAAGTGATTGACTTCTTCTTTTCAGTCTCAGATGATGTTTTGGCATTCTTCTTCAGGCTAAGTCTGGTGATCCTCTTTGTCAAGTCTCCTGAATCAACTTCCTATTTCTTATGAACACAAGTAGATTCATCAAAAACAACATGAGGTATTTCCTCCACAATAAGAGTTCTACAGTTGTAAACTCTGAAGGCTTTACTAATTTCAGAATATCCTAAGAATATCCCTTCATCAGCTTTGCTATCAAAAGTTTTCAACTGATCTTTACCATTATTGTGTATGAAACACTTACAACCAAACACACGAAAGAAAGAAACAAGAGGCTTCCTTTCATTCCACAGTTCATATGGAGTTTTTCCTTGATTCTTCTTGGTCATGGATGGATCATTCGATGTCCTGCGAGAAAAGTTGTGGGGTCATGATTTGCAAAGGTGTTATTTAAATACAAATTTAATTCAAAATCTCTTAGGAATGTCCTATATTAATTCAAATAATAATTAAACATCATTGTCCCTCGCGATGCGAATCTTCTTTTTCACGTGAGCATTCATGGCGGTGTTTCTAACCAAAAAGGACTTCCTTTTCAAAGAACACCATTTTGTTGTGGGGTCCTTTGTTGCACCACTTTTGATGTTTCATGTTGTTCTTGGGAATATTCCATTCATCCCTATTTATAGGATAGGAGACAAAATTTTGTGATATAATATAAGTTTTCTTGGTCACCAAGAAATTTGAATATATCCCATATATTCTTTTTAAAATATTCCACAAAAAATCCACCGATTTTGACCACACTAAGGTGCAGAATCGAGATTTGGATCTTCTTGAATTTATGAGATATTCTTTTCAAGTACATTTTCCATAATATCTATTCAAGAAAATCAAGAAAATCTTTCTTGCCCTCTATTTTCGGTTTATGAATAACCAAGCTTGAGTTTCTTTTCTTAACTAAATTCAGAAAATGACCCATGTATATTTCTTGAGTAACAATCATCAACTTACTACCAATGTATATTTCTACCATTAGTACTCAGGAGAATTAAGATTGGACCTTCTAATTCTTGAATATCTTATTGATCAAAGAGATCCATATGTAACAATTGAAGTATTCTATCGATATCCATCTTAACCCATATTCTATGGCTTTGCTTTTGAATGATGCTTCTAAATGTTTGCCTTTCCATTAATTAATATCTTTGCATCACAAACATGATCTTTATTGAACAATTTCATTTGGGTAACCCCCTCCCAAGTGCTAATCTTGCAAGTTTGTTCTTAGCAATCACATGGACCAATAATTTTGAAGTTTAAATGGTTCAATCTTTTGTGCCAAGTAAAGCAATAACCAATCCCACGTGATCCTTTTCAGATAAGGTTTTTTTCCATGGCCATTTAAGCATGTATCCATAGGAGTAAGTTTCAATCGAAACCAAGATACACATTTTCTTTTCTAGTACCTTATCAAGAATTTAATCTTGTTGTGAAATATTATCTTTCACATAGCATGCAAAATATATATAACTTTGAGAATTCAACATTGAATCCTTTATCACAGAATTGATGATAAAAAGCAAGTTATGCTTTAAACCGCATCACATATGATACACCATGGATATGAATCGAGATATAATATGGTTGATCAATTTCAAGAGTTCCATATCCTTTTGTCTTTTTCGATGATCATTTGGAATTATCTCCAAAAAGTTATCCCATGAGGTTCTTTCTACTACCAATGTATCAACATAGTCGGTCCATATGAGCAAATGTTTGTATCCTCGTCATGTGTCTTGAGCATCCACCGTCCAATCTTGCAAGTTTGTTCAAGTTTAAATGGTTCGGTCTTTTGATAACCATTTCAAGAGCCTTTTGGCCATTAAGCATGTATCCATAGAGTAAGTTTCAATCCCCAAGATACACATTTTCTTTTCTAGTACATCGAAACATATGTTGTCTTTATTTTCACTTACAAGTTCTTTGAGTGCCATTATCCTTTACCTACAAAAACCGAACAAATTAAACCGGCCTTAGGTACCCATTTGGTGTTTCAAGGTCCTATCAAACATTAATTATCTCAAAAAGTTATCGAGGTTCCTTTTGGAACCCAAATCCTTTGTCCATGATAACTCTAATGACTTTAGAGTGGCCTTGATTTGTCTTCCATAAACATCTACATACATATTCACCACCCTTTAGGTGCCTTGGAAGTATCCATATTCACCACCAGTGTATGAGTGTCAGCCTTAGCATGAACATGAGCCTTTGAATTTTTCTTGGGTTCAGGCCTTTTGTTCCATTGCTTTGGCTTTGGTGCAGCTGATCTCTGTCTCTGCTGACTTGGGTTCAGGAAACCTTTACCCTTAGGCAAGTGGGGTTTAGGTTGCCTGTACTGAAATTGTGGTCTTTAAGTATCCTGAGGACTTGGTCTCCTCTTCTGAGAATTTCTCTACTGAGTGTTTCTCTTCTGAGGATTCCTCTGATGGTTCAGGGCAGATCTCTTTAGGTTAGTATTCTTAGCCTGAGGCTTTGAAGTACTGGCCTGAGGATTTCCTACTGATTGTACAGGTTTTCTAGCATTTTTCTGAGGTTTGGGCTTTCTTTCCTGAACTTTCAGGTTCTCTAAAACCATAGGTCCTTTACCCTTGTCCAAAAAATGGGGTTGTTCTTCAATAAGAAGATCAGTACGAACCGCCGGTTTAACAAAGACAGTCTTGGTGCCACTTGTAGAAGCAGCATTCAGAAGATCATGTGAGGTTCCCCCTGGAATATATCCTAATCCCGCTTTTATAGTTGCAGGTCTTTGATAACTCTGAATTTCATCTATTGCTTTAGATGCAGAATTCAATAGAGCTAACTTTTTCTGCAAACTATCCTCACTTTTCTTTAGAGTTTCATGTTTCTCAAAGAGGTCATTGAATTCAGTTCTGATAAGCTGATTTTCTTCAGTGGATTTCTCTAACTTTCCTTTCAGGGCCTCTACCACCTTCTCTTTCTCTGAGAGTTGTACTTTCAGAACATCAAGTTCATCAGTTACTATTAATTGAGAAGTGATCTCAGTAAAATAAGAGTTTTTCCACTTTAGATTCTCAGCAGTCAGCACTTCATTCTGCTCTTGAGTTTCTATGAACAGTTCCTGTAACACAGAATAGTCCTTCATCAGATTCTCAAAAGAACCCATCAGGTCAAAATTACTGGTTACAGATGAACTTGATAACTCAGGTGCTTGTGTAGGAGCAACAACAGAGATAGAAGAATTTACCTCCTCAATAGCAACAAGGCAGACATCATCACTATCACTGTCTAAGAACATCTCTGAAGAACTGGATCCTTCCTTAGAATGTTCTTTTTCAACAACCATTGCCTTCTTGCTGGACTACTTCTTGTCTCTTTTGGTTTGCCGACCCTTTCTTTCTTTGGAACTTAACTCAGGACAATCATACTGGAAGTGACCTATCTTTTTGCAGTTGTAGCATCTGTTGGTATCATCATCCTGATCTTTTTCTTCTTTGGATTTGTAGTCCTTCTTTTTGGATGAAGATCCTTCAGCTTTGTAGTCTTTCTTCTTCTCAGTAGACTTTTCTTCAGCTTCTGAGTTGTTCATGTTCCTGTACCTGGTATTTTTATAATACCTCTTATATTTTCCAAATTTGTGGTTCATTTTCTCAAACCTTATTGCCATTAAGGCAATTGTCTCATCTTTTTCATCCTGCACTTTGTTAGATGAAGTCTCAGGTTCTTTAGAATTACAGATTTTACTTTGTGCTTTGAAAGACACATTTTTGTTAGATGAAGTATCATCTTTGCTGTCAGCTTTCTTAGTTTTCTTATCAATTACAAACTCATATGCTTTCAACTCAGAGAAAACTTGTTGATATGGCATAAAAGCAATATCTTTGGTGTTTTCAATCACAACAGCATGATTATCCCATTTCTTAGATAGTCCTCTAAGAATTTTCAGAGCAATTTCTCTTTTAGGATACTTTTTCCCAAGAGCACTTAGATTATTCATAATGCTAGTGAATCTGACTTCAAGTCTTTCAATAGATTCACCATCTTCCATTTCAAAACCATCAAATTTAGCAATAGCCACAGATAGTTTGTTTTCTTTGATATGATCAGTGCCTTGACACATTATAGCAAGTGTGTCCCAAATGTCTTTGGCAGTTTCACAGTGAGAAATCATTCCCATAACACCATCATCAATATTGCTATATAGAGTATCTTTAGCAATATAATCCAAGTTAACCAACTTCCTTTCTTCAGAAGTAAGCTGATCATCGGATTTAGGAAATTCATCCCTTGGATCATCTTTTTCAGCATCAGTAGATCTAGGATTAACAACCTTAAACTCAAAAGGTCATTGAGACACAACTCTCCACATTCTCTCATGTTTAGAGTACAAGTGTGCATGCATTCTCAATCTCCATAGATCATAATTCTCAACTGAGAACATATGTAGTTTCTTAGAAGGCATGATGAAGTGACCTTGTAAGATATCAGCAGTAAGATCTATTCAGTAGACCACCAAAGTCTCTAAGTAAACAAGACTATGGCTACCAAAGCAAGTGGTCAGTTAGAACCACTGCTCTGATACCACTTGTTGGTCCCGGTGTGAACGAGTGTCACACGTGTATGGGGGGGGAATACACGTGTGTAGTGATTTTTCAACTTTTAAAACTTTTACTGAAATCAGTGAGTCAGGTTGTCCTGATTTTCAGTCCTGAGAAGCACAAATTGCCCTGAGTCAAAGTCTACTGAGACAATAACACTGAGCGGCATTCAGGGACTTCAGATTAGCTCACTGATCCTGATTTTTCTCAGAGTCCAAATAAGCTTGGAGTAGATACTAGTCTTACTGACTACTCAGGAGAGTTTATCAGTTTGACAACTATCTATACTAGCTTATCTAGAGTGCGGAAAGTGTAGGCCCTAAGTTTATACTCGTTTTACTTTGCTGAAAATCTTTCCTTAATGAAATAGTGGTTAAGGCTGTGATCAAGTTAATGCAAGTTCAGTGGATTGATTCCAACTGAATATCAGAAATGCTTTCAGTGAAATATGCAACAAGTAATAATGCAAAGCAGAAAGCAAATAACACAGCAAGTTATAGTGGTTCAGAGGCTCAAGCTCCTACGTCCACTCTCTCTGATCTTCAGAGAAATTCCTTAACACACTACTTCTACTACCTCAAGCTTTCAGACTGAACTCAGCAGCTTACTAACTCAACACTACTATGAGTTTTCAGGCTGAACTACTGCAGCTTACTAACTCAACACACACAAGCGTTCAGACTGAACAATCAGCTTACTAACTTCTCCTCTAGAGTCTTCAGACTAAACACAGCAGCTTATTAACTCTTTACAACTCTCTCACTTTCAACTACTACACACACAAACTTCCTAATCAAAGGGTTTGGGTTTGGTTGGTTTCCAACTAAGGTGAGATATCCTTTTACAATGAGGACACAAGTAAAAGGCTAGGATATCTCGAACTAAGCTTTGGATAAGATCTTTAAATCTAGGCTTAGTAAATGAGCTCTCTTCAAAGATGAAACACTTGGGAAATTCTAAGGGTTTCGAGTGATTCACAAGAATGCTTGAATACGAATGAGCTCTGTCAGTTGCTTTGATTTCCCGTAACCTTGAAGTGTTCAAGGCCTCTAGTATTTATAGGCAACTCTCAAGAAGTCTTCATTTGAAAAACTATCCGTTGGAGAGATAGCATCTCGGGTTTCTTCTTTGAGTATATGGTGAACGACTTCATTAGGGTTTGAATGAGTCCTTGCATGCTTTAGGAAATATCCAGATAAGCAACCAATCACCAATTTCTGTGAACAAGACAAATATTTTTGCTGACATTCTTCAGAGAAATGTCGCTTTTAGTGTCAGGAAAGTACGTTGTTGTCGCCTCCTCATTGGTCGATATCTTCCTTTGAACAGAGACAATAAAAACGGCTATTTTTATCAAAACCAATACTGAGTTGATACTTTCCTTAGTGTTCACGAACGTATAACACTTTCTTTGCATGTACTCAGAATGAACAAACACTATTTAACTTGGAGTGATTTGTTCAGGTTCTGTTGATTCAGTACATAAGAGTCTCCAGGATCTTTTGATCTTCAGATTCTTTTGATCTTCAGGTTCTTCTAATCTCCAGGTTCTTCAAATCTTCAGGTTCTTCTGATCTTCAGGTTCTTCAAGTCTTCAGGTTCTGCAAGTCTTCAGGATATACTGCTCCTTCAGTATGGTTTAGTCTTCAGTATAGTTTGGTTTTCAGAATACTTCTGTGATCTTCAGATAAAACATTGAAACATATTCTTAACCTGAACTATGTTTGCTGACTATACATGGTGCAGATCGTCCTGATAATTTGAAACCTGATCCTATACTATCAAGATCATCCTGAAACATGTCATACTCAGGGGTTTTGGGATCTAATCAAAATCTTTATTAAATGCATCTCCCTACATATTTTTAATAACATTTTGCGTAGTTGTCGAATAATTCATGTTAAAATAATCATTTTGATCATTCACTTACAATTACAATTTATTAATAATATTTTATTTAGGTATACATATATGATGTTCTTGATATATGTATTTCATACAAGATGCTTAATTTAAGTGTTGTTTTAAGAATTTTAGTTTTTCATATTCTTATGTTACGTCTAATGATTATGTGATATATTCTTCACCATATATCAATCTTATACATTATAATTGTAATTTTTTAGTAAATTTTTTATAAAAATACTTTTTTGATAAAATATATAAATTATATTATCAAAATTCAAATATTTTTAACTGTATATAATCAAAGATTCAGAAAAGATGGATTAAGATACAATTTTTAAAAAAAATATATGAAATCAAATAATTAGACACAGTCTCATGTGCAATTGGTGCCCGGATTTAGCCCCAATCCTACTCATATATCCACAAAACATGTCTAATATATTCATTGGTCAAGTATTTTTTTTAATGGGTCATTCAGTTGCATGAATGTACGGTGCACTTGGGTGCACAAGAGACTCACTCATAACTAAATTGTTCTCAATACTTAAATGGTGCTAGAATTAATATATTTCACAATTAAGCATTAATTGATATATTATTATTATTATTATTATCATCATCATCATCTACATAAAATAGCAGAAATCGATCAAAATATAGTAATCATTGGATTTTCCAGCAAAAAAATATTGCCAAATTAAGAAACAATTTTTTGATAAAAATATTAATAAATTATTATGAAGAGAAAAGTTTGCTTCTAATTTTGACATTGATATAGCAAAGTTCAAATTCAAAGATGTTCAAAGTCAAGATTTGGAAAGTTTAGTTGAATACATATTTATTTCTTCTATCTCCATTCCCTACAAATCTAAACTTTTATTTGATGTTCCAACAACAAATATTTTTTATTTTATATTAAATTTAAATTTTTTGAGAGATTAATACTTTCTCTGTAAAAAAAATAGTATCATAAATAAATAAAAAAGTTTTTTCAGAATGAAAAAATATTTTAATATGAATACTTATAAAAATTGAATACAATTTAATTGTGTAATTACAACCGTCCATCGCACGTGTTCAATTAAATTTATAAAATCCATCAACTTCTAATAAAAAATAGGTTATACAATTAAGTAAATTTATAAAATCTAATAAACCACGTCAACTTTTTAAAAATACGTTGTAAAATTAAGTACTAACTAATTGATATCTTAAGAAAAATTATATGAGTTAAAAATTATCAATAATATATGGAATAAGTTAGGAATATCCACGCACATATATACCTCAAAATATAGAATTTCAAACATAATTATCTTAATACTATAGTTAAAGTAACAACACCAGGTAATTTATAATATAAGGTTGACATATAATTACTATCACTCACATGTATTTTTAATACATTCATTATAATACATTTTTTAAAGGGCTAGGTCTTGTATGCACTCAAGTGCACCGTGCACTCATTATGCATTTTAGAAGCGTGTGACATATTATATTAAAAAGTGTAATTATTAATATGAAAAAATAGTTGCACGGTTCAGTGTAAATAAGTTGCACTTTTCTGTATAGCAACTCGAACGATTCTAAAATACACTATGAGTGCACGGTGCACCTGAATGTACATGATACCCACTCTTTTTAAAATTATAATCTCTTGATTTATCATCTTTGAATCGTAAAACTTGCATTGCATTTATAAAATATTAAAAATACAAAACATGAGTAGAGTTGAATTTAATAAGATTCACACTTTTAAAAAAATTTAATTTAAAAGTAATAATATAATATATTTTTTTAGTGTCAATAAATTTTGGCTCTGAAATGTTGACCCGAGAGAGAAACGAAAATATTTGGTAAATTTGATTATTTTCGGTTGGATTCCTCGTGCCAAAATATGGTGTTTCACTCATGTTCCATATCCTCTAAATTTGACACATATCCCATGTTTTAATTATTTAAAATTATAAACTATATACCCTAAATTATGAATCATAAACCCTAAATTATGAATCATTCAGGCCGGGTGAACCATCAACTACTTGGATCGAGTTAAGTCCCAGTCGGATAACATAAAAAAACTGGAAAAAAAAATGAAAATTTAATATTCTTATTTAGATTTTAAATAATTAAAATAGAAGAAAGATATCAAATTGAGAGGTTATGAAACAGAGGGTGGAATACTCAACTTTGGAACAGATGAATCCGTGCTGATTATTTTGGCCAAAGATTAGGATAACCCATTAATCTCAGATTATGAATCCACGTTTTATCTCAATCTAATTTCTCCCCAAATAAATAAATTATTTATTTCTCTAATAAATAGAAGATGAGTTGGTGAACCCTAATCCTATAAATTCCTCAACTCATGCCTATTTCACAAATAAATCCAGAATATCGACCGACCCTTCTGCGTGAGTATTCTTCACCCTTCGATTTCAATGACGCAATTTTTTCTTAATTATTATACATCTCTTTTAATTCTTCTTTTTTTTTGCGGCAGTCTCTCTTCTTTTGTTCAAATGATGTTTAATTTGTCGGTCAATTGGTTTGCGAGAAGCCATTCAAATGTTTACACTTTTCTTATAATCTTTTATTCAAATTATCTCTCTTCTGAAAATTGATTTGCGAGAAGCCATTGAAATTATGTTTACCCTTTTCTTATAAAATTTAACTTGAGCCTTTGGTTACAACATTCTCCTTTACTCGGTGGTTAGTTTAATTCATAAAACGTTCTAATAATTTACTTCATCTGTCCCATAGTTTATGACTTAATTTCTTACCGTTCATAAAGATTTATTGATAAAATGTTGGGTAGAAAGAGTTGTTTATTATTATATTTTATGTGATAAAGTGATGGGTAGGTAGAAAGAGTTGTTTATTACTCCCTCCGTCCCGTAACACTTTGCATCAACTTTTGGGCACAAAGATTAAAAAAAATTGTTTTATGGGGTAGTAAGTATGTATTGTAAGATTATAAATGGGGAATATTATATCCAAAAATAGGTGTGCAAAGTCTTATGGGACAGACCAAAAAGAAAAGTGTGATAAGTCTTCTGGGACGGAGGGAGTAGTATTTTATATGGTAAAGTGATAAATCAACTTTACCAAAGAGGGACAAAAATAATGATAACTTTATCATAAATTATGGGACGGATGGAGTAATTATTTTAGGTGACGAGGATTAGATTATTAATAGTTTGAGGTGGAGTTCTTACTTGTTAATTTATTTACTTTGTCATTAAATGTTTACGTGAATTTATTGATTGTTACTTGTTATGTTATACTATGTTGGCATATTACGAAAATTATTTGATTATTTTCGGCCGGAAGGTCGTTGGTAAGTTTGGGGAACTCCACCATATACAAAATGACTAGTACACTGACACTTTATTTATTTATTTATATATTATATGTGACTTGATGATTTTATTTATGTGACTATTGAATTTTTTTTTTAACTTTAAAAAGTTTGTGGATTTAGAAAATTTATAGACATCGAGTTTGGCTAACTTTTTTTATTGATTTACATGAATTTTTACAGACTTGATAGGATTGTGGAATACACTTTTTTTATTGATTTACATGGATTTTCATAGATTTCGGCGCTGAAACTATTGATGCAAATATATATGAAATACACTTATATATAAAAAAAGTTATCCAAATCTTCATCTATTTCTCCTTCTTCTATTTCTTCTTCCAATATTTCACGATTTTCCATGCTGCATATAAAAAAATGGGAACATGGTAAATAAGATTAATTAAACCACACGCTATGAATTAAACAAATATATCGATTCAAGTACAAAATCAAGGATTCATATATTCAAATGCATACAACTTAAAGCAACATATGACTCAAACTCTAATGCACGGATTCTTCAAAAATTAACAAAGATAATGATGTGGATTACTTTGGGTGCGATTCGGGATTCGCTTTGAGATTAGCACCTTCGATTACGCGGCTAATCCCAATTTTTTTTATTTTTTTATTATCGGATACGCGTATCCTGTTCCGAGGATACGCGTATCGGATACGTATCGGGATTTTTTTGTAAAATTTATTAAATTTTGGGGTTTTTTTTTTTGTAAAAAACTAAAACTTACTAATAATTTGAAGGACACACTCTAAAACTTATTAAATATTAAAATTTATTAATCTTTTATTATGATTTATGACTTGTATGGGTTAATGATATTTGATTTAATTGTTGTTTTGTTACTTATGGGATGAATTTCTTGATATTATTACTCGTGTTTTAAATACTCTTGATATTACTACATGTGTTATATATAATTGTTGTAAATTTTTTAATATTATTACAGGTGATATATATAATTAAATTAAAAAAATTGACGTATCATGGTCGTATCGTATCCTAAAAATTTGAAAATCTACGAATCCCCTCACCCGAATAGTATCGTATCTACACCCCGCACCCGCACCCGCACCCGTGCAACACATGACTCAAATAATAATAAAAATACGGAATTCATTAATTTTAAGAATTAATGACTCTGAGGTACAAAAAAAAAAAAAATCAGTGACTCTAAGGTACAAATGCAATTTTTAGTGACTCTAAGGTACAAAAAAAATTGTATTTTGTTTGAAAAAAAAATTATACTTTGTACCTGAGAGTCACAAAAAAATTGCATTTGTATCTTAGAGCTTTTTGCTCTCCCACTTTGTACCTTAGAGTTTTTTCCCCTAATTTTAAATATGTGATCAAAAAGAAAGTCTTAAAAAGATCCCCAACAAAATAGTGATAAAAAATAAAGTTTTAAAAAGATCCCCAATAAAATATAGTATAATATCTAATACATGACTCAAATAATCACTATCCTCTAATCTTGTAAGCTATCCAATTAGCTCTTTCTTCAATAGTCATCTTAAAAAAAAAACTTCTTATTTTGACTTGGTGTCAAGCAAGTCAAATGCCTGCGAATGTCTTCATTTAAATTTGGGATCTCTTTGATAGCATCCTAAGTTGTATAAGCTTTTTCTCTTTTCTCTAGTATGATATCTCTTTTCTCTAAGAGGCTATGAACTCCTTCAAAAGTGTTTGTTAGTTTTTAATCTCTTCCATGACACCATTCTGAGGGATATTTTTAGTAGAGCTAAATTTATTTCATATTGAGCTCTATTTTTTTGGGTTGACTTCTTCTTTGAGTAGAGACCTCGGACACTTTAGGGAACCCTGAAGGTGGTGTGGAACCAAATAGTGGATCATTTTGAGATAATCCTACTAACATCTCATTTTCAGCATCATAATTCAAATATTTTATGCGTACATTTCTATTTTTATCATCTCATAATGTCCTTGCATCAGTTGCACTACCCAACTCAATGGAGCTTTTCCCTACAGTAACACCATTTCCTACAGCAATTTTTAAGTCGTCATAATCAGGACATTCCCCATAGCGCAAGTTCGCGTCTTTTGAGTGAACCTAGCATAAATAAAGAAAAAAAAATTATTAATTCACTATATTCTCAAAATAAAATAATTGGAATCTTCACTGGTTGGCACATGATTTAAATGACAATTTATGGATTTCTTGCTTTGATCTTGAAACTGAACTTTTCAGCACTTTTCCTCCTCCTTCTCCTCTTTGTTGTAATGAAAAGAAAATTGATAATGTTCTTCTCTATGCTGTGGAAGGCCACCTGTGTTTACCAGATTATATATCGAAGACTGACACAGTTACCATTTGGTTGATGAAGGAAAATGGGGTCGAGAATTTGTGGGTAAAGGAATTTGTCATCAAATATGGCCTTTATCCTAGCTCTAAATTATTTTTTCCTATGAGAGTTTCCAAAGATGGAGTCACCTTTATGGCACGTCATTCCAATTCTCTTTTCTACCACTCCAAAAGGATAAAACTACTCGAAAATTTTGCAACTTTGGAGGGTGTCTCTATATGACTTCAAGCTCCTATACTCCAAGCTTTGTTTCACTCAAAAGTTTCAAAATGGAAAATACTCAATCTAATTTTGATACTTTTGCATTTTAAAATACAATTAATCTACAAATGTATTTTACGCGGATTGTTTTTTTTTTGCAGTGGGTTTGTGGACTGATGGTGTTAATGTTTGAAATGTTTTTATTTTCCTTCGACATGCTATTAGTCTAAATTTTGTTTTATGTGAATTATTGTGGACTAGTTTATGTGTAATTGATGCCTGAGTTTTTTTGTGATCAAAAAGTTTAGATCTAAATAACCTCAAACGAATGTAACACTAGATAATCAAACTTCTTATGGTGGTGACTTTTTGGATTTAATACCAGCTTATACCCAGTAAATCCCTTTAGAATAGAATCAAGCACAATAAAGAATTTCAATTCATCAATATTCAAATATTCTTTCTCATCAAATCTCTGAATTGTTCCTGTTTTGTTCTCACTTACAACTCCAACAAGACAAACCCACTCGTTTTGAGTTTGTATTTTAAAGTCGGAATACAATTTTCGTGTGAGACAAGTTTGAGTTTGTATTGCACAAGAGTTAAGAACACATTGTTTAAAAAAATTGAGAATTGAACCTGAAGCCAAATATAATAATAAACGACATGGAACACTAGGTTACAATAAATATTTAATAAACATATCTTTCTATAAATGTATATACGCCCGTCCAACTGAAGCCCACAGCCCTTACCCGCCCTGTCAGACCCGTGCCCCACCCAACCCACATTTTAAAAAAAAAAATTATATTAATTATAATGTATTGCATATAATACTATGGTGTAATATTTCACTAGAGTCATATTCCAAAAAAATGGAACACTGTTATTTTAATTATTTTGCAGAATTGTCGGCTCAATTTTGTTGTGCAGAGTTCAATTTTGTTGAAAATAATGTAATGTATATAATCTAAGTTGTCCCCTCAATAAAAAAAAATACTCCCAATGTTTTTCACTTTTCTTTCCTATCGGTCTCACATTCTATAAATGGAAAAAGAAACTTCGCTACCCATAATTTTTATCCTCACTTTTTAGAGTTCTATGAACTTGAATTATTTGACATATTTCACTCATTTCTAACATATTTTTCTAAACCACTAAACGTAACCCGTATTATACACTAGGTAAGGTCAATTACCATAAATTAAAAACAAGGTTCATAGAATGTTTATACAAGTTTTTGTCCATTTTTTCACACAATATTACAAAAAATGTCACTTAGGGATGTGTACATTATTTAGGGAGGTAAACATTTTATTGATCAACAAAACAAAAGGACAAAGCATCAAGTAAAATTAATCTATGAGGATGAAAATTATGGGTTGTGAGAGTTGTCATTTAGGGATGTGCACATTATTTTAGAACGGACAAAAAAAAATATACATATTATCCCGGGACGGAGGGAGTATTGCTTAATACACTCATCCATTTCCCCACCCCCGGGTTTACTTCCTCTTTCTCCACATATAATTCATTTCGTCTCACATGAATCATAACAATAGGTGGAGTGCAAAATATGAATAAAGGTCATGGAGAGAAAGATATGCTCATTTCACAGGATTTTTTTTTTCCGTTGCATTTTTATTGTTCACGCAATTCTGGAATTCTTTTGTTCGACCAATTAGGATCGAAAAAAATCAGTATTGTTCGACCCGGATCGAAATAGTTAGATATTCCACCACGAGACACACTTGTATAAGACGGACTCACGGTGAGACGGAACATAAGTTGGGGCATTGAAGCTTTAACATTTTGAGAGGGTGGATATGATTTGTACTAAATTGTAATCCGTCTCAGGCATAAGACCGTCTCATATGAGTTTTTGTCAAATGTAAATATTGTGATATAAGTGTTTAAAGTCTAAAAAATGGGCAGCTAAAATGAGGGAGATGATGATATCACAAGAGTTGCTATTATGCTATATATGATCAAAAAGGTTTTGCATCATTCAAGAAATGTGCAAATACTACCTACCCACACATCTGATGTTAATTGTATGAATCTATTCACTATTTTAACCTAAACACCAGTAGCTAAGTGAAAACTCAATTAGAGGAGGATGTCTTGTCCTTCCCTGCCAAAATCATTGAAATCTGGAGCCCCCGACTGAACGCTTGATTAAACAGAAGCCGCGTTTGGAACTCAGACACAAACGGGAACCACGACAACACAACGATTGGCATGAATATAAACAGCCCCATTACTGCTTCATATGCTCTCGCCAACTCCCTCACCGAATCCCAGATTCCGATTCCTTTCAAACAAGATCGGCATGCTTGAGCAATCTGCGATGTGATCACAATCGTCCATTATAGCAGGGAAAAGTACTAAAGAGAACTAATAGTTGCAAAACAATTCACCACCGAAACATTTCTAAGAAAATAAATTATAGTAAACATTATCAAGGAATTATTTGACTACAATTTGACTACAAAATTATACATAAAATAGCACAACTGTGAGAAATAACTGATACATGATGATGACAATTCGTATACAGTACTATACTTACCAGAATAAGGGCCCATCCGGTGGGCATGAAGGCCAAGATAGCAGCAAATATATCACTAACAACAAGACCGCACACCACGAATAATACGGTCATCACTGATACAAATCCCAGGAACAAGAGTGCTTTCAGAATCCTGAACATAAGCTGAAAGTCTGTACCAAATTTCCGTCTTCCCATTGAGACCATCTGTTTCCACAAACCAAAAGAAGTTGCAATTAAGCATATCAGATTGGATAATTTCCAGAAGGAAAATCACAAACAGGGGCATTAAACACTAAGGTAATGTTTGATTTGGGATTTCAAAACCAGTTTCCGGATTTGGAAATCCAAAATCGATTCTGCTTCGGGATTTTGAAATCCTGCTTTAAAACCACCACAACAATACCTATAAACCTACTATCACACTTTCAATTCAATCAATTCTCTCTCCTTACACTTTAATATATTTAATTCATCACACCCACATCACCCTATCTCACCAACAACAATATAATAATGCAACATCATTCACTCTTACACATTGATTTGGCATATAGTTTAAATTTTGCCCTACTTAAATCTCAAAACAAACACACAGCATTACTATTCATCAGATTTCAAAATCCACTAAACTTTGAAAATCAGTTTTCAAAATCCACTCTACACCCAAATCAAAAATCACCTAAATGAAAAATCTAATTACTTATTGTCGAAAATAGTGTCATGAAAGTGACATTTTATAAGAAATGCAGGTTAACCATAGATTTATATAATTCCAAAAAGGAGACATACCTTCAATACCAGAAGTGCTGTTGCCATAACAAACCAAGATAGTCCATAAACCTAAGGAGATTGTTTCAAAGGGAACGATGAGAACCTAAATAGAAGTTTAAAAAAAATGACATGATAAGAGCAATGATTGAAGTAGTCTTTACCAGGATATTCTTGGTCCCATGCGATATCTTAAGGTGATAAACAATCCCAAATTGGTAAATAAAAAACCGAAATGCAAGGACAATTTCAAGCACTCGTCCCCGTACATTCGTATACTTCAAGTGTTCCTGTTCTTCATTCCACCACGATTCCCAGCTTTTATCAGGAGAAATCCCAATCCCTCCACGGTTTCCCATCCACCTTTTCCAATCACTCCAATCATCCACGGTTTTTTGCCACTCAAATCCCGATGGATTGAAAACAAAAGGAGCAAACAACCAAGATGCCACTAGGAACCACATCGAGAAAGTAATGAAGAAGTACAACGACGAGCTTCTAGAAGAATCCCCATACAGCTTATAAACAATCAACAATATGAAGAGCTCCAACCCTTTCACAAAGTGACTACGAGAATACAGTCTGTAATTATCAGCAAACATGGCATGAAAAACAACAAAACCACGACCTGTAGCTCGGTATTTAGAACCTCCATGCAAAAGGGTTCTTCCGTAATAATGCATTTTTGTGCCTAGCTGGAATGTGAAGAACACTGAAGCCAGCTGGAGCTGCATTACGATTACATCACCCACAGCACTACGAAATCCTCTTTCAAGCCCGATTTCCATTGCCATGGGAAGAACGAGTAGTAAACCAAGCTGAAAGAAAGACTGAGTAGCTAAAGCTTCTTCAAGAGCTTTATTCTGATGAATTAATGGATTCTCCAAAAGACGTTTTTCCAACCCACTCAATACCATGTATAATCGTCCGTATAAAAACACATAGACCGTAAACACAGTAACCTGAGAGAAATTTCCAATTAGAGTAGACCATGGATAGTTGCACCCACCTTTTTTGATAAATACACCCACATTTCATCAGGGGTGTGTTCATTTATCATTTTGAGGTATCTTAGGGGTGGGTGTATTTAACAAAAAATGTGAGTGCAGATGTGGATGTATTTGAAAAGGAATTCACATACCATGCTACTGAAGTAAAAACCAACTGTTGTGAAATAGAAGGACAACATTCGGTAGAAATCAAATCGACGTCCAAGTCGATAGACATCTCGACTAAGTGTTTGCTCTCCATTTCCATTTGCAACCTTTGCCTCAAAAAGGGATATCTGATTCATACCGACATCTCGTCCCTTGCCTACTTGGATATATTCATGATGAGTTACATAGCCTCTTCGTAGTGTTGAATTGTAGCCTGAATATTATAGTAACATAATTAAAGAATTAAACAAAGAAAAATATTGTGCCTCTAGAAGCATGCCTAAAAGTGGATATTACCAGAAAAAATGTCTTCACTCAAGTTTATTGTTTTTGAAGCTTTGCTCATTCCCCCCCTTGTCAAGTGAAAGATTCTGTCAAAAATATCAGGATGTCCATAGTGGAACCTTACCCTGAAAAACGAAAGGGATAATTTGAACATCAAATTTGGTAATATAAAAACAGCTGACTTCCAATTTGAATCAAGCTATCGGGAAAGGGAATGTCAATTATCATACATTGATATATGAAATTGTGAATCATCACACTAAGTTCTGATAATTTGATCAATAGATATTATGATATGGTCAAAGCCAGATTCACAGAAATGCTAATCAAGGGTAAATAATTTTATATAGGGATAATATCATTTTTGATCCCTAAAAGTTTACCCTCTTCCAGCTTTCGTCCTCCTCTTTCACTCACTACCAGATTTTTTACTGGAAGTACACTTTTACTCCACATTTGGTCCCACGGTTAGTTAACCGTCTATTGACTGACAGAATTTACTATTTTGGGTAACTGAGATTTTATTGCTAGAAATAATAAGGGATGAGAGATCCCAAGAGGTTACAAAGTATAGCAATTAAAATATAGAAAACATAGAGGCTGGTCTAAAACATTACTCCATAAAGAAAAAGACCAATTTCCAACAAACTCCAACAAAGACAAACCCTTAAAACATATAGTGACTTAATGACCATAATGCTACTGTATACTTAGCCCTATCCCATATGATTTGTACAGTTTATTGTATACAAGCAAGCCAAATTCCCAGGAGCATTATAGCTTTATCAAAATTATCATAACACGTGATACAACCCAAAATACCCAGTGGATAAAGTAACTGGCCTTAAAAATTACAGATTACCTTAGTGGGTTCGCAAGAATTCTTTGCCCAATTGTCACAAAACTGGTTTCTTGTTTGGACATAAACCAAGCTAGTGAAGAAACACTATGATCAAAGGACAAACATTAGCATATTCGTAATAGTGTATATATCTACTTTTCTATCATATATGGTGCTTAAACCCTAAAACAGAATATACAGACCTTCCTGTAAAAATATGCTCCCTGAGTCCTAAAATTGTAGGTCTACGTTGTCCACGATGAGTTTTCAAAAATTCCTCCAACACATTGCGCATCTTGAAAGCTTCCTCAAAATAATTATCCTGTGGGAGAGAATTTATAAGTACCATTATGAAGATAATTCACAAGTAGATACTGAAAAAGAAGTGAATATTGTATTCATTAAATAAATGTCTTCCACTATCACACCATTTTGCTTCAAAGGTTTTTTCTTCATAATCAAAATGAAGGAAGATATATTGCTTAGTGCTTCATTGAGTGCTGGCAATATGTATGCATGAACAAGGGAAAAGATTTCCTGACCTGATTCATATCTATAGTTTGCAAGGCTTCTCCACGAGTAAAAATGATAGCATGATTTTGATTCTCAGGTTTCCCTTCACCAATTTCTGTTGGAGGACCTGGAAGCTTGATACGATATATTTCCTGGCATATGCTTATTTAATAAGGATATTTTGGACTTTTCATGTTTGGATAAAATTGGATAAAATATTAGGTGGGTGTGTTTATAAGAAATGTGGGTGCAATAGATCTATTTGCACTTCCATTAAGGTTAATTTCATACCTCATCCAACTTCTCCCCACCCTTGACCAATACAGAATAATAAAACTTCTCATTTTTCCCGTTAACTGTCTCCTCTCTCTCATCTATATAAGCAACGCGTAGAGATGGATACCTTCAAGATCCAATTCAAATTATTAAAAAAAAAAAAGGAATAAATCATACAGATATGTAAATATATAATTGAGGTTTTAATCCAACTTACGCCAGCATAAGATTCAAAATATTGACATAACAACTCCTGTCTTGAGGATCACTAGATTTTTTCTGATTACCATAAACCTGACATGATACAACATAAGTGAATTTCAGGTCTGCAAAAGCTTGTGCTCGTTCCTTGAGGATTCTGTAGTCCCTATGATTTGTATCAATGGCCCGATATCCACCAAAAATGGCTGCAATTATAATGAAAAGGATGATAGAAGAGGTGCCAATAAAGCAAAGATTTATTTAACTACAGAAAAAAAAAAGATTTAGAGGTTTCTACCAACCATTATCATCAGCAAAATCCAAAAAGCATTGAAGTTCCAAAGTCTCCCGATAATACATCATCCCTCTTACTAGTGGTTCGAACAAAAAATCATTAAAAACTTGGCCAAGGAAAACATATATTATTACACACAGTTGCTTGTATCTAACCTGTTCGAGCAAGAGTCTGTCCCCTGTACGATACCCATTCACGATCCAATTCCGCCCGGTCTTTATTGGAACAATCAAGTTTGGAATCAGTAATCCGCTCCTCATAATTTTTCCATTCATCTGCATAATGAAAAATAAAGGGGGATTAATGGGCGACAAGGTCTTGTATGCACCACGTGCACCGTGCAACTCAAGTGCATTTTTTAATGGTATTAGTTGGTTCACTAAAATGTATTAGTTGGTTCACTAAAATGTATTAGTTGTTTTCACTGAACAATATTAGTGTTTTCACTGAAAAGTATTAGTTGCATCAGTAGTACTGTGCAACAGATGTACAAGAGACCCACAGTCATTATAAAGAAACAATGAACTTAAACTCACCAGGATATATTTTCTGGAGATAAAATAGGGTTGTAATGCCATCCTCGTTTGCCTTGTGAAGCTCTTCCGTCGAATAGAGAACAGGTTCTTTATAGTAAGGAGTCAAAACACTGAAACACAAATAGAGTAATACTTTAACCAGAATCTCCAGATAGCCAGCACAGTTGCCCAAGTTCTCAAGATTGGCCATTATATTTGACAAAAATGTAAATACTAAATATACTGAAACATGTAATTAAATAATATATAAATGGCCAGTTATTGAATCATGATAATGCTCACAGAAAAGTACCATGTTATCCAGAAATGAAAGCACACGGGAAAACATTGACAATGTTGTTATATAATGGAGTCACTTTTCTCATCACAACCCAAATTATGAATTTAGCTTCTCAATATATAAATTTATTATCAAGAATGTCGAGTCTAGTATTAGTAATTCATGTAAATGGATTTAATAATTCATCTTTAAAGCAGATCTATCAGAAGTTTATTGAGTGGATGTCTTTCTTTTGTGCGATAATATTTAAATTGATTTCACATGTATTAAAATGTTTAGTCTTTTTTTTTCTCCAACTGAATTACCAGTGTAAGAAAAAAAAATTACATTAACCTAGTTATAGAATTTTGAGTTGGATTCAAATCTTTTTTTAGAAACAAACAGAAGTTCTATTGATCAGGGAGAGAAGGTAAGGGGTGAGAGTTGGATTCTACTTAACACCAAACTTTACAAGACCAACAACTTTGTCAGATTGAGATAATTATGATTCAGCAAACAAGTTAAGATATGAGACATTCAAGATGAAAACTGACCTAAAAGAGAGCATGTTACGAACTTTTGGAGCATTAGGCATGAGCATAAATAAAGAGTTTGCAAAGAAAGTAATCCTTCGACGAGCTTCTAAATTCATAGGCACGTTGATTGCTGATTCTTTCACAGTCAAGAGCAAATGAAGCCTGACAACCTGTGTGATAGAATGTCAAACAAAGACCATAAGAACAACAAAGTATTGATAAAAGACGTCAAAGAAACATAAATTTATTCATAATCGCTAATACCTTCTCCATCCATGCCCTATTTTGTAAGAGATCAATGTTCACTCTCTCAAACTTCTGCCCTTTCTTCTCATCTTGATGAACTGGATGAGCTTTCTCCCAAACCCTACACAAAAAAAGGAACATCTACATCTCTAGATATTGAAAATAAACCAGTTGGTATTAGGAGGAATTTACTGATAGACATACTCTTGACCATTTTTCATAACATCTTGAATGATAATCTCTACAATATCCTGGAGTATGTTGATGATCTGAGAACGATATAACTGTCTATCATCCTCATCTCGCATCTGTAAATGTTGGGAAAAAATAAAATAAAATCACATTAAACTCACAAGAGAGAGTTGCAATATTTAGATTATTGATAACAGATGGACTAAAAGTACAAGGATCAAACGATGGGACTTACAAGTAGGTCTAGAAATTTATCCAATTTATCACTTAACATTGGGAGCCCACTCGTCTTAAATTCCCTCAAGAAATTTCTGTCTCGGATGCTGCTTTCAACTTCTTCACATATTTGCAAAATAATTCTAGAAAAATGGATCAAAATACAAACAACTCATATAAGTAGGCAAAGGTGAGGAATGTTTTTTATCAAATCATTAATAAATGCAAGCATGACTTTTGAGAGTCGAGAGTTGTGACAAAGAGCAACACTGGGGTGCACCAGTTGCACCATGCAACTATGCACAAACTAATACAGTTCAGTGAAAACCACTAATAGTGACCAACTAATACCATTTTAAAATGCATTTGAGTTGCACGATGCAAATGGTGCATAGAAGTATTTGCTTGTCACAAAAAAGGTAAGAAAAATAGGAATACTTCTTACTTCTGATCGACTTCATCTAACAGAAGGGCGAGAAGCAAGTCTCTTAGTGTTTCATAGCATTCAATAATTGCAAAATACATGAAGTCATCATTCTTAATCTTCCTGATGAGATCAGCATCTTCCTTCTCCTTGAAATCTTTTGCCATGTCCAATGCAATTGGAATCTAGCATCATTTATCAGATAATGAGTCCACAATAGAGGCATGTGACAGTTGGGGTATCTTTGATTTGGAATTAAAAAACTGGATTTGGGATTTCAAAATCTAAATACTGTTCTATTTTGGGATTTTAGAATCCAGTTTCTGGAAACAGGAAACCTAATATATTCACCCCTCCAAATACCTATAAAGCCTACAAAATCATTTTTTTTTTTCCACCACTCTCTCCAATGACTTGTTAATGCAAATATGATTGTTTTTATTCCCAATCTTCTTTTATTATCACTTTTCACACTTTTTTTCTCACTCTTTTACAACTTCTAATATAACAAAAAAACACCATTACTGTTTTATCACATAAAGCTAAATCCTACCCTACTTAAATCTCAAAATAAACACACACTGTTACTGTTTATCAGGATTTTGAAATCCACTAGATAAATCAAACATACCCTTAAAGAATTGAAAACTAGACCTGTTTTACCTTACTGGCAAGCAAGAAAGGAGGCCACTGAACAACAGATACATCACTTGATGAAAATGGCACAAGCAGCAGATTCTTCTCCCTGGAAAATTATATAGCATGGTTTTTACATTTCTATCCAGTTTAAAGCATCTTCAGCATGCATATAAAGCAAGAACCTCCAATTACTCAATCTAGTTGAAAATATTTTGAGACTAAAGCAATAAAATCCTATTATACTGATATTACCAACCTATGGCTTATCAAATCTTCATTTCTGATAGATAATATGAACTCATTCCACATCTGAGAGAACTTTGCGATGTTTATTCTCTCCAATGTATCATCCTGTCACAGCAGTTTCCCAGTCAGACATGAAAGACAGCATCATTGTATAAATGCCTAGAGCACAGAGTTCTAAAGAGTAAGGAGACTTGTGATATATTTTAATAAAGAACAAAATTTAATTGAATAATCTCTTGCTCTCATATTGTAGAGCATATATTTTG
Organism: Stenogyne calaminthoides; assembly: GCA_037126765.1. NCBI lineage: Eukaryota > Viridiplantae > Streptophyta > Magnoliopsida > Lamiales > Lamiaceae > Stenogyne > Stenogyne calaminthoides. The sequence goes on from JBBCBC010000032.1 coordinate 20,541,254, forward strand.
GAGCATTAAATGACAACAATAAATATCTATGCACCCTCTGATGTTGATTGATTTCTTCTTTGGAATATGGAACAAGACGCCTGCTGAATGCTGATGGAACAGATTCGAATCTTGCCCTTAACATACCAAGAGTTCTTATCTACAATTCAAAATGGCAAAAAACATAAAGTTTATTATTTAGTAATCCATCTCACAAAAAGGCAGAAGAATCACGTACCTCCCCAAGGTGGCTGAATGCTCCATAAATCCCACCAATAACAGTTGAAAAGATAGCATACCATATTTGTGTATCCATGAAAAAGACCTAAATGAAAATAAAAATTAAAGGCTTTGAGAAGATATATTTAGTGGGAAATTTTACATTGACTAAGATTTTCCATTACATACCAGAATAACTGGAGCCCATATTGCAATAATGACAGCAACATTATGAGTAACTGTATCATTAACATGTTCAGATTAGTTAGACAGCAGCACAAAACAGAAGTAATCTATGTAAAATGATGTTACCATTTGGAAAGAATTCGTGCCAATCATAACTGCTGACTCTGAGATTCATGATAATCTCTGTTGGTTCAATCAAGGGAAGTATCTAAGTCAAGAGAAGAAAAAGAGTTAGAAGAAAAAGAGTTAGAAGAAAAAGAGTTGGACGAAAAATGCATATCTCTGAGACTGAAACTAAGAGGATAAGAAGGCTAAACTATTTTTTTCAAATTGACAGATTTATTAATAGAAAGGGTCAAATTTCTATACAGACGTAAAGCTTACTTCAACATAATAGCTGAACGCAAGCTTGCTTATTATGAGGGTAACCCAAAAGAGTGTGTATCTGGCATCAAAGAAGATTTCTCAGTAAACGATGAGGGATGAGAAGGATCAAAAAAAGGTAAAAGAGGCAACAGGAAGAAAAGTAAAACCAGTTAACAAATGAACACGCATAATTGCTAGAGAAATGAGTTGTGAGGGCAGATTAATAATTATGGATATTTGTTATCTTACTTCAGAAGGGAGAGTGTGTCTTCATGCATTCCTCTTCCCACATACAGTTTTGGCTGGAATTTATATGGCATGTTAACTCATAAAGTACCAGATAATATTCATTAATTAGTCAAATAAATTACAAGGAAATACCTGAGACCACCACATTAGGATATTAACAACACGCCAATTTGATCGCTCCATAGATCTCCGCAGAAAAGGAAACAAAAATAGCATAGCTGCTAATATATTGGGTATCAAGTAAATAGCAACACAGTAGTTATAGAGTGACTGGGTCTGCCAACTTGCTCCCAAATTGTTGAAAACTTTTATTATTCCGCTTGGATTTTGAACAGAACTAGAATATGTCACTGGCATGACTATAAGCCAAAATACAGCAGCTGCAAATTTCAGGAGATATCGGAGTATCTGGGTAAATTTCAGGCTCCTCCAGGCATTAAAGCTGAGAACTATATCCAAGACAGCTGCAGAATAGACAGTAGAGATGGTATGAATCTATTTACTGACCAACTTATACCTTCTAGTAAAATAACTCATACTATTTAAAAATACACTTGAGTTGCACGATGCAACTGGTGCATGGAATTATTTGTCTGGCCTATTTTGACCATTTTAATTGTCAAATCAATGAAATTGGCAAACTAGAGAGAGGGAGAGAGAATTTTTCTTTTATTTATTTATTATAGGTACCTCGCAGAAAATTCAAAATGGCAGCTGTGACAAAGATGCTCAAAACACTCTGAAGTACGTCCTCATCAAAAAGTGCATTTGAAGATACACGTTGATGCCATGCAACGATAATCATAGCCTGAAAGAATGGCCTTGTAGATTTAAACGTATTTTCAGAAAAATCACATCATTTAGTACCTCTTTTATTAAACAATTCCTGGATTATCAATTATTTAGGATTAAATATGCGGTAGGAAGTCAATATACATTAACAGAATGTTTCATATCATTTTGAGTTTCAAGCATATTGCAATCAAATTTTTATCATTTTTTTCATTGTTCGGTTTAATGATCGGCTCAAGACAAATTATGTTATAAAAGTTAATTATGGTCAGATATTTAAGAAAAAAGTGGCAATTTCAAGTACCTGAAGAGTCAACGTGAAAAAAATCCACATTCTATCAAAACTCCTATATAGGTGCCAAAACGTACGCAGTTCGACAAAATTTGTCTTTGGTTTCCTCTTTCCTACAGACTGATTATTTCCCTGTGAACATAATTTGGGTCAGTACTGGTATTCTCCAAAATCACCAAAAAGAAGAAAACAATAGAATAAAAAATATTATCACAGAACATATTATTACAATTCAACAAGTAAATCATTTATCAGAAAATCTTAAATGGCTTATCAGAGTATTCTTTTGGTTCTGTGGTATGAGTTCAATAAAATATATAAAAGAGAAAAATTGACTTAAGTCATTAGTTAATAATGTATCCAATTTTAGTTTGGCTATGTAGATATATAATAGCTTTTTGTGATGAAATGCACCTAAACCATCTAAAAGCTTCTCTAATTTACACCTATTGTCATTCACACAAAGGAAGAGACGTGAAGTTAGATGATCATTTTCCTTCATTAAAGAAAGGCATCCCTTAAGCTGAAAAAAGGTATCTTTCTATTTTGGACATGGTAAATCAGTTTATGCTAATCAGTTTGCATAGGATTGTTCAGGACAACAGAAGAAAATCGGAGAAACGGAGAAAGAAATACTATTTAAAAAAATTTAAATTAGAAAATGTACTTATGGCAAAGTAAATTAGAAAAACATACCTTGTCTGCTGGCTTTAAAACATCTGAGTGCACAAAGAAATCAGCCTTCCGATCCAAAGGCCACCCCAACTTAAAACACTTTTGTGTCCTGAGAAAAAAAGCAAAAGGGAAGTCAATAAAGAAAGTAGATGCTCAGAAAATATATATCTAGTTAAGTAGAAATTAAAGGCTGTGATAATAAATACAGCTACCAGAAATATTCGTTAAGATCATCGTAGTTCCTCCACGCTGAATGACTAGCTTTCCCGTTTTTGTTTCTCCTAGCTTCCTTTAAGAATAAAGATGAAAAAATAAGTAACCAAAAAATAAATTAAATAACCTTATGTGACAAAGGATTTTACCTTCCTCATAACCTCATAAATAGGAGTCACAACATCCCTCAGAAATGCCTCCTCACCCTCTGCTGATGTTTCTGGTGAAACTCCGATCACATGTTCGACATTGCTAAATAGAGTTCCATACATCTCGTGTGCCATCTAAAATGCGAAGGTCACAGAATGTTACTTTTTTTTTTTTTTAAAATGATCAAGAATAAGAATAAATCACAAGACAAATGTTTCATTTTAAAATAAGTGCATTCACTTGTTATTGATTGTTTTAAACAGTAAAGAGGAAAGTTGAAAGCAGCTAATGGTAAACTCCAAATTAGTCAAGCAAAGCTGGTTAAAGAAATTACTGTTGTTATCAAACTATCGACTCATCGAAATGCTTAAGCAGCTAGAAGTAGATTAAGCATTAGGTTGCAGTCTGAATGTTTGAAGATTTTCTCATAAATTTGAAAACATTAACTTCAGGAAAAATAACGTACACATACCCGGTGAAAAATGTAGCATATGCATTCTGGCATAAACCGAATATTTGAAGCTTCACCCCAAATAAGGAGATAAAGTCCAATGTAAAGAAGCTGTGACTGTTGCCTTCTGTCACCCAAGGGACACCTTCAAAAGGAAAGACGAATTTTGCCTTTCATTTGGTTATAAAATGGTGAATTAGGTGATAATGTATCCATAAAGTAGTCAACTTACTCCAGATTTGGCTCGGTGCGTAAGTATTCACACCATGATCGATAATTCTTGAAAATATTTTCCATCAGTTGCAGAACTGTATTGCTATCCAACTGCGGAAGAACGACTTATCAGCACGATAAATTCTCGTGAAAGAAGAGGTGAGCATCGGATTATACATACATTAGTTTATCTGCCATTCTTGCTATTGAAAAATAAATGAAAGATTAACAGTTGGGTGCACCAGTTGCACCGTGCAACTAGTGCAGAACAGCTAATACTGACCAACTAATACCTTTTAGTAAAGCAACTAATACCATATAGAAATGCACGTGAGTTGCACGGTGCAACTGGTTCATAGAAGTATTTGCCCAATTGAAACACTTACCAATACGTAGTTCTGAAGGTTCTTATTCCTCACATCCATATTAGCGAGAAGCAATATCAAGTGTTCCCGCTGATTCGCGACATTTCCTTTCTTCAATACCCACATGGGAATAGAAGTCAGTCTTATGAGGCAATCTTAAGAATTAAATTTAGTTACAAACAATATATACAAAATGTTCAGTTGGAATGAGTCGACACATTTTCTTGAAAAGCACCAAAATATTTTGATTGATCTCATGCAGGTGTTTCCTAGTGAAGGAAAACTGTATTATGTGTGGCATATGCTTTGGGACAATAAAGGAATGTACAGCAATTTTAAAAAATTTAAAAAATCTATATTTATATAAATGTTAATTTGCGAAACTAAAGCCATCAATCCTTAAACAGTTGAGTAATGTTTCATAATCCATAAAGCAACCATTCGATTCTACCTGAAAACCAAAGCGCAGAGCAAGCCACTCAAGAATGTCATTTACGGTGCTCTCCTTTCCTTCAGGCATTTGAAACATGGGAAGATTTTCTACAGTACGGATAGCACGCAGTGCTGCTTTTATCTGATTATAAACACGGGGAAATGATACCGCAAGATTGATAAAAAGGCTATATGTGCAATTTGAATCCCATATTAACCCCTATATATTAAGAAGACTTAAAAATTCATGTGGAACTTCATGAGTCATTAAAATAACCTCAGGGAGTTCCATAATTGCCGGTTTGACACCAACAGCATACAAAGGCAGAATGTTATAATGCTCATACTGTTCTTTTTTCTCTTCGACATCTTTGGCATATCTCCTAGTCTGTATTTATCAAATCAATATAATTAAAATGTGTTATAAAATTCCCAAATTGAATAATAATTCAAATTTGGAAGTACAGAACATACATCAGAAACCAAACCTGATCATCAATTTTTGATGAAGGTACTACTGTCCTCAGCACATCATGCAACACGGTAGCAATCTGATATATCTTAGCCATCTCTTCCCTATAAATGCAATAATAAAACATTAAGGTCTAAGAAGGCAACTAATTTAAAATGATTTAAAATTACTCTCAATAGCATTAGTATGAGATAAGCCTTACGGTTTCTTTGTATATTGGCCCTCTCGGATATTTTTCTCATAAAAGATCTGATAATATTTCTGGATTTCTCTAGGATCATTTTTTGCCAGTATGAGTTTTGTCTCTTCATCTTCCTGCAACCATAAAAAAATTTAAATGTTGAATGAGAAAATATTTAATTTAAAACGTAGAAAAGAGAAAATTTCCAAATACCAAGAAATCAAGAATGCATTATTCCATAAAAAGCAGGATATGTCAATAATAAATACAGAACTGAAATCAACATCATCATTCATCCGTTCTACCTTTTCTAGCCTGTGAAGTAAATATGTCTTGAACTGCCGAATACCTCGCCCACTTGATGTTGGATCCATTCGGTGAGCTTTCTCAAATGCATGGAAGCGGCCTAATAAGATATATTAAAAAATTAGCGAACAATGAAGAACTAGTTAACTCTAGCATGATAAGCAAGAAATGATTATGTAAAATTATACACATATCCAAATTATAACTGCACGAAATTGTTGAAATTTAAAAAAAAAAAATGTAATCAAATCTTTTGTACAAATTAGTCTATGACAATGTAAATTATTTATGTCAATGTACAAGTCTATCTTTCCCTAGAAGAGGACTGCATAAAACAAGGAAACTATCTATATAATTTTTTAAATTCCTAAATCAATGAATATATTCCCTTCACTTTAAAAGATACTAAAGAATCAGCCAAACCTAAAGTTATAGTCAAGGGGTGAACTCATTATGTGGGGTAACAAGTTACTGAATTAATGTATACCTTTCCAATATGTCAAAGAGAATTATACAGAATCAAAATGGTAGATTACCAGATATTCGAAATAATTTCAAAATGATGTTGCTGATGTACGCAAACAACATAGTATCTTTTAAATAGTAAATAACAACAAACCTGATTCTCAATACTCCAAGTACTACTAAACTAAATTCTTCTAGGAATCAATCCAAGCCAATCGCATCTAAAAACTTTATCAATAGTTAAAATATAAGCAATTGAACCATCTAGCTGGCATGTGGAGTAGAATTCATCAACAGCCACATCTTATAAATCACATGAGAACAGAGCTCTAAACAGAAAAATAACTTAAATACTAAAGCATGAAACAGAGCTGCACGCATGATCACTCATAATAACTAATAAGCCTACGTTGCTCCGTGTGTGTGTGTGTGTGTGTGTTTAATTGGATTTCCATCTTACATAAATAAGCAACACGAGGATTCTCCTTCTCAACCTCATTAGCCACACGAAGAATTGGGGCAATGGAGGCCAACGACGACGGCACCAGCTCACTATCCACGGCGGCGCTGTCATCGCCGTGGTCCACCATCGTCGGAGCTCTCGTCGTCTTCCTAGAGGCCGCTCTTCGCGTGCCCACTCCATCCTTGCTCCCACTCGAACTCGCCATACCAACGCCACTCTCTTTCCGTTCCAGAGATTTTCCGGCGTAATTTGTGACTGGGAAAGCGCAATGGACATGGCAATCGGAGTATATATACGCATATTCACACACACATAAAGATATGCAGAGTCAGCTGCTTTGATTGATGAAGTGGGGGAAAAACAATTCTATCTTTTCCTTTTTCATCTCCACTTTTGGTTTCTCTTGTATGAAGAAAAGAATGTGGGGTACCATAACTGTGAAAACTTTGTCCTGGTGTCTGCATGTGTGTGCTTTTTAGGGTTTGCTTTAATGGTGATTGTATTGTGGGTGCATCTGATTGCGAAATGCGAAGAAATTGGGGGGAGCTTTTTACCGGAGTTTGTGAAGTTGCTTTATGGGGGCTTTTTTTTAATTGAAAAATTCAGAGGCGCGCTTTAGTTGTTTCACTTCATACGATGAGTGACTTTTTGACTAGAAAGGGAAGGCTTGCTTAGGAGGGTTGTATTTGATACTTGCCATTTCTCAATTCGCACATGCATCCTCTCCTCTTTTCTTGTTAAAAAATATTTACTACATCTCGATGTTTCATTTTGTGTTTCACTGTAATAAATAGGGGTATGTATTTTTTCGGGTATCAAGTACCCAATTGGATTTGAGTACTTTTAAGATTATTAGGTGTCGGGTACTCGAAATCGATGCAAAATTATGTGATCGGATATCGGGTACCCGATCTTTTATATGTAATTGTCATTTTTTTAATTTTATTCTAAAAAAATTGGATATTTCGGGTATCCAACGATTTTTCGGATCGGGTTCAGGTACTATTTTTTTCGATTCCAATTTTTGGGTACCCAATTTTTCGGATCGAGTCAGAGTATTTTTTTCTATCCGAAATTTTCGGGTACCCGACTTCGGATACCCGAACTACCCGATCTGATGCCCACCTCTAATAATAAATTACGTCAAATATTATCAATAATTACGCATAATATGTCTTAATACATGATGAAATACCAAAGTAGAGTAGGTAACTGTGAATGTTTTTTTATTTATCTTTCCATATATTTAATTAATTCATTTATTTTACTTTTGTGTTTCATCTTTTAAACGGAGAAAAAAAACATTGATAAGCGAGTACAGGACTACTCGAAACCCTTATAGAAAACCAACTTATTTAAAATTGACGAAGATACAGAGTAGCGGTTGAGTATACTAATCATGAGCCTTATAAAAAAGAAAGGAATGAGAATTGCTCGAAGCCACTTCCACGTATTTTGATGCCCTCCATTGTCATGTCCAAGTCCAATTTAACCTTCTTAAAAGCTACATCGTTCCGACATATTCATATGCTCCAACACATACATCGTCAAATATTGTTCATCACCAACTTAAGATTCTTACAGTGAGAAATGTCAAGTTGTTGATCGAAGTGATCAAAAAAGGAATTAGGGACAACCACTTCACCTCAAGCCAGCCAAATATGAAAATTCAGAACAAGTGGCTGGTCTCTTTCTCTCTTTTATTACAAAGAACACACACTTTTTTAGCCATCTTCCAAGAAAATGCTTCTCTTTCCCAAGTTATCTTTAGTAGCTAATCGATTACGTAAAGCTTTCCAAATTACAAGTAAAAATAGATATCTTACTTAGAATTGCACGAAAAGGACGAATGAAAGGCACCCCAAACAACAAGTCATTCGTGTAGGGTCACTCTGGCATGAGTAGAGCCGGTAATATGGGTCCGGCCTAGTGGGCCGGCCCGGCCAACCCGAGTTCAAGTATGAGCTGGGCTCAAAAATTAGAGGCCCAAAAGGAGATGGGCCAATTTGGCCCGACGGGTCACAGGCCGTCGAGCTGGCCCGACCATTTTTTTTTAATTTCAGAAATTAAGTAGCTGAGCGGGATTAGTGAATTACAATTCCATGAGAACCAAAAAAATTAGGGCAAACAGTCACGCACACCGCTACGCAACTCTCGTCTCTTCCTCATAGCCGCGCGACGAACTCAGGGTTGACTCGCCCACGACGACACCTACCGGTCAAGCCTGTTTCGTCTTGCAAGAGGTAATTTCGTTTTTAGTGAGTGAGTCAAACCATTTATATCTAAAGAAAAAAATGTGAATTCAATTAGTTTCTATCTCATTTTTATGTATAAGAAAATCTGCAGTCATTATTAATTTGAAGATTGACATGTGATGCTATTATGGTACATTGGCATCAAACACAAGAGAGAGTTAAAACAAATCGTTACACTAGAGAGTTAAAACAAATTGTTATGCAAGGTTTGCAAAGTATGTTTAATGTTTTTCCTTTTTTGTATACTTATTATCTTATTATCTTGCATAATTAATTCAGTCTCATTTGGAATTTAAGTTCAATATTTTTTGTATATAAATTATTATGTAACTTTTCTCTCTACTTGTTATGGTAATAGTAGGTTATTTGTATATAAACTAATTTAATTTTTTCTGCACTTTTTTAGGTTGTTTCAACAAAAATGAATATGGAATCAGATTTAACAGACGACCTTGCTAGTGAAGTAGATTTAAAAATGTGGGAGACTCCTCCTACTCCTAATTTTAAAGTCCAGCAGGAACTACCACTCATATGTTTCAAGGAAATAAGCAAAGTAGGAGTGATGACAAAGATGTTGGTTCAGAAGTCAAGAAAGGTAAGGTTTCTAATCGTTCTCCAATATCTGAGGTGTGGAATTATTTTGAAAAGATTGGTGTTGTAGATGGATTTGAAAAATGCAAATGTAAGGCTTGTGATAGGGTCTATACTTGTAATAGTACATGGGGTATTAATCGTTTATGGCGTCATGCTCCAAAATGCAAGGCGATTCCTCAGTACCATAATGTTGGGTCCTTGATAGATAATCAAGCTACATTGCTAAAGAAGTGGAAATTCGATAGGGCTGCTTATAGAGATGCACTAGCTAGATGTATTATCTGTTGGAATATAGAGGCACGTAAACACGTAACACATGCGCAGCGGAAATTAAAGTTCACCAACAACGAACAATTAATTGCACAAAAGGATTACAATAATCATAACAAAAAATCTTATAATAATTGTAGTACAGATTCCTCAACTTTGGTATCCACGTAATCCCCTAGAACGGATCTACACGAATCTGCCAGTGTTGAATCCCAAGTTGAGGAAAATCCAACCTTTAGATCTTATGGAGAGAATATGAAGTTACGTTATTTGTGAATTCCCAAGAGTCTGTATATATAGGGGAGGCCCGGCTTAAATCTTAAGCTAGCCCAATTAGGGAATTAAAACTCTAATCTTTATTTAAATAAATCTCTACGATTTATTTCCCTATAAAATCTCTACGGATTTAAATGCCTTATATGAAAATTTTCTACGATTTATTTTCATATACATTAAATCCTATAATTATATTCCAAATATAATTATTGGGAACTCTTATTTAATTAAATCCAATTCAATTAAATAATATTAATAATAATTAATTCTAAATTAATCTATTATTAATTTCTTCTCCATAAATTAAATATTAAATCAAATTTAACATTTAATCAACCAACTATAATCCGTAAAAGGGAACTACTTGTTGTGTGACCCATAGGCCCTCATATACCGAGCGATTAGTCAAACTAACGGTCTTAATTGAACCCTAGTCAATAAATCAGACATTCTCAATATATGAGGTACGTTGCGAGAAATATGAAACTACTTGTAACTGTAACGTGGGCAATTGCGATTTTCTCCTTTCATTCACGAATACTCGATTAGTCTTGAACATGATGAAGTGCCTATTCAAATAACTAAATCAATTTATCTCAAATCACTAATTGATCATTAGTGTCACACTTAGTCACAAAGTCTAAGTTGACGTGCATTGGCCAATGACTTAGATCCAATTATGATGAGAAGGTGAGTATTCTCTCTAAATCCACTTTGAGGAATGAATCCTTTTCTTGGTTCAACTACCACGCACATGCACTTCGTGATGAACCCAATCCAAGCCATATCTACCCATAGACGGGTGCAAGCGTCGGTCATGGTCAAAGTTCATCACTCCACACATGTCGTGCGTATTGACCTCAAGTCAAAGGAGTATCGCATCGCTCCCACTAACCGAGACACCCGTAGACACATATAGTGGAACTACATCAAACGGTTTCTCTGATGGGTATATCAATACCCTCTAAGGTATTTGTGCATCCATCATGAGATACCTAGTATCTCGTAGTAAGTGAGATCTTACTACACTCTCTAAGAGTATGATGCAGATCGCACACCAATCTCCATTGCATCATCAATATCCCTTTCTTGATGATCCTCGATTGGGGCTATTTAAGAATCATGCTTAAGTCATCTGAGTTCTCACTCACTCAATGACAGCAGTGACTCAAGGGAACACATATAAGAATAAATGCAAACAATCAAACATAATATTCTAATGAGTGTAACGCCATACATTTAATATTAATCAAACAATAATATTAAACCAATACTGAACATTATCTGAGTATTATGTCCTTACAATGGATTGTCTCTAGGACACTAACACTAACATTATCATGCATGATCTTTCATTTAGTTATGTTGAACGAATGGGTTGTGTTGGCGAATAAATTGTTGAATCGTGAATTCACACCTGTTACCAGAAATACAACGAAGCATGGTTGTTGGAATGTGCATTTAACATAAAAAGCGAGGCTAAAGAGTGAGTTAGTTGCATTACCTGGTAGGATTTATTTGACGACTGTTGTTTATGTATGTGGTTACATGTCTCTTACAGCTCATTATGTTGATGGAAATTGGAAGTTGAATAGAAAATTGCTAGCATTTTATGAGTTAGATTGTCAGCATACGGGTGTAGAACTCGGGAGAAAGATCATTAAATGCCTTAAAGATTGGGAAATTGACTCCAAAATATTTTATATCACCTTGGATAATATCTCTAACAATGATAAAATGCAACAAAATTTGAAAGACATGCTTGAATTGCAAAATGACTTATTATGCAAGGGAGAATTTTTTCACTTAAATTCTTGTGCACACATCTTGAATATTATTGTTAAAGAAGGTATAAAGGAGGCGAATGAAACTTTGAGTAAAATTGGAGAGAGTGTGAAGTATGTGAAGGGTTCCGAGTGGAGATTGAGACATTTTCAAAAATGTGTTAGTGCAGTCCACTTAACTGACATTGGTGGTAGTTTTTTTAGGTTGGATGTGTCAACAAGATGGAATTCCATGTACAAGATGCTTGCAAGTGCTATTAAGTATCAACATGCTTTCACTAGCTTGAGCTTTGATGATAGTAACTACAAATGTTGTCCATCAAAAGAAGAGTGGGAAAGAGCAGCAAGGATATGTGATTTCTTGGAGCCATATTATAACATCAACAACTTGATATCGGAGCCGTCTTTTACCCCACATCTAATTTATACTTTATGCAATTTATGCTCATAGAAATGAAGTTGAATGAGAATTTGACTTGTGGAGATCCAAAGACCAAATATATGGCAATTAAGATGAAGGTCAAATTTGATAAGTATTGGAGCGAATCCTCCAAGTGTTATCATTATCTATGTGATAAAGTGACATAATCACTTTCATTTCGTGTTATGTTGCACTTTAAGTTAATTAGTAGTACTTCATGAAACTCTATATTAAATATGTTTGTTGGTTTCTCATTGCACTTAATTAAGCTTGTTAATTGAAAATATGTATTCGATATTATTCACCATGTGAAGATAAAATTTAAGTAGCTACTATTTGAATATTTTTATTGCATGTTTACCGTATACAGAAGATAGAAGGCTAATTATTGAGGAAATCACACATGCACATGTATTATATTCCTTCTTTTAGATACATTACTAGTGCATAACCCGCGTATCACACGGGAATTAAGTAGATTTTTATATATGTCATTTAATTATATTTTTTATTATTTATTATTATTAATTTTTTTTTAATTTAAATCTTAAAAAATGTTTTTACATTAAATTTTATTAATTATTAATTAAATGACTTCTAATTATATTTTAAATTTAATCTCAAAAAATAGGAATTGCATATAATTATATTTTCAAATCTTAACATTTATGATTTTTTAATTTAAATTATATTTAAATATCCAATTGACAAATATAACTTATTACTAAATGTAAAACTTTCAATGGACAAATTTACCAATAAATTTTGAATCTAATAAAAAAAATTACAACTTAATAAAAATTACAAATTCCTAAACACTTCTTTAACCATCAATCAAGAATTATTAATTAATAAGACATTGTTTAGCAATTAAAAATTATTTAGCAATTAGATTAAATTTCGTTATTTCCAATTTAATTTCCTCCCAGGGCTTAAATAATTAGATCTGAATTAACTGTTTAAAAAATAATAATATTGAAACTCCAGAAAAAAATATTCATCCATAAATTATTCAAAATCGCAACATCCTTCCTAAATCAAAAAAAAAAAACACAAAAACACACCAGAACATCAATATAAAATTATTTCGAAAAATTGCACAACTGAATCAAATTTTCAAGCTTCTTCCTCCTTAGTCTTAATCTTCACCATTCTCTTAGTAGTTGACATCCGACATTCAATACCAATATCTTCATTCAATATTGTCACTGCATCGTCGATATTTTTTCTCTTTTTATCTAAGTTACCTCAACACAATCAGGATCTTGATTATCGCAAATAAATGATGAAATTGTCTGCGTATATATATTTAATACAAATAATTAAGATTTTCCATTTTTTTTATATTTATATTACTTAGGACTCATATTCAAAAGGAAATATACCTTATCTTGACAAGAACATTCATGGTGAGCATCACTCATGGCTTCAGAACCCATGGAGCACTAAACAAATATATTTTAAAATAAAAAATTATTATCTTTTCTTTATCATAAAATGTTATATAAAAATAATACAACTATAAATCAATAAGTTTAATTAAAGATACGATGTTATCAAAATGAATACCTTGGATGAGCAAGCCTTATGTTAAATTTTTTCTATCAAAGATGGATTAGATGACAACTTCACAATTGTATAAGCATTCCACCCTTGTGATAAATTGAATTTGCTGACATGGAAGCGGACAATGAACTGTCTTCCAACTATCTCTTCTAGTTCCTTCGGGAATGTGTCGTTTAAGCCTTTCTATTATTTTCATAAAAAATATCAAGAATGTTAGTATATTATGTAAGTTTATATTTTAAATTAAGAAGATTCCACATAATTGTTATCAATATTGACAATTATGCTAACTCTTAATTTTTTAGGTCGCTATAGATTAAAGATTATAATATTAAATATTACCTTGTCAAGATCATTGAGTATTTCCAACCCTGTTTTACCAATCAAACTATACACGTCCCTATAAAAAATAACTAAAGAAATAGATCATATACAATCCATCACGCGAATCTGCAGCTTGAACCTAGTTACAATATAAAAGGTGTTAAAAAACATTATATACAAACAAAGAATTAATTTTTATAAATAATGTAGTACATTGGGTCAACCACATTCAATGTCTTATCACACGACACACAAGCTTTCTTTCCACCCTCCTCATAAACCTTCTTATGACACTTAGGACATGCTTCATAATACCAATTGTACTCCAGTTCTATCTTGAGGCATGTAGCAATTACCACACAGCAGCATTCCTTAAAAAAAAATTACAAACAATTTAATATAAGATGTAAGTGCATAATAAAGCATTCAAAAATAAATAGTACTGTGGACTATTGATGAACATCAGCTAAACACATAACATCAACTTCTTCAGTGAAATTATCATATGTAGAAGAGTGGAAAAATTTACTTTTACTTGAAAACGTTGGTGCAAGATTTTTTATAAGAACAACTTCAATCCTTAAATGAAAACATAATGTAAATCATATATCATTGTGCAATTTATAATAAAATTACTCTGATTTATTAAGCATTGTATAAAATGTTACCTCTGCCTGAATTCGCGAACCTCTAGAATATCTCCATTGATAATTAGTCTACTGGCATACATCGAGTTTGATAATTATTTCTTAAGTATAAAAAGGAAAACTGATTAATAAATTAACAAATAACTAGATATATATAACAAATATTTTACATGGTAATAATATATTTTATACCTCTGCCACACCTCCGAATTTTTGCAAATTCAAGGATGATAATCATGGGTTCATTCGGTTGATCTTTCCTGTAAGCGAGAAGTTTCTCAAAAAATTCCTCCCGTAATATGCATTTCATTCTTGTACTCCTATTATAAATTGAATGATAACCCGATCAAAAAATAAATAAATTGAATGATAAAATATTTAATAAATTAATAACATAATAAGGGCCTATTTTGAGTCATAAGTGAACAGTGCAAAAGCACTTATTTGAAAAGTAGGTGTGACCCAACTTTACCCAAAAATAAGTGCTTCTTGTGTTAGTTTAGTGTTTCAAAACATTACCTAAGTAACATTACAAAAATAATAAAAATATTACCACCTATTCTCAATTTGAATATCCAACTTTTTTGCCTCCCTCTCATTGACTTTGACAGTCTCAACTTCATCAATGTGCACTACAAATCCAATTATGTCTTCAAATTGTAAAAAAGAACATTATTTCAAACATCAAATAAGTAAATATATAAACAAAAGGGTTATAATATATGTAATAATGAAAATTAAATTGAAGAAATTATCTTCAAATAATATATCAAACCTCGAAGGATCTTATCTTCCTCATCAGTTTGTGCCATTATTTCATCAAAAGAAATAAAATGAAATTTAGATTTAGTCAACTTCATTGGTGAACACCGTTGAACGTTGATATGAAAAAGGATGGTCAACTTGTAGAAGTGATCAGTTGCATGCATCTTTCCCACATTTTGACCTATCCCAAAGTTGGATATTATATAAGTATTCTCCTCTTTAATCAAATTTCTTAATAAGATGTTTCTGCACTGTTGCTTGTAATTTGGTTCCCTGCAAATAATATACATGAGAAATATAAATTAGCATAGTTAAATATAAAGCGTCAAAAAAATTCTAGCATTATTTTTTGTTAAATATAATTATAAAAATATTTTTTTAAGAATAATATAATTACTTACATTCTCATCAATTAAAATTAACTCGTAGTTAAATGTTTTTCTTAAATTCTCGAGACACCATCATCCATGAACGCATGACTTTAACCCTTAAGGTCCAAACCTCTTTTTCAGGATTAATAGTATTGATGGGGGCAAATTTTAAATCCATTACCTACAAATATATATATATATATATATATATATATATACAACAAAACAAATTATGTAATAAACTATAAATTTTCAAGAAAATAAAGACATTTTGTGGAATAAATAATTTTCTCAAATAAAAAAAAAAACTTGTAAAAAAATCATTACGTTGAGAATATATAAATTAAAGAGAATATCTAGTTATTCTGAATGATGAGTGAATGAAAAAATAATGTGAGGCCTATATTTATAGGTAGATTAGTTTGTAACAATTAAAGATTAGACATATAATTAGCATCAACCATTAATGAAAATCATTAATGCAAACTAATTAGTATTTAGTTTTTTTTAACAGGATAGGAGTATCTAGTTGCACGTGTAACATCGGTGTCATGTAGATATTTATACCACAACGTAATAATTATTCATTTTAAAAATTCAGAATAAAATAAAATTATACTTCATGCTTAATTTCCTCCCTAAAAATAACTTCTCGAAATAACTTTGGCTTAATATATGCTTAATTTCCTTCCTTAATTTTCACATGCTTAATTTCAGAAGTTTTAAATATACAACAAAGGAAATTATTTAATAAACTATAAAAATAAGTTACTATAAATAACTTCTCACAGATTGCAAGGATTTGAAATGGAGGCACCACATGTATTTGGAGAGATTCACAAATAGTATATAGAAGATATTGTCTTCATCTCCTTACACGATACATATAGACATTCCTAACTTGCCATTTGTCAAGATTCAAATTTGAATCAATTATAATTATGTAGAGCACACAATTAATGTTTAAACAATTGCAATATATATAACACGATATCATGGTTTGATTTAAATGCATATTAATATTATAAACATATTGGTTATTTAATTTGTTTTTATTTTCCTATTTCTAACAGGGGATAGTGAAATTGGTTTGATCCATAGTAAAAGTGTTCAAACGGTAATGTGATTAGAATCAACCTTATCATATTAAATTTATACTATAAATTTTAATAGACATAGTTAAATCTAAAAATATATGAAAAATATATATATGATAGATAAAAGGAAAATAATAAGGATACTTATTTGGCATTGCCACGTAGGCTACCTGTTGTATCACTATTAATCCGGGTCAAGCCCATTAATATCTCATCCGTTTATATGAAGGAACCCAATTAGATAACTAGGTCGAGCTCGCCCACTTGGGATGGATTCTAGTTCACCTAGAAAGGGCCGAGGTCGCCACCCCCAAATAGCTCGCTTATAGAGCTCTTAGAAAGTTTTATAAAAAAAACAAGGGTCAAGAGCTCGTTATGAGCTCCTCATAGAGCTCTAGTTAAGCTCACTCATAGAGCTCACCAACTAGCTCATTATGAGCTCCTCATAGAGCTCTCATTTGTTGGGGAATTAATTGCCCGGATCTATTCTGGATGAATATTTAAATACAAATTTAATTCTGACATTTATTACTTGCATGAATTAATCCTATATTAATTCAAATAATAATTCAACAACAAATCATGCATATAAACAGTTCACATAAAACCTACGCATGCGGAATTACTACGGGTTTACGTGAACTAACCTCTTGGAGTGGCAATGGTCTCGTCGATGAAAACACACCAAAAAGCCTTTCCAAGTATTCCCTAGTCCTTGCTCGACAATCCGGTGGAAGGAAACTCGCGAACAATTAACAAAAGGGAAAATAAAAATTTGTTGCATCACCTTTGTGGATTTACTAATTTTTCCAGCACATGAAATTGTACCTAAGAATGAAACATTCATCCCCTATTTATAGAGGGTGGTGGCCGATTTTTTGCATATGGAATAGGGGGGAAAATCTTTTTCTTGATCTCCAAGAAATCTTGAATATATCTCATATATTCTTTTCTCCATAATTAAAATATTCCATAAAAATCCCACTCTCTTTTGTTATGGCAATTTTCGAAAAAATAGGAAAAAGAAAACCAAGATTTGGATCTTCTTAAATTTATGAGATATACCTGTAATTCAAGAAATACATATCTTCCATAATATCTTTTCAAGAAAATCAAGAAAATCTTTATTTCCCTTTTATTTCAAAAATTTCGAAATTTACATAGTAAATAACCAAGTGAGAGATTTCTTGAAGTTAATGAGATAATCTTGTATTTCAAGAATACTTATCTTCATTCCATAACAAAATTCAAAGAAAATCTTTCTCCTTCTTTTATTTACTATTTTCGAAAAAATAGGAAAAATTGCAACAAAAATTTATTTTATTTTTAAACACTTTTTTTTTTGCTTATTGGACTTTATGTTGGGCTACTTGAGGGCCTTTAGGAGAATTAAGATTGGACCTTCCAATGGATCTTGAATTATCAATATTGAGCCACAATATTATTCAAGCCCATAAATATTAATTAATCCCACTACATAATTAATATTGCACTATCCATCTTAACCCATATTACAGTTAATATGGCTCCCGATTATTATTTCCCGTGTTTAAGATTATCTAGCCCATTAATTAATTCAAGCCACTAAAATAGCTTTCCATTAATTAATATTTTTTATCCTTGTTAAAGGAACGGTTCAATATTATTATCCATACCGGAAACTAGTTCCACTTGCAAGATTTGGTATGATAAAACTTATGCACCTCCTCCCAAGGGGCAAATCGAACACGCCAGATTTCGCACACGATTCTCCGTGATAAATCTTAGCAATCGATGTGACCAATAATATTGCCCAAGATATAGAGTATTGAATCTCGTTGATTCTCTTCCCGTAATAAGTCAAAGCAATAGTTACTAACCACACGCAATCATATTTAAGGGACGAAGATTAAGAAATAACTAACCACTGAGGTCTAATTCTTCCTAGTTCAGCCAAGAATTTGTCCTCCTCAGAGGGTCCTTCTTCATCGGTCATGCCATGCACTAGTGTAATCTCTTGGTCAAGACAAACCAATCTCGAGCCTTACACTTCAACCTTTCACGATGGATTGTTCATTTTCCATCTAGGTCGTGAATGGTGTACTTTTTAGTTACAAGGGATCGTTAATTGAATCTTCCGTGATCCGGTATCACTAAATTAACTACAATGTAACACGACTTATTTATTGAACAGTTATGCAAGAAATATATGTAACATTCGATGATATTTAAAGCATCGGTGATAAACAATTTATTTCAAGAAATAAGTCCGAAATTCACCGATTATACAAAGTAAAAGCATACTTTCCAAAGATAATCCCAACAATCTCCCACTTATACTCAAAGTCCGCTTTTAAGTATACTACATCATGTCTCGTGTAGTTCTAATCGTGACATCTAATGTCACATACACGAACCTAATAATGTCTCCCACTTATACTCAAAGCAGATTGGCAACGGTCTTGACACTCATTCCTTCCACATGTCTCTCGAATGTATTCTGAGGCAGACCCTTTGTGAATGGATCGGCTAGGTTGTCACCTGACGCGATCTTTGCCACCTCTATATCTCCTCTCTTAACGATTTCTCGTATAAGATGGTATTTCCTTTCAATGTGTTTGATGGCCTTGTGGGCTCTTGGTTCCCTTGAATTTGCAAATCGCTCCTCAAGATTGTCACAATAAACGATGATTGTCTTTGGGCAAATTCGAAACTACATCCAAGTCCACTAGGAAGTTCTTGAGCCAAACCGCTTCTTTCGCTGCCTCGCAAGCAGCTACATATTCGGCTTCCATGGTAGAATCTGCAATGCATTTCTGCTTAACGCTTCTCCATGCCATGGCTCCTCCCCCCATGCAAAACACACTACCGAAGGTAGATTTTCTGGAATCTAAGTCTGATTGGAAATCTGAGTCCGTGTAGCCGACGGGGATTAGACTATCTGACTGATAAACCAACATTCTATCTCGAGTTCTTTTTAGATACTTTAGAATGTTTTTAACTGCCGTCCAATGTTCCTTCCCCGTGTTACTTTGATATCTAGCCACCATGCCAACGACAAAGCAGATATCCAGTCTCGTACACAGCATTACATACATAAGGCTTCCGACAGCCGAAGCATAAGGAATGCCTTTCATGTCATCTATCTCCTTTTGTGTGTTAGGGCACATTTCCTTGGATAGATGGATTCCATGACTGAAAGGTACGAAGCCTTTCTTGGAATCCTGCATGTTGAATCGTTTCAAGACAGTGTCTATGTATGAAGCTTGCGATAAGCCTATCATCTTTTTCTTGCGATCTCGAGTGATCTTGATCCCAAGGATGTGCCCGCTTCCCTAAGTCCTTCATATCAAACTGCTTTTGAAAGCCATGCCCTTACGTCTGATAACACCTTTACATCATTCCCGATGAGCAGAATGTCATCTACGTATAGTACTAAGATACCAATGCAGTTCCGACACGCTTTTTGTACACACAACTTTCGAACTCGGTTTTGATCAAACCAATAAGACTTTATTACATGATCAAAACATTGGTTCCAAGCTCTGGATGCTTGTTTGAGTCCGTAAATGGACTTCATGAGCTTACAAACTAGGTGTTCTTGCCCTTTTCAATGAAGCCTTGGGGTTGTTGCATATAGATTTCTTCATCAAGACTTCCGTTAAGGAAAGTCGCCTTGACATCCATTTGCCGATTTCAAAATCGAGATCTTGTGAGAATCGACAAGAGAATCCGGATGGACTTGAGCATTTCTACAAGTGAAAAGGTTTCCTCATAGTCAATCCCTTCTTTCTGAGTATAACCTTTCGCCACAAGCCTTGCCTTGAAGGTTTCCACTTTCCCGTCCTGGTCCCCTTTTTTCTCTTGTATACCCACTTGCAACCAATGGGTTTGACCCCATTAAGTGGTTCGACTAGCTCCCACACTGTTATGATCCATAGACCCCATCTCAAATTTTCATTGCCTTTTTGCTAAGAAACCGATCCTTGTCTTGGATTGCCTCATCATATGTCCATGGGTCCGATTCGCTCTTGTCTAGAATCAAGTCCAAGACTCTCCTATCCCCATGAATCTCTTGGGTGTCTTACAACCCTCCCACTACTTTACGAGGTTCCGGTTGTGAAAGAGTGTCGTTTGGTATGTCATCTTGTACAGTTGGCAATGAGGTTAGCCCCCTTAGCTCACTTAAGGTAATCTCACTTCTGGGTCTTCTTTCGTTCATATATTCTTCCTCCAAAAATCTAAAGTGGGTGCTTATTACCACCTTTTGATCTTCGGGACCATAGAACATACACCCTTTTGTTCTCTCGGGGTATCCTATAAACAACCTTAATTCTGATCGAGGATCCAATTTCCCGGCTTCCTTGTCCAACACGTAGGCCGGACACCCCCAAATTCTCATGTGTCTCAAACTGGGCTTGCGCCCGGTCCACAATTCTTTGGGTGTTTTGGGAACCGATTTGGATGGCACCAAGTTCAGAATGTGCTATTTCCAAGGCATGACCCCAGAATGACTTGGGAAGATCTGCATAACACATCATTGATCTAACCATTTCTAAAAGAGTTCTGTTTCTTCGCTCTGCAACCCGGGTGCAGTTAGCTGGGATACAATCCTTTCATCTGACAAGTAGTTCAAAAACTCATCGCTGAGGTACTCGCCTCCACGATCGGATCGTAGAGACTTGATACGTTTTTCCCTATGATTCTCTGCTTGAGCCTTAAATTCTTTGAATTTCTCAAAGGTCTCAGATTTATGCTTCATAAGGAAAATATAACCGTACCTTGAGTAATCATCAATAAAAGTGACGAAATACTCATAACCTCCTCTTGCTTTGGTTGACATTGGACCACATACGTCTGTGTGAATGATTTCTAACACTTCTTTGGCTCTATTCCCCTTGGCTCCGAATGCCCTCTTGGTCATTTTACCCTCCAAACATGATTCGCAGGTTGGAATTGGTTCAACTTGGAGAGACTCCAGTGAACCGTATTCTACCAACCTTTGGATCCTCTTTGGATTAATATGTCCCAATCTTAGATGCCATAGAAGTGTTTCGCTCACGCCGTCGATGAACGTTTTCTTTTAAAAACGATTGATGTGTTATAGGATGCATTTCGTGAGTGGTGTGCACAGTTAATTGTATAGAGATTACTTGACAATGTTCCATGACAGATAAATTTATCATAAAGAGAAATGGTAACAACTTTATCAAAAGTAACCGAATATCCATCAAGGTAAAGTTTAGAAATCGATCTAAAACTCGGAACGTAAAGAACATCTCTTAAAATTAAAACTTTGTCTTCAAAAGACAGGTGCACTTCTCCCACTGCTTCAGCTGCCACTCTCGTAGCATCGCCCAGTGTGATGAGGATCTCACTCCCACTAAGTTGTCGGGTCCGTTTGAACCCCTGTAAAGTGAAACAAACATGATCAGTGGATCCCGTATCCACCACCCATAAATGGGTGGCATACGCCGCTAAACAAGTTTCAACAACTAGTGCGTGAGAATTACCTTTCTTTGCATTCCTTTTGGGTTTGGAATAGGCTTTCCTCGAGTGTCCTACTCCGCCGCTTTCCAAAACTTTCCTCATGCTTGATTCCATGCTCTTATTTGGCGTTGAGTCTGCTTGGTTTAACTTTCTTCTCTTTTCATCATCCTTATCACCACTTGATCTAGGATGAAAAGAAGATTTCTGTTTTCCCAAGCTCTTTTCCTCGCGCTCCCTCTCCCTTTCAACCAAAGTGAGAGCATTTACAAGATCATCCACTGTAAAATCTAGATCTTCCAATAGATACTCAAGATAGTGGTGATTATAGCTCTTTGGTAAGGATTGGAGAATGAAATCAATCTTAGTTTTGAAATCACATTTTTTTCCGAGGATCTCAAGCTCCTCAAATAGCACCATAACCCTAAGAACGTGCTGCGCTGCAGTCGTCCCTTTTTCCATTTTTAATTCAGCAATTTCTTGCTTCACACTTTGGATTACCATATGGGTCGGATGTGCGAACATCGCTTTGAGATTCTGTAAGATGTCTGCAGCTGACTCATATCCTTGGTGAAGGCGTTTCAACAAATCTGACAGATGTGCCAGAATTGTATCCTTCATCAATTCATTTGCCAGCTCCCATTCACCATATAGCATCTCGTCCCATATTCCGGCGTCCTTAGCTGGTTTTTTGGGTTTTGGTGTATCAAGTACCCATTTGGAAGGTGATGCGGCTAGGACAGGTTTTAGTTTGTATATCCAATCAAAATAGTTTTCACCAGTAAGCAAATTGTCTTTAAGTATATTGAATAGTGGCTTAAAAGGTTGCGACATGATGAACTGAAATAAACAATAATATGCATAAGCACAAATATATCACAAGGTTCGATCACATGTTTCATATTAAAATCTCAAAAAAAATATGAACATGCATCAGCCAACATCTCAAAACAGTTTAAATAAGCCACGTGGGGTGGGTCATTATTTAAACACATTCAAGCAGGTTACAAACAAGAACAGTTACAAACCTTTAATATCCAGATTAATAGTTGGCTCCCACTTGACCAATATAAAATTGATAGGGCTTCGGAGAAGTATATGCATATCAATTTTATACCTAAGTAATAACCATGATTAAATACAGAATTATTATTTCGCTTTGAACGAGCCTCGTGGGGAGGGTCATCGTCGCCACTAGTAATAATCCACAATCATCCATTTGGAATATATTCATGTGAAAGCTATCTTTTGACCGTCCCATGGGGGGAATTTCTCCAAAAGAATTCACAAATAAATAAATCATGGAGGTCAAAATTAATTCAATTTTATTATCCGGAATAAAATTGTCAATTCATTGTTTAAGCATACTTAGTAATTTTCGAAAGTGAGATTTTGCAAAACATTTTCTCATGCATCGCAAATTTAAACACAATTTAAATAAGCATAAAATAATGCATAAACATCAAGACAAAAAATTAAACATATTGGGCACATTTATCCAATTGTCATGGTTAATTTTTGTCATGTCTTGATCTTGAGAAATCGTCTTCATAGCCTTCATCGTTAGTCTCGAAAAGCTCCCACTTGACCGTCTTAAAAAAATGCCTTGTCAAGTCACGTCATCGACCAGCTCGCGGGTCGGAGTGCCCGCCTAGCCTCCCGGCCGTGTAATAAATTAGAATAGTGTGTCTTCACGCAGCGCCCATTCCGTGTTTCGCAAGATCTCGGCGTCATCGCCCAGTCGCCCTCGGCGGCATCGCCCACCCTACTCATCCTCGCCGCCTTCGGCCATCCCGCCCGTCGCCCATATCCTTCCTCCGGCATCGTCGCTTATGCCCGCCCGTCGCCAATCTCGCGAATCCTGCCCCTTCGGCCCTCTAGCCTCCTCGCCCCCCGCCCGTCTTGGCATCCGCGCATCGCGTCTTATCCCCTCTCCAGCACGTTTTTGCGAAGGCGCCCGCCTTCGATTAGGATCCTGTCTTTTAATTCTTTGTCTCGCCTCCGTTTCGATCCGATTATAATTTATTTACAAAAAAATAAATAAACCTAGATCTAGACTAATCTATTACATTGATCAAATCAAACAAATTCTAATCTACTGCATGGATTTTCTCCGCAAGAAAAACGATTCGAGCGTAATCAATTAAAAAACCACAATTTATATGCATGCATAAAAACACATTAAATTCCATGACAATTGGATACCTGCAAAAAGGATCTAGCAATTCTACTATCCAATTTCAAATTTAATGATAACGAATTAAATTACAATTTAAAATTCATAGCCCGAAACCGAGGCTCTGATACCAGTTGTTGGGGAATTAATTGCCCGGATCTATTCGAGATGAATATTTAAATATAAATTTAATTCTGACAATTATTACTTGCATGAATTAATCCTATATTAATTCAAATAATAATTCAACAACAAAGCATGCATATAAACAGTTCACATAAAACCTACGCATGCGGAATTACTACGGGTTTACGTGAACTAATCTCTTGGAGTGGCAATGGTCTCGTCGATGAAAACACACCAAAAAGCCTTCCCAAGTATTCCCTAGTCCTTGCTCGACAATCCGGTGGAAGGAAACTCGCGAACAATTAACAAAAGGGAAAATAAAAATTTGTTGCACCATCTTTGTGGATTTACTAATTTTTCCAGCACATGGAATTGTACCTGGGAATGAAACATTCATCCCCTATTTATAGAGGGTGGTGGCCGATTTTTTGCATATGGAATAGGGGGAAAAATCTTTTTCTTGATCTCCAAGAAATCTTGAATATATCTCATATATTCTTTTCTCCATAATTAAAATATTCCATAAAAATCCCACTCTCTTTTGTTATGGCAATTTTCGAAAAAATAGGAAAAAAAAAACCAAGATTTGGATCTTCTTGAATTTATGAGATATACTTGTATTTCAAGAAATACATATCTTCCATAATACCTTTTCAAGAAAATCAAGAAAATCTTTCTTTCCCTTTTATTTCAAAAATTTCGAAATTTACATAGTAAATAACCAAGTGGGAGATTTCTTGAATTTAATGAGATAATCTTGTATTCCAAGAATACTTATCTTCATTCCATAACAAAATTCAAAGAAAATCTTTCTCCTTCTTTTATTTACTATTTTCGAAAAAATAGGAAAAATTGCAACAAAAATTTATTTTATTTTTAAACACCTTTTTCAGTTATTGGACTTTATGTTGGGCTACTTGAGGGGCCTTTAGGAGAATTAAGATTGGATCTTCCAATGGATCTTGAATTATCAATATTGAGCCACAATATTATTCAAGCCCATAAATATTAAATAATCCCACTACATAATTAATATTGCACTATCCATCTTAACCCATATTACAGTTAATATGGCTCCCGGTTATTATTTCCCGTGTTTAAGATTATCTAGCCCATTAATTAATTCAAGCCAATGAAATAGCTTTCCATTAATTAATATTTTTTATCCTTGGTAAATGAATGGTTCAACATTATTATCCATACCGGAAACTAGTTCTACTTGCAAGATTTGGTATGATAAAACTTATGAACCTCCCAAGGGGGCAAATCGAACAAGCGTACTTGCACACGATTCTCCGTATTAAATCTTAGCAATCGCATGTGACCAATAATATTGCCCAAGATATAGAGTATTGAATCTCGTTGATTCTCTTCCCGTAATAAGTCAAAGCAATAGTTACTAACCACACTTAATCCTATTTAAGGGACGAAGATTAAGAAATAACTAACCACTGAGGTCTAATTCTTCCTAGTTCAGTTCTGAAGAATTTGTCCTCCTGTAGGTCCTCTTCAGTGCATCAGTCATGCACTAGTGCAATCTCTTGGTCAAGACAAACCAATCTGAGCCTTACACTTCAACCTTTCACGATGGATTGTTCATTTCCATCTAGGTCGTGAATGGTGTACTTTTAGTTACAAGGGACTGTTAATTTAATCTTCTGTGATCTGGTATCACTAAATTAACTACAATGTAATACGTACTATTTATTGAACAGTTATGCAGTAAATATATGTAACATTCGATGATATTTAAAGCATCAATGATAAACAATTTATTTCAGTAAATAAGTCCGAAATTCAGTCTGATTATACAAAGTAAAAACATACTTTCTAGTATAATCCCAACATCATTAAGCTCACTCATAGAGCTCACCAACTACCTCATTATGAGCTCCTCATCGAGCTCTCGTTAAGTTTGCTCATAGAGTTTACCAACTAGCTCATTATGAGCTTCTCATAGAGCTCTTGTTATGCGCGCTCATAGAGCCCACCAACTAGCTCACTATGAGCTCGTTCAATGAGCTCTCATTAAGCTCTCTCAGTAAGCTCTCTGTAGGAGGTCTCTTATCCAAGCTCATCCGGAAGGTACAATGTCCGCTAGGAGCTCACTTGTACATAAGGGAGTTAATGTCGTAGTGCGGTACTAAGTCAGGAAAACCCTCCAAATATGGTTAAGTCAATGGTTTGAGTTACAAGACGACAACATTTGTTAAGCAGTTTGGGGAAAGATCAGAGAACTACGGCAAATGGTTCAAGGACTTGCCAGGTGTCGCGCTACTAACTAACACGAGCTCTCAAGAGCTTTCAGAAGATGTCGAAAATTAATATAAAATGAAGTACCGAACATTAAATGGAAGTTTGACCATTTGATGTCTCGACAAGAAAAACAGAGAGTGTAATGCGCTCTCCTATGTAGTATAAATAAGGGCACTTATGAACCAAAAAAAAGTCCAAAAAATATCAATACAAGAGGCAAAATTTGCCCTAGTCTCTATGCATTTTATTTACACTTTCAGTCTTTAAATTCTTCAATGTTCAATCATTTGAACTCCATTGTTTGATCAACTAGTTACCACAAAAAGCCATATTCCACATAATTAATCTAATTTTACTAGCTATCAACACTACCATATAGGCGGTGGGCTCTATATCATTCCCAATAATCGGAACAGAGGAGTATATAATTCAAATTGTTTGTTTCTATAGTTTATCAAAGAATTGTGGTGCATATCAATAGATTGAAATTATTGATTTTTCGAAATCACTACATTGTATTTTATACTAACAATTTTGAGAATTAAGCACGTGTTCATCTATATGAGATAGTATCTTATATGAAAGGGGCCTCATTTGTTTGATTATTATGATTTCTTGGTTTATGGGGTTTGTATCGCGATGGACCATATTAAAAAAACATATATGACCCAAAATACTAAAGAGTTTCAATCGAATCTTATTTTAAAGGTACAATACGACTTAGATTTTTTTAACATAATCCATGTTGATAAACTTTGAACATCTCAGTAAACTAATAACTTGAACATCAAATTTCAATATTGAAATCTACTGTTAATCATGAAGCATTGAATATTCAATATTAGGTAAATACTTCAATGTTTTAGCAAAAAAGAAAAAAAAGACATAATAATTAATATTTACCATCAAGTTCTCCTTCCAAAAAGTTGATTTCTTAAGAAAACGTTCAAATGTTAATCAACTGGTCCTTCATCAAACAAGATCATGAGCCCTGCGACGAAGATCCTCAACAAGAGCGGTAGTCCACATTTCCCGATTTAAGTTAAGCACAAGGTTAGCAAAGTCGCAATAGTCATGAAATCATTAGGGATTTGAAAAAAGTCGCCAATCCAAAGGACAAAAGTGTTGGACATTCTGAAGAAGTGTCATCATCGTCTTATGAGCCTCAAACCCTTCTTCAGATGTATTCCGGGGTTGCAAATGTTGATATTGTTCCCTCGAGGACATCATCCCTACAAGAAGCTTGATGCATCTTTCTACTCGTTGTAGATTGCCCTTATCGCTGAAAATTTATGTGATAAAGTGACATAATCACTTTCATTTCGTGTGTTATGTTGCACTTTAAGTTAATTAGTAGCACTTATGGAACTCTATATTAATTATGTTTGTTGGTTTCTCATTACACTTAATTAATCTTGTTAATTGAAAATATGTATTCGATATTATTCACCATGTGAAGATAAAATTTAAGTAGCCACTATTTGTATATTTTTATTGCATGTTTACAATATACCGAATATAGAAGGCTAATTATTGAGGAAATCATACATGCACATGTATTATATTCCTTCTTTTAGATACATTATATATTGTCTGAAGCTGATGTGCTGCAAGTCGGGATTATGACTGATGTTCTGGGAGTTGAAGCTGCTGTGGAGGGCTGCGGTGTATAGAGAATAGAGAATTTGGTAAATTAAAAAAAAAACTGTTGTACTTCAACTTCCCTCCTATCCCCGACAATCTCAACAAACTAATTCATCCAATGCGCTGCACCCCCATCCTATTAGTGAGGGAAAGCAAAGTTCACAGATTTATAAAATTAAAAGATTATCTAGTTTATTCATGTACAGTGATATTATATAAATAGAGAATTGAAAAGAAAAAAGAACCTGATAAGGCTATCTCCTTACACGATGCATATAAACATTCATAATTTGTCATTTGTCAAAATTCAAATTTGATTCAATTATAATTATGTAGAGCACAAAATTAATGCTTAAATAATTGCAATATATATATCATGATATCATGGTTTGATTTAAATGCAGATTAATATTACAAACTGATAACTCTTGAAGTTGTACACCCAAGTGTAGGTTTGTCTCAAGTAATAAAATTTCTCGGAAGTCCGAGTGTCGAACCACATGGAGGTTTGGAAGAAAAGATGTCAACTAGTAGGTAATATTTCAAAGGTTATCAAGTTTTTGGCGCCGTTGCCGGGGAGGTTTTGCGGAGAACGATTCCTCCTTCGTGAGGTCTTGCCTCACAAGTAGGTAATTTTTCTTTCTCTTTATCTCTTTACTTTACTGTTTTTGCATAATTGTTTCTAATTTTTACTTAATTATTTTTGTTAGTTTATGCATAATTGGACTCGTGATAACATAAGTGGTCGTTTAATAAGAAGTCATATAGTTAATTCAAGTAGTATTGCTTCAAACATGGGAATTAAATGTCCATTAATAGCACATATATCACATATATCATCATTTTGCACAAATTTTACTTCTTTAGGTCTCTTTAATTGCATATTTTCAACTTATCTTGCTAAACTAGCAACTTTAGCGTTTAGATCATCTTCTTGATTAAGAGGATATTTTTCTTTATTAGCATTTTCAAGATTAGATCTAATAGAAGCTTCAGAAGTATTTTCATTATACCACGATTGAGTTTTTTCAACCAAATGGTCTAAATACTCAAGTGCATCTTCAGGATATTTATCCAAAAATTCCCCATTACACATCATTTCCACAAACTGTTTTATTTGAGAATTTAAGCCTTCATAAAAAAAAAACTTACCGTTCTCCAATTCTCAAAACCATGGTGAGGGCAAGAATTTAACAAATCTTTAAACCGTTCCCAACACTAAAAATATTGTTCATTAAGCTTTTGGGAAAAGTTTTTGATTTGCTTCTTTAAAGCATTTGTTTTATGAATTGGAAAGAATTTTTTTTAAGAATTCAGTTTGAATTTGTTGCCACGATATAATTGAACCAGGTTTTAGGGAATTAATCCATGTTTTTGCTTTATCCTTAAGAGAGAAAGGAAATAACTTAAGCTTAATCGATTCTTGAGTACATAATGGTTCACTAAACGTTGCACAAATTTCTTCGAATTCTTTTAAATGCAAATAAGGGTTTTCAGATTCAAAACCGTGAAAATTGGGAAGTAATTGAATCATACCAGGTTTGAATTTGAAATTAGTTGCGTTTTGTGGGTATACAATACATGATGGGATGGAATTGCGTTGAGGTTCTAAGAAATCTCGCATGGAACGAGCTTGTAAATTTTCATTAATGTGTCTTTCAATTTCTCCATCCACAGTTTCAATTCCTCTCTTCAAAGAGATGTGTCATGAACAAGCAAATGCAGTGTCTAACTTTAAAAAACCATATACATCTGCTTTTTTTGAAACATCTAATCCTAACTAGAGGAATCATTCAAATGTTAACTGGAAAAATGATAGTAATGCACAACCTTTTCCCAAACAAAACACCTCTAACTCCAATTTCACCCCATATAATAAGTCATCGATTTAAAAGCTTTGAAGAAACCTTGCAAACCTTTATGCATGGTCAAACAACAATCAACAACCAAACTTCACAAGCCATCAACGAGATTAAGATTACATTGTCCACACTGACAAATTCCTTGAGAACAACTGAGAAAGGAAAATTTCCTGCTCAACCTCAACAAAACCCTGCTGGTCAATGTCAAATCTCATCTGATACATTGTCAGAAAATGTCAATTCGTTATTACCCTACGGAGTGTAAAGACAATTGACAAGACAATTTCCCCCGAAGTCGAAATCGGGATCTCCTTCAAATGATGAAGATAAGAATGAAGGTAAGGATGACAAAGAAGAATGTTGATAATTTAAATCCTAGTAAAAAACGATCTCCCCGCTCATTTTCCTCAAAGATTACATCCTATTAAGAAATTGAACCAAAATCCCGAAATATTTGAGATTTTGAAACAAGTAAAAGTTAACATTCCACTATTAGATGCAATAAAGCAAATTCCATCTTATGCCAAATTTTTTTAAGGATTTGTGTCTTTGTGAAAAGGAAATTAAATGTTCAAAATAAGGCATTTTTTGATGAAAAGTGTGAGTTCAATCATTCAACAGAAACCCCCCAAAATACAAGGATCCTGGTTGTCCAACTATATCTTGTATAATTGGGAATACAAAAATAGAACATGCACTTCTTGATCTCAAAAAAAGTGTTAATCTTTTACCATTTTATATGTATAAACAATTGGACTTGGGAGAATTAAGGAAGACGAATGTCACACTTCAACTGGCGGACCGTTCTGTAAAAATTCCGAGAGGTATAATAGAGGATGTGTTAGTTAAAATTGATAAATTCTATTTTCCGGTAGATTTTATTGTTTTGGATGCACACCCAGTTTTAAATCCAACATCTCACCATCCAATCATTTTAGGAAGACCATTTCTTGCAACTTCTAATGCTTTAATAAATTGTAGAAATGGAGTTTTAAATATTTCTTTTGGAAATATGACATTGGAGTTAAATGTTTTTAACATTTCCAAACAACCACAAAATAATGATGAAGTATATGAAATTGATGTAACTGAAAGATACACTCTTGAACATTTTATAACTTCATTTTCTGATCCATTAGAAAATTTGATAACAAATGATTGTGTTAATGAGGACAATTCGGAGTTTGCTTCTATGTTTGAAACTTCACGGTTTTGAAGTTAGTGAATGGAGGCCTAAGTTTGAACAATTGTCAAAATCAAAAGGTTCCAATACCATCAAGTGTTCAACCACCAAGAGTTAGAATTAAAGCCTTTACTGGCAAATTTGAGGTATGCCTATTTGGGTGATAATAACACATATCCGTAATAATATTCTCAAAATTGAACCATGATCAAGAGCACAAATTGTTAGAAGTACTAAAAAGATCACAAACATGAAATAGGATGGACAATATCTGACATAAAAGGAATTAGCCCATTAATATGTACTCATAACATGAAATATTTCATAACATGAAATATGTACTCATAACATGAAAATTGAACCATGATCAAGAGCACAAATTGTTAGAAGTACTAAAAGATCACAAACATGAAATAGGATGGACAATATCTGACATAAAAGGAATTAGCCCATTAATATGTACTCATAACATTTATTTAGAGGAAAATACTAAACCTTCTAGGCAAATACAACGAAGGCATAATCCTAATATGAAAGAAGTGGTAAGAAATGAAGTCATTAAGCTACTAGATAATGACATTATTTATCTTATTTCTGATAGTAAATGGGTAAGTCCTACTCAAGTTGTACATAAGAAATCTGGGGTAACTGTAGTTAAAAATGATAACAATGAATTGATTCCAACTAGGACTGTTACTGGTTGGCGTGTGTGCATTGACTACAGAAAATTAAATTCAATGACCAGAAAAGATCATTTTCCCTTGCCTTTCATGGATCAAATCTTAGAAAGAATTGCTGGACATGAGTTTTATTGCATCTTATATGGATATTCAGGGTATAATCAAATTGCAATTGCATTAGACGATCAAGAAAAAACAACATTTACATGTCCTTTTGGAACCTTTGCATATCGAAGGATGCCATTTGGATTATGTAATGCCCCAACAACAAATATCAACATCTATGATTAAAAAAAGCGGGATATAAATAGGTCTCTGGACACTACGAATCTCGCCGAAAATGGTAATCCGAATTATTTTTTGTATTAAGTAACAATATGTATTACATTTACAAAAAGAAAGAAATATATGTTAAAATTGATAAAAAATTAAAAATATAGACTAAATTTAATCATTTAGCCTTTAATATATAATTTATGCCAGTAATCTAAGTAAACTTGTTCAATATATTGCATTTTTAGTGACATGGTTTAACGTTTTCTTGAAGTTTTCATGGATGATTTCTCTATCTTTGGAAACTCTTTTGATGAGTGTTTAATGAATTTAGCTAAAGTCTTGACTAGATGTGAGGAGAAAAATCTTGTTCTTAATTGGGAAAAATATCATTATATGGTAACTGAGGGAATTGTATTAGGACACATTGTTTCATCAAAAGGAATAGAAGTGACAGTCCAAAATTGATCTAATTGCCAACTTACCAACACCAAAAATCGCTTAAAGGTATTAGATCATTTTTAGGACATGCAGGCTTTTATAGAAGGTTCATAAAAAACTTTAGTACAATATCTAGGCCTATATGTAACCTTTTATTAAAAGATGCAGTATTTGAATGGACTGATTCTTGTGAAAAGGCTTTTGTAAAACTCAAAGAAATGCTCACTTCCACGACCTATTATGCAACCTCCAAATTGGATTTGACTTTTGAAATTATGTGTGATGCTAGTGATTATGTTGTTGGAGCCGTGTTAGGACAAAGAAAGATAAGAAACCTTATGTTATCTATTATGCAAGTAAAACTCTTAACAATGCTCAAATGAACTATTCCACCAATTGAAAAAGAATTACTTGACGAGTATTTGCATTAGAAAATTTTAGATCTTATCTTGTTGATTCACCTATTGTTGTGTACAATCGATCATCCAAATTTTAAAATATTTACTAGCAAAGAAAGATGCAAATCCAAGGTTAATTAGGTGGATACTTTTACTCCAAGAATTTGATATTATAATTAAAGATAAAAAAAAAGTAGAAAAAAGTAGTGGCTAATCACTTATCCACACTTACATGTGACGAGTCTTTCGAGACAAGCCCCATAAATGATTCTTTTCCCGATGAACAATTGTTCACCATATCAAATGGGCCATGGTTTGCGAATATTGCTAATTTTCTTGTTATAAGGCATATTCCAATTAATTGAATACTCAAGATAAGAATAAATTTTTTAAAGAGGTGAGAAATTTCTTTTGGGATGATCCATATCTTTTTAAATATTGTCCCACCAAATAATAAGAAGATGTGTACGGATAATGAAATTCAAAGCATAATTGTAGGTCCCGAACGAGTTTTTATGAGGGTGGAAGTCTAGAGGGGGAGGGGTGAATAGACTTCTAAAACTTTTCGTCTTGATCGGTGTGAACTCAGAGACACCCGATCGAGTCGAGTGTATCGGTTTAGATCGATGTTCAATCTTCTTGAGTGCACGAGGCGTATCGGTTTGATATCTGTCGATTTAATCTGAATGGTGTGGAAGCTTGTTTTTACCCGTGAAAAACCAGTTTTATCAACTCGATTCTCAAGTCGGGCCAACCACCGACTAAGGTGTCAATCTGACAGATCGCTTGCTTGGTGCAGATCGAGCTTAACTTAGAATATGTATGTTTTTTTAAAACTTCGGTTGTGTGACTTGTGTAAAGCAATAAGAAAGCAAGTAAATGCACACAAGACTTTTTATAGTGGTTCGCATTTAAACCCGCCCCACGCCCACTGTTTCCTTAACACAGGGGAACCTTAACCTACTTTAACTCAAGGGACTTATATCCTTTTCAGATGGCCGAGATGTTTACCGAAGTTCTCACTCTTACAAACTTAACTCATGGGACTTATATCCTTTTCAGATGGCCGAGATGTTTACCGAGTTCCCACTCAAGCTTAACCTCACGGGACTTATATCCTTTTCAGATGGCCGAGATGTTTATCGAGTTCCCACTCTACAAACGTAAATCGAAGGAGACTTATATCCTTAAAAAGGATAGTCGAGATGTTTAATGAGTTCTCACTCTACAAATTAACCTAACTTGCATTTGGGTAAAGAATGTTTGAGGGTTCCAACCGAAATCTATCCTCGTGCTTTTAGGTAGCCAAAATGCTAGTGGATAGGATTTCTTGCTAAGAACTTATGGGATGAACATTCTAAGAATAATCTTCAAATGTAGTGTTCTTCGAGTGGAGATTTTGCTTTGTAGCTTTAGCTTTTTTTTGTGATGTCTCTTGTTTGTTCTTGTTGTTCTCACTTGTTGGTCCTTTTCTTCAAAATGAAGATCGATCCCATTTTATAGACCTCAAAATCAAAGAGCCGTTGGAGAGCAATTTGAATTTCGGGCTATATTAGGTAGGTCAGAGGATATGATTGTGACGTGTTCGATTATCGGGCATGGCCGTAGGCATGATTAGCGCCCGTTTTTGTCTCCATAGATCGTATCCCGTATTATCAGCTCTTTTTGTGCACGTGTCGCTTTCTCCTTGGCTTCGCGAGACGGCACTCCAGAAATTTGTCCGTTAGATGATTCATATTCCTTTTGTAGAAGATTCATCTTGTCTGGTGTATCTTTTTGATTGTCACCAGGTGTGAGCTGACTTGATCAAGTAACTGATCAGTCTACCTTGTTGAGTCTTCGACATCACATTGTCTTAGCTTCAATATGCTAACTTCAACGAATGTAGGTCTTCGGTCTTTTGATCTTCAGTGTCTCTCGAGCCTCAGCAGTATTCAACAGACTTGAGTCTTCAGGTTTGTTACTGAGTCTTCATGTTTATCTGATTCTTCAGGTTCATCTGAGTCTTCAGTGTTTATCTGAGTCTTCAGGTTCATCCGAGTCTTCAGGTTCATCTGAGTCTTCAGTGTCTTCTTGTCATCACCGATCTTCCGACTTCTTGTCTTCGATTTTGGCTTTAGTCTTCCGGATCATCCGACCTTATCCGGGGTCATCCGATACTTCGACTGACCTATACATATTGAGTTCCCCCTCAATATGTGACCTATCTTTACATCACCTATCTATACATTTCACCGGGTCATCTTATTCTCGATTCTAAGTCATCAATACCAAACAGTCCGACCGTCCTATTACAACCTCGCTTTGGAACTTCCATCAAAACTAAATTACATATTTCCCAACAATTTCCCTTTTTGATGGAACCAAAACACTTTAATCAACTTAATCGTAAAAAACAGATACCATGAATGGAAATGTAGATAATGCAAATAAGACATACCTCGTAAGACAATGAGATGGTGTCTTAGAATCAAATGAGATGAAGAATTTTATTCAAATAGGTGTGTGCATTGTAGAATATATGAAAAGCGCATCTATCATCCGATTTCAAGTTGTCTTCTTCAGTGTACTTGAACATTTGCAGCTCTTTGGGGATGCCAAACATCCTGTATACATCCTTTGCATTAGCTTGTCCAAATTTTTTTTTTCTATGGATTCTCCTTTTTCAAAGAAGTCCATAGTAGATGCTCTTGAATTTAACAGGATCTAGCTTGTTGTCTGGACGCAAAGGTGGAAGGAGTAGTTCAAAGGGTGGAGCTTCTGGTATTAGTGACATGATCTTGCCTTCATTCATCACCGCCCGGGTAGAAGTCCGATACTTTGTTTCTAACCAGCCCTAATTCATCATCATTTTCAGTCTGATCTTGATGAATTGGAATCTTCTCCAGGATGTAGACGCCACATAACCATTCTCCTCTGATTTGATCCCATTCTGGAAGCAAATCTTGTCGTGCACAGAGGATGCCTTTTAACAGTCTTGGGAAGGCATTCTTCTCCCAAGCAATCTCCTCTGCAGAGCTTCATTCTTCCTTTTCCTTCGGATGTAAGCAATGTTCAGTCCCTTAGCCTCTGCTAACTTCTGCTTCTTGATTGCGGCCTCTCTTATTCTCAGTCTTGTCTGCTCTTGAACTTGTTCAGGAGTCATCTGGCTTTTGGTGGAGAATAGGTGGCCTTGTCTCCGATCTTCCGCATTTGCTTTCATCATCTTGCCTTTTGCCTTTTCTTCCTCCTCGAGTTTGCTCAGTTCATCTTGTTCGCCTTCTTCAAATTTAATTTCTTAGCGAAGTTCAAGGCTCTCTTGCCCGATCATCGGGCTTCCATTCTTTTTTCGATCTAACGAAGAAAAAAGTCTTCAATCTTGTCGACTCGGGCAAGAACCTCTCGAAAGAGCACTTTTCCGCTCGTGAATCTCTTTTTTTACTATGTTGCTCCACGCTTTTTTCATTTCAAAGAACGAGATCGGTAGATGGAGTGGTCGGCAAGTCGATATACAATGGTTTTTGGTAGAGATGAAAATTTTACCAACCGTGGTTCCGAAGTCTGTTTTTTTCCTTCTTTTATTCTCTTTTTTTGAGTCTGCTTTTAGATTCTTTTTCCTTCGAGACTTTTTTCCGTGACTCTTTTCCTTCCCCTTTTTGGTTGCATCAAAGAGGTTGGACATCTTGCGTTCAGAGTCATTAATTGTCGTGAGATCTCCTCTCCGAGTTCCTCGACAACAAGAGGAGTGATTTGAACGGTGGCAGAAGATGCAGGCGTGTAGAAGCGTCTAAGAGCAGTTTCGATTTCCTGTCTTGCTTGTTCTGTAGAAGCTAGAAAATGTTTCCAACCCATATCCAAGTGGTTGTTGGTTTTGTCCAAGGATGCCCAGACACTCTCCAAAAGTACTTGTGTCTGATTGAGCATCTCTCGTCTAACTAAGAGTTTGTCGATCGAGTTTGAGCTTCTCAAAGAAGATGATATACTAGTTGCATTACTTCAGCAAGGATGGCATTGTGCATCCCAACTGTGTGACTTCACTCTTTGTCAACTAGTTTTGCTTGCTCATCTTCAAATCGCTTCATCAGATCTGCTGTGAGCGCTGCGAATTTGTCTTCAAATGCAGCCTGGATCCCATCCTGAATCTTCTGAGAGTGATGATCTAGGGTATCGAGAGCTCATCGTAGCAAATTGCTCGGATGTTGAAGCCTTGACAAGTCGGGTCTCATCTGCAGACCCATTCTTGGTTCATCGGGCAGCCTCCTCATGATCTCAGAGGAGGTTGAACAGTTTCCTCCCCATATCGCTAATACCGAACCTTTCGTGAATCAACCATCCGATATCATCGCCGATGCCAATTCAACAAAGACTTTCAATCCCAAAGATTGTGTAGACATTTCAACTCCAAGTCTACAAAGAAATCTGAACGCAGAGTTGTCATTAGAATCAGAAATTCTTCAATGCTCTTCAGTCTGATATCCCTCCAGAACACTATCTCTTCTATCTGTTGCTGGATGCCAGGATGTTGATCCAATTCAGTAAGTACGATCCAAAGCAGATACTCTTTGATCCGTTGCTTCATTATTCTTATGATTGGGCTCTCTCGGAGGTGAAACAAGCAATCGCTTCGGTGTTGAAGGGATTATGAGAGATGGACACATGCTTGTCGGATCTCTCAGGTTCTTGAGACTTGATCGGGATTGGGATGATTGTAGTTCAGGTTGGTTTTCAGCGTGTTGAGGGTGTTCAGTTTCCTGAACGGGTTCATTGATTGGTGGTGTGGGATATGTTGTTCTGATAGGTGAGGGTGAGGGTGAGAAGGTTTTGTGGGGAGAGGGTGGCGATGATGATTTCTGAGGAGAGGGTGATGGTGATTTGGAAGTGGGCATTGGCGATCTTGCTCTCTAGAAGATCTTGGTGAGAGGCAGAGAATCAGATGGTGATTCTTCCTCAGGTTGCTCCACTTCGTCCCCTCGATGATTTCTCTCCTTCTGCTTTGGCCATCCGCTTTCTTCCCCTTACTTCTTACCGATAGTTGGCTCGGCGAGCGGATCGCTATCTCTCCTCTTCGATTCTTCTAGCATCGACCCTTTGTTCACCGTGACTTGTCAAGCAGAACTTGGAGCAGTTTTCAGAGGAGATGAGACTCTCTTCTGACGTTTCCGCTGAGCATCTGGTTTCTTGGCCAGATCCTTCCTCTTCATCCTCTTCTCTTGAACGACCTTTTCCTCGCACTTCGCATTTATGCAACAGATTTGTTTTTCCTTTCTTTTTCTCCTTGGGTTTGGGCACATAAGAGTTGGATCCTCATCGGCTTGTCCGTAGGGACTCATCCTTGCCCAATATGGCCTTGTGCTTTGCTTGGTAAATCTTCGCTCCATTCTCGTTCCATTCATAATTCTGTGGCAGCTTATCTGACAGAATGATAGAGATTTTGTGTATGAATGAGCACTTCGAAGATAAGCACACTTCATTTCTCTAGGTCAGTTCGAACTTCCCGGAGTCTTTTCTCAGTCTTGCTTTGACCATACCCAACCAATCAATGTCTGAAGCCTTCTTGATTATTGCAGCCATGACACTTATCTTGTATGAAGTGACCGCATCAAGGCTGTAAGTTAAGTACATGATCACCTTCTGAACAATCTCAAGAAGAAGGCGATACTTTCTTTTCAGATAGGAGGCTTTGACGTTCGTCATGTTCTCCTTGTTTGCTGGTCTCAATAGCTCGGCTTCAAGAAATTCCTTTTCTCCTACAGTATTTGTGTAGGTCTCTGGATTGATGCTTCCTCGAAGTTAGGCCAATATCCTCTCAGAGATCGCCATTCGACACTGAACTTTCATTCCACCAACGAAGAAATCAGTCAAGATCATTGTTTTCATCCCTCTGCAGATTGTAGAGAAACCTGTGGTTTCATGGGTGTGAACGATGTTCGATGAGTAGAGCAATATCGCTCCAAATCCACACGCCAGTAAGCACTCTGCAATTTCCAAATGATTCCTGATCCGAGGTGATGTTGAAGACTACGATTTTTTTCATCAATGATGTCTTTCTTCATCGATGCAAAGTTGCAAATTTTTTTTCCTTTGGCCCTACCGTGAAACAAGGTGTGCTATTTCAGACGATATGCAAATTGATGTTTAGTTTGAGTAAGATATTTCAATAAATTCAAATCAAACTAGCAATTTCAAAGATCAATTTAACAAGTAAGCGCTTAGATCAAAAAAAATTACAAAATAATCACAACTTGTAAACCTAGGTACCATAGAGAAATTGAGATCATGCAATTTAAAAAACAAGAAATTACCAAAATTGATTCAAGGATTTTGAAATCCAAGAGTAGAATCAAATAATTTCAAGGTAATTCTTCTAAAGATTTTGAAAAAATAAAATAAGATCTCTTAAGAGCTTTGAGAAGACGAAGTAGTGGAAAGCGGTTTTCTGAGAAAGATTTGGATTTTATAGAATACGAGGGAAAACCTTTTTGCACAACTTTCCAAAGTACTCAAGTATCCGTGTTTTGAAATCGATGTCTGAGATTAGTCGGCCAAAAAGTATTTTGATCGCACGGGTTGAGAAAAGTAGTCTTCTCGCTTTCCGCACTCAAAAATCGCAATAAAAACGCTTTTGAAAACATTTTCCCAAGTCCGCATTAAAAGCTTTGCAGAAAGTACGCGCATGAATAAGTAAAATAAATTATTTATTTAAATAACGATATAAGGATATTCGTAAAGAGATAAATAAGAGAACAGATCCGATCGATTGATATTGTAATCAATCAGTTACCACGGTGATCTGATCTGGTACTTTTTGACTTATCTGATGTTTGCCTCATGCATTTCCCAACAATATCTCACTTATCTGATCAGATTCTTACTTGAAACACTTCGCCACTTATCTGATCCTCTTTTCTGATACACTTTTATCCTTCGCTTTTTTCTAAACAACTCAAGATTTATCAAGTCAACTCCCGCCAAAAACTTTTAATTCGGGAGTCCAAAAGTCGCCGATTCCCAAATCGGTGCGATTTGACATTCCGTAATAATGGCATAGATACGCTGTGATTTAATCACACCGTTAACTCATCCAACCATTAGCCGCGTGTTCCTAACGCGTTGTCGATGCAAATTTCTCTTAAGATCTTCTGAGAATATAAAATTTGCATTTATACCCCTAATTTCCTTCTATAAATAGCCTGGGGTGATAGGCGAATAACACAATCATAAACCATTTCATCTTCTTTTAAGATATCCTTCATGCTTTTCCGATGAGTTCCTTATTTCCTCGGTGAAACTTCCGGGGAACCTTTAGCCCTTTTCCAATGAATTCAAATTTTCTCAAATCAACCATGTGTGTTCCTTCACACCGCTTTCATCATCTAAGATTTCACATACGATCAATGCTAAGCTTCTTTACCACCGTGGAGGCGGATCTCATAAGGCAAATGAGAAGGCACTTCTCCTAACCGTATGCACCTTTGTGCACTTATCGAGATGACTTTAATAAGCATCAACAGACTTAGTCCAAACAAAACATGGGTTTGATATAAAAAATAATGTATCAAACTCAATATTTGCATGAGACACTCATGGCCATATGGTCCTTTGTCCTCACCAAAAAACTCATGGGTAATCGCGGTCCCATTTAACAAATTTGAAAGTCCATTGATTTTAGGTCTAAGGGCTCCTAGCTTAAAGATCCTTCAAAGCTCTCTCTCTCGCTTCCCCAAGATTCTAAGAGCGGTTTCAAGATTCTAGAAGCTTCTCTTTATCCCTGGGTCGAGAGTCCGAGAGCATCACTCTTAAAATCTCTCTCTTTCCCTCGCCTAGGGTTGTCTTAGGGCTAATGGTTTATGTTTTGACCTCCGGTCTTTCTTTGTACTTGTAATACCACTTGAAAATAGTTTGTAGCATTTGTAGTTTTGTGATATCACTTGTAACTTGTAAATCGACCTCCGGGTCTTTATCAATGAAAAACTTTGTTATTCCATTGTTGTGTTATTTCTTCCGACTTATGCAATCAGAGCTTTTACTCTTGATTTGCTTGTTGACTTTAGCTTTTTAATCGACTTATAAAGTAATCATCCAATCTGATCCGTTCCTTAATCGATATGTCTTGAACTCGACCGCCTTTGTCCGAACTTCGATCGGCTACTTATCCGACTTCTTCGATCTGCTTTTATATCGACCTTCGACGGCTCGCCTCGTCTGGTCGTTCGACGCTTGAGATTCCTAACTCAAACCGATTCCACTTAACTCGTTTAGTCTTTTAACCAACCGTTCTCGAGATCAATCCTTCAACCATCTCGTGCATTTTCCCAAGATCCGTAAGCCCTAGCTCATTGCATAAATCTCAAATCGATCTCAAATTAGCGGATTGGTTAAGATATCGTCGCTTGTCGCAAGATGGATCTTTTTCCATCCCGATATTCTTCTTTTCAACGTGATCTCCGATAAAATGGTGTCCGACATCCACATGCTTGCATCTTGTATGTAGAACATGATTCTCGAAAGTGATTGCAATAAAGACTATTATCGCCACGTAATATAGGTACGTTTTAGCTATAATGTTGTAATCCTCACCGCCGACTTAGCCAGAGCGCTTGGGAACAATAAAAGCCCTCGCAGCCCATATATTCTCGCTTTCAAGAGTAGATGTCGAATCGATGTTTGCTTTTCGAAAACCATGAGATCGGTTTTTATTTCCCAAACCGATATGAACCTCGAGGTTGATTTCCCGTCGATTCTCGCAACCTCCGTAATCAATCAAAATACCCACTAAGCTCTAGATTGTCATCCGATGGGTAAAATAAACCAAGGTTTACAAATTCCCTTCAGATACTTGAGAATCCGCTTAGCCGCTTTGGTAGGTGGTTTTGCTTGAAATCGCACATACACCTACGCAAAAAGTAATGTCCGTCCGGTCCGGCAAATGTATAGTAGTAATCCAATCGTAGCTCTATATTCTTTCTTGATTAACTTTTCTCGACCATCTTCATCCGATCCATCTTGAACCCGGCCATCATGGGAATTCGCTTCCTTGCAATGTTGAACTCCAAACTTTGCCAAGAGATTCCTTGTATATTTCGCCGCGTATTTGAATATCCCTTCAGACTCGCTTGACTTGTAAACCCGTAAAGTAATTCATCCGACCCATCATGGACATCTCGAACTTCCCTTGCATCAACTTGTCAACTTCTCACATAGCTTCTTGTTGGGAGATCCAAGATGATGTCGCCCACGAAAATCTATCTATCTTCTCCATCTTCTATTCTCAATAAGGTTCTCATCCCACTATTCCTTTAGTGAACCCGCCGACTATCAAGAACCGAGAGAGTGTATCATACCAAGCTCGAGGAGCTTGTTTCAGTCCATAAAGAGCTTTCCTAAATCCGGTACACTTGGTTGCCTTTTTTCAAAGCCCGGAGGTTGTTCGACATAAACTTCCTCCGCTAGTACCCCGCTTTAAGAATGCACTTTTACATCCATCCGATACAAAGTGAACCCTCTCTCAGGGAAGATATGCCGTAAACAAATTTAATGGCTTTAAAGCGAGCGATCGTGTAAAGGTCTCATCATAATCAATTCCTTCCGATTGAATACCCCTTAGCAACAAGTCTTGCCTTATTCCCCGTTATGACATTTTTCTCATCTCTTTTGTTCTTGAATACCCACTTCGTGCCAATTACGCCTTGATGAGTTGGTTCCGCCCACCAATTTCCCAAACTTGATTCCTCTCAAACTGCTCCAGCCTCCTTCGCATGGCTAGAATCCAAATTTTTAGGCTTGTAGAGCTTCCTCATCAGAGTTGGTTCCTTCAAAGATGATAACAACAAAGACATGGCACTTTCACCAACTGATGTCTAGTTTTGACTCTATCGATGGGTCTCCAATAATCGATCACTTGGATGACCGTAATCCGTGTCCTTCGCTCGACGAAAAGGTCGCTTGGAGAACATCATCCATATCCGATAGTTCATTACCAAAGATTGGGAGTGGTGAATTATGATCCAC
Source organism: Stenogyne calaminthoides (assembly GCA_037126765.1). Classification (NCBI taxonomy): domain Eukaryota; kingdom Viridiplantae; phylum Streptophyta; class Magnoliopsida; order Lamiales; family Lamiaceae; genus Stenogyne; species Stenogyne calaminthoides. The sequence continues at coordinate 20,584,585 of JBBCBC010000032.1, forward strand.
TTGATAAGAACATGTCTCACCGATGTTGGACTCCATCATATGTCGATGTCCGCTCATAGGAACTTCAGAGTTCCCCCGAACCAAATGGTTCGGGCTTGATACCGCCTCACCGTAATAGCTTCTTCAATCGACAGCCAGCGTACCTTTGGGTCCGATTGACCGTTGAATCATCAAGATCAAGTTCGGGATGTACACCGCTTATGTGTTCGTGTTCTTTTCTCCTTGATGCTTAGTCGATCCATTTTCTCGTGTCGTAGCGGTTGATCCGGCACGGCTTGTTCTCGAGGCGTTTCTTTGTTCGTAAGATGTCTCATCAAAGACCACATGAGGGTGTTTCTTCCACAACTAGAGTTCGCTTGTTGTAAACTCCGAAAGCCTTTGCCGATGAGGAATATCCTAAGAATATACCCTCATCCGACTTGGCCTCAAAAGTCTTCAACCCGACTTTTCCCATTGTTGTGAATGAAACACTTGCACCTAAAAAATATGGAAGTATGAAACATGAGGTTTTCTCGTCTTTCCACATTTCATAAGGTGTTTTGAAGTGAGTCTTAGTCGAGAAACATCCGCTCGAGTATGGCATGTCAGGTTGATTGCTTCCGCCTTTAAACGGCTTGGTGTAGCATGTTCAAATTAACATAGTGCGAGCAGCTTTCCTTGAGAGTTCTTGCTTTCTCCGCTCGCTACTCCATTTTGTTGTGGTGTTCTTGCAAATGACGCTCATGTTTATACCAAACTTCGCAAAAATCAAATCAAGAATAAAGGAATTCAGAACTCAGACCTTTATCCGATCCGATTTTTACTATGCCGACACCCTTTCTCGCTTTTGTAGCTTCTTGAGCGCTTCGGGTATCTTAGTCGTTGTCTCGTTTTTCTTGTATAAGAATACAACCCAAGTAAACTTGGAATAATCATCCACGACATTACTAGAGTATATTTGCGTCCCATCGAGATCGACCGGTGTAAATCGGGTCCGAATAGATCCATATGGAGCAAATTGCAAATACTTTCATCGATGCCGGGTCGTATTCCTTGAATGAGGCTTTTAACTTGTTTTTCCCATCCGACACGCGCACATGTCCGATCTTTTGAGAATATCTCATTCGAAGTCCTCAACCAAAGACATCTCTAGCGATCTTGTTAAGAGTCTTGAAGTTCAGATGACTCATTCTTTTGTGCCAGAGCCAACTGCTACTTTTAGAACTCTTAACAATTAAGCATGTATTGTTTGGACAACTGTTCCAATCTGCTATGTAGATCGTCCCTTTCCTTGAACCAGTTAGCAAGATTTGTTGAGTGGCTCGATTCCTTATCGCACACTTGTCGCCGAGAACTCAACGTCAAATCCGCTGTCGCAGAATGTGATAATCGATAGTAGATTGTGCTTCAATCCTTCGACATACGAGACTCCAAACCATTTGTACATCATCATTCTCTAAGTTCAATCCTTTGGTAAAACCAAAGTTATCATCACCGAAGAGTACACGTGAGCCATCTTGTTCTTTGTAAGAGCTAAGGAGATGTTTGCTTCCAGTCATGTGCCTTGAGCATCCACTATCGATGTACCAGATAGTTGCTTGTGCACCTCCTTTGTTGGCCAGTCCCACGCGAACCTGCAATCAAATCAGGCTTTAGGTACCCCTTTGAATTGGGTCCTCGGGGTTAGTAGTGGATTTAGGGATCCACACAAACAGAGCACTTTTATGAAAAAACGATAGATTAGAAGGTCCGATTTGTCTCCCATACATATCAACATAATCATACGCCTCTTTATATGCTTTCTCGATTAGTATGATTATTCGTGAGCCTTGGATGACTTAGAAGACTTGGGATTTTTCTTTATATTTTTTGTCTTTTTTAATCCAAAGGTGGCTCAAAAAAGAGTTTCTAGATCTCCGGTTATAAGGGTAGGTACGACCGCTACCATCAAAAGATTCATATCTTTTTGGCATAGGTGGTTTTTTGGTAGCTTTACCTATAGCTTGCTTATTAGGCAAATTTACCTTAATTGGGTCTCGATTAGATTTCCTTCTTACAAAGTTGTCTCTTCCGATACCTAATCACGATCAAAGTTGAGGTTTCTTCGTAAGAACCGGTTCTTCTCATGATTCCTACCGATGCTTTATCGATTGGGGTCCATTTTTGTTCCTTTCGACAGGGCACCTACCTTACTTGCTCAAAGGTGTCTTTTTCCCTTATCGATACAAGTTTAGCTTTTTAAGTATCTTTTGTCGAGACTCGCTTGATTACACCCTTCCTCAAGTGAATCAAACGGGCCTTTTGAGGATGTAGAAGGGTTCTCATACCCAATTCCCTTCTTGTTAGTCGGATTCAAAAATAGGTGTTCATTTCTTGAACGGTTTTAGATGACTTCGTGAAAACCTCTATTTTCTTGCACAAACTATCCTCGATAGATTTTTAGACTCTCATGTAGCCTTAATAGCTCATTAAATTTAGCTTGAAGGAATTTGAAATCATCGCCTTGTTGTTTGTTGATTGCTAGTCGATTTTGATTTGCTTCTCCCGATCGTAAGATTTAACTTTCGTAATGTTAAGTTCCTCGCCACCTTCCTCGAAAGCGCTTTCAATGATTTCAATTCAAGAGTTTTATCGAGAGCGTTCTTTTTAACAAGTCGATTATTTTTATCCTTAGCTTGTCATTTTCAAATTTCCACTATAGTATAAGTGTTCATCGATCGAGAGATCATCAAGCAATTGCTCGAGTAGAGCCGCAAGTCAATCTCTCCAAAGAAAAGCTAATAATAGCAGGTGTGGAAATTGAAAAAGTAAGGTTTGGAGGTTACCTCAAATTGGTCCTCCTTGCCATCATGCAGACTTCATCGTCATCCAAGAGAATATCGATCTTCATGTTCGTGGAAATCAACAAGATCGCTTATCGCATTTAAGTCTTCTATAGAAGAGTAGCCGAGTCCTCGAAAGGTAGATAGGAATCATCAATTCCAGATGTGTCAACAAGAACTGTGCTTTCCTATCTCCGAGGCGCTTTCTCTTTTGTTCCGCTTTCTTCTCTTTCTTCTCGAGTCGTCGTAGGCGGGTGTCATAGTGACTGGTTTCTCGCAGCTTGAAGCATGATCCTCGATCTACGGAACTTCCTCCGCCAGAGTCACTTCGCCTCAGGATCCGCCAGTGACTTTCCTTTCTAATAGTAATCAACTTTCGCACGATTATCTCTTCTCTCATCCGGCCAGATCATCTCTTTTTTCTTTCTTCTCGGATCTCTTCGATCATCGATCCGTTCTTTCTCGTGATCCGTCACCTTGGCCTCCCTGCTTTTTGATAGTCACCGAGAATCTCCGATACTTACCAAGCCGAGTATTTGTTCTTTCAAGTTTCCTCGCAAGCAGAGCGATCTGCTCGCTTGACTCATTATGTTTCCAACAGTTCAAAGGGCCTTCGATCCGTCATGTTGTTTTTTAAATGCAAATCGATTTAGACGCTGAGGCTTCAAAGAGCCTCTCGCCTTCATCCGCTTGTCCTCTTTCAATTAAATCAAACTCGTGAGCTTTAAGGCTTAGGAACAAGCTACTCGGCTTCATCTTTGAAATGTCTTGGCAATCCTTGATTACCGCGGACTTTCATGTCCCATTTTCTTGGTGAGAGATCTTAAGATCTTGTAGTTGATATCTTTGTCCGACATCTCTACCAAGTTCTCGTAGCTTATTTACCGACATGGTGATCCTCCCATCGAGCTCGCTTGATGGTCTCGTTGGCAAACATCTTTAATTTTTCAAACTTCACCAGCCTCAAATTTTGTAGGCGGTCGCCTTTGATCCGATCATTTCTTTCGTGATATCTCAAAGCCAAAGAGTATCCCACATTGCTTTTAAGGGTTTTGAGATACTTTTATCTTATCTTTGGTGACTTTATCCATCGCCTTCATGATTATATGTCCCGGCGATCAGATTCAGAGTATACAACTTTTCTTTCCTCTCGTGATCCATCAAGGCCGGGCTTTTTTCGCACAAGACTTCCCGTGGTAAAACTGGATCTCCTCCAACCGGCCGGGTTGTCGTGGTATATGATGATGGGTCCTCGCTCAATGACTTCCATCATTCTCGCCGCTTATCGATCCTAGATGGTTGCATATATATATATAGCCCAATCTGCATACTCATCAATTGAAAACTTAGGCAAATCATGATACATACCGTAGGTATTATCCATGCCGAGTGATTTTGAAAAATGAATGAGTTTTTGAAAAATGGTTTTTCAAGATCCGCTCAAATGACCACAAAGATTCTTCCTCAAGAATCGATGATACTCAAAGCCAAAGGGTCTCAGAGAACCACCGCTCCCGATACCACTTGTAGGTCCCGAACGGGTTTTGTGAGGGTGGAAGTCTAGAGGGAGGGTGAATAGACTTCTAAAACTTTTTCGTATGGATCGTGTGAACCGCAGACACCCGATCAGAGCGCTAGTGTATCGCTTTAGATCGATGTTCAATCTTACCGAAAAGCCCGAGGGCAGATCAATTGATATCCGCCAGCTTTAACTGAATGGTGCGGAAGCTTGTTTTTACCCGTGTGAAAACCAGCTTTTATCAATCTGATTCTTAAGTCGGGCCAACCAAATGACTAAGGTGTCAATCTGACGATCGCTTGCTTGGTGCGCATCGAGCTTAACTTAGAATATGTATGTTGTCTTAAAACTCAGGGCCAGTGACTTGTGTAAAGCAATAAGAAAGCAAGTAAATGCACACAAGACTTTTTATAGTGGTTCGATGAAACCCGGCCCCACGCCCACTCTTCCCTTAACATAGGGAACCTTAACTCTACTTTAACTCAAGGACTTATATCCTTTTCAGATGGCCGAGATGTTTACCGAAGTTCTCACTCTTACAAACTTAACTCATGGGGACTTATATCCTTTTCAGATGGCCGAGATGTTTACCGAAGTTCCCACTCAAGCTTAACCTACGGACTTATATCCTTTTCAAGATGGCCGAGATGTTTATCGAGTTCCCACTCTACAAACGTAACCAATGGGACTTATATCCTTAAAAAGGATAGCCGAGATGTTTAATGAGTTCTCACTTACAAACATAACCTAACTTAACTGCGCTTTGGGTAAAGAATGTTTGAGGGTTCCAACCGAAATCTATCCTCGGTGCTTTAGGTAGCCAAAATGCTAGTGGATAGATTTCTTGCTAAGAACTAATGGGATGAACACTCTAAGAATAATCTTCAAATGTAGTGTTCTTTTTGAGTGGAGATTTTGGCTCAGTAGCTTTTAGCTTCTTTTTGCATGTCTCCGTTTGTTCTTTGCGTTCTCACTTGTTGGTCCTTTTCTTCAAAATGAAGATCGATCCCATTTTATAGACCTCAAAATCAAAGAGCCGCTGGAGAGCAATTTGAATTTCGGCTATATTAGGTAGGTTGTAGGATATGATTGTGACGCGTCTCGACATCGGCGCGCCGAGGGCATGATTAGCGCCGCTTTTGTCCGCAGCCGTCGATCCCGATATTATCACCTCTTTTTGTGCACGTGTCGCTTTCTCCTTGGGCTTCAAAATTTGTCCGTTAGACGATTCATATTCCTTTTGTAGAAGATTCGCCTTGTCTTGGGTGTATCTTTTTATTGTCACCAAGTGTGAGTCGACTTGATCAAGTAACCGATCGGCTACCTTGTTGAGTCTTCGATGCACATTGTCTTAGCTTCAATATGCTAACTCACTGAATGTAGGTCTTCGTGTCTTTTGATCTTCGTGTGTCTCGAGCCTCAACAGTATTCAACAGATCGAAGTCTTCAGTTTGTTCTTTGAGTCTTCGTGTTTATCCGATTCTTCAGTTCATCCGAGTCTTCAGTTTATCTAAGTCTTCGTGTTCATCCGAGTCTTCAGTTCATCCGAGTCTTCGTCTTCTTTGTCATCACCGATCTTCCGACTTCTTGTCTTCGATTTGCGCTTAGTCTTCGATCATCCGACCTTATCCGGGTCATCCGATACTTCGACCGACCTATACATATTGAAGTTCCCCTCAATATGTGACCTATCTTTACATCAACTATCTATACATTTCAAATTGGTCATCTTATTCTCGATTCTAAGTCATCAAATATTAATAGTCCGACCGGGTCCTATTACAACTGCTTTTGGAACTTCCATCAAAACTAAATTACATATTTCCCAACAATAATAAACTTTTCAAGCTTGTGGGGGCACTTTTCAAAGAAAAAATCACGCTAAAATTTTGCAAAGGTGGATTTTATTGTCAACACTTTTCAAAGACACACATGAATTTTGCAAATCTTGTGATAGATGTTAGAGACTGGGGGTGTAACTCAGAGAAACATGATGCCATTAAATCATATCCTAATTGTTGAAATATTTGACTGTTGGGGAATTGATTTTATGGGTCCTTTTAATCCACCTTCTTTTGGTTATCAATATATTTTGGTTGGAGTTGACTATGTTTCAAAATGGATTGAGGCAATCCCTTGTAAAAATAACGATCATAAAATTGTTTTAAAATTTTTAAAGAAAAATATTTTTTCAAGATTTGGAATGCCTCGTGCAATTATAAGTGATGGAGGTTCACACTTTTGTAATAAACCTTTCGAAAACCTAATGAAAAAATATGGAATTCATCACAAAGTGTCTACCCCGTATCACCCAAACACTAGTGGACAAGCTGAACTTGCTAATAGGGAGATAAAATATATCTTGGAAAAAATAGTTAACCCAAATCGAAAAGATTGGTCACTCAGGTTAATAGATGCATTATGGGCTTATCGCACAGCATTCAAAACAATCCTTGGTATGTCTCCTTACCGACTTGTCTATGGAAAACCATGTCACTTATCTGTTGAAGTAGAACATAGAGCTTTTTGTTCTATCAAAACATTCAATTTTAATTTAGAAAAAGCTAGTTCTTTAAGAAAACTTGAAAAAATGAATTGAAGAAATCAGAATGAAGCATATGAAAACTCTAGAATTTACAAAGAGAAATGAAAGTATTTCATGACAAACACATTGTCAGAAAAACTTTTGAAACTGGGCAAAAGGTTCTTCTGTACAATTCTATACTACATTTGTTTCCTGAAAAACTACGCTCAAAATGGTCGTCCTTTTGTTGTTAGAATCGCTTTTTCGAATGGAGCAAATTGAAATTGAAAATCCTAAAACGGGTGATATCTTTTAAAGTCAATGGACAACTTTTAAAAGCATATCTTGGAAGTTTTACAAAAGAGATCGAGTCATCACCGTTAACTAACCTCAGATATGTTTAATTTTATTATTTTTCCCCGTATAAATGGCGGATTCGGTATTCAGACTTTCAAGTCGGCATTTCAGGCTTGCCCACAAAAAACGAAGGTGTACATAAATTTTAAAAAAAAAGTTAAAAAGCTTTTCCACCTCATTTGTAAATTCGGTCATAAATCCACCATATTTTACTCTATAAATACCTCATTTTATACATATCTCTAAACATCCTTCTTTGAATTATCATCAACTCAATCGAAATGAGTGGGCTCTTTCTTTCCATCACCACTCTTGTTTGCATTGTCATGTTCATTATTAACTACAATGTGGAAGAAGAATTGGGTGCATTTTCTGTATTCATCATGGCACTCGTTCCACTATTTTTACTTTTAGCTTGGGGAGTGGCTTTTTTGTGATTGATATGTAATGTATTAAAAATTTGAATAAATCTTAGCTCTCATTTTTGCATAGAACTTTCCATTTGATAGTATTATTGGCACACACTTACAAGTCATAACAGGAAGACCAACCACTAAAGAAGGCGGTTCATGCTAATTATTAGAATTCTCAAAAACACGAGAAGCCCGAGCAAAAGAATGAGCAATAAAATTAACATCACTACCGACAACAAGGCTATCGCTTTTTTGAGTAAACGTTTTCCTTATTTCGTGAAAATGATTTGATTAAAATATACCATGCTCGATTTGAGAGATTAAGGTTACTAATGATTAATGAACTCCCAGTTGATTTACGTTGGTTGATCGAAGTAAAAGTTAGGATTGGGGGTGAATTTCCTGATTCAATTGTCCCACGATTGGCTGGTTTGGGTAGAAGTTCTTATTCTAAAAAACGAAGAGCTAAAAGAATGGATATTTGCAATAAATGTGCTAGATGGACGTGTGACACTTTCGTTGTAGAAATATAGGATATGCATCCACAAATCGATATGATAAGATAGATTTCATTAAGAATGGGCCGAAAAGGAGTCTTTGGATGATATACGATTGACTCTTTCGAGATGCATTCTTGGATTAGTGCATTAACGATTATCAATTTATGGAATGAATTCAAAAAAATATTGTACACGTAGTCTCTGAATCTGACGTTAAAAGACCCCTGCTTTGCTAATTTTTAAGAAAAATTGATGGGAAGCATATCCCCGACTTCATAGAAGGCGTTTAAGCCATTTCTTCGACGTAAAACGTAGGAAGATGTGAGCCACAATCACAACCATCGTCCCAAGTGGGACCTCTACTCAAACTTAGTTTGACTTTTATTTCTTAAATAGTGCATTTAGAGTCGATCATGTACGTTTTTTTCTTTTATATAATATGTCATTTAGTTTTTTCACAACTCATATCATTTTTATAAAAAGTCCTAATATGGCAAACATCATCTTCTAAAAATAGCTTCCATATATGTATTAGGTGGGTCTAAGCTTGGTCATACTAATGAATTTTCTCTTGTAGCAAATAAACTTGGTAGTGTACTAGCACGAAGAAAAATCAACCTAGTATACGGAGGTTTTACACTTGGTTTGACAGGTAATGTTGCTTTCATGGCATCCCTTGAGGGTCTAAAATTCTAGGAATTGTTCTCAAGCATATTAAGAGATTTATTGGTAATACAATGGGCCAGAAATAGAAGTTTCATCCATACTTGAAAGGTTGCCAAAAATATTGGAACATTCTGATGCATTCATAGCTCTTCCAGGTGGACTTAGTACATTGGAAGATATTTTTCATATTGTTTCTTGGTTATCATTAGCTATTCATTCAAAGCCTATTGGAATTTTGAACATTAATGTTTTTTACGACGGGTTACTAACTTTTTTAGATCATGCAGTACAACAAGGTTTCATGGCAGAGCCAATACGTCAACTCCTCATAATAGATTCTGATACAGAACAATTAATTGAGAAACTCCAGGCCTTTGAGTTTAAATATAGCACAATTGCTTCTCAGCTAGATTGGTTTGGCCACTGCGGGTAAAAAAGAGAATGGTTGATTTAGATTTACAAACTCTCACTTTAAAAAAATATATATTATTTTTATCTTTCTTTTGTGTGTATGTTTCGTGTTTGCTTCATTCAACTTCTATTTTTTTCTTTGGAACCAGGTAATATCTTCTAATTATTGAAACACCAATTTTTAACCATTGAGGACAATGTTTCGGTTAGATGGGGGGGAGAGGATTAGTGAATATCCATTTTTTGTAATTTTAAAAAATAGATGGCGTAGTAAGGATAAAACAACCCTTGAGACGATCAAACCACACACAAACTTAGAGGATTTTTTCATTTACCTTTTTATTTATTTTTATTTTAAAAAAATAGAAAAAAAAAAAAGATGGCAGAGTAAGGGGTTTACCCTTGAGACGCATCAAAGACGCAAACTAATTAGGCTTACTTGAACTCCTTAACTTCAATATGTGTAATTGAACAAACTTGACACATTTCCTTTCTATTTAAATCAAGTACTATCTAATAGTTGTTTATAAGTCATCCTCATCTCACACACACACAGTGACAAAAGATTATGGGTTGTAAATTGAAAATTTCTATCAACTTCTCCGTTTTGCAAATGGTTGCAATTATTTGCTTGGGTAAAATAAAAAAAACAAAAAAACAAAACAAAACAAAAAACAAAAAAATAGAAAGAAGAAGAAGTCCAGTTCAAGAAAAATGATGTGGAAATGTGAATGATGAAATTGAAAAACTCAAAGATGTGAATAAACGCAATTGTTTTCACATAGGTAATTTATTGTTACACATCACCTTGAGTTTAAGACCAGAGCCAAATATTTTCCTACCTTCACCCTAAGCCTCATTACAACCCAATAAAGACCTTCTGACTTATGTTGCATGCATTGTTGATTGATTAATAGATGTATAACCAAGCTTATGACAAAAATATTCATGATTCAGAGTCTGAGCGTAAACACTAGCCACTTTGAGAGATGTGAGAAGTGAGAGATCTACTAGCAAAAGTTGTTTGCTCTAATGAATATCTTGTTAATATATATATATATATATATATATATATATATAATAACCCAACAAGGAAGTTGTTAACTTTAGTAAAACATTGAGATGGTAGAGTTATGAGGTGAGCTCCATATCTTTCAGTCACATAACTTGAGCACAATTGAGGATGACTATTAAACTATCTATTTTTATAGTATTCAATTTCGAATAGTTTTGAAATGCGATAGTTTGTTAATTTGGATGTATTAGAAGAAGGAATTGGTAATAAAGAATATTAGAATTTTTGTAGCGCTTTTATCACTAGGGACTAGTAATAAGCTAGTTGGGGGGTATGAAAATATGTTGGGATATTTAGTTTTGATGAATTATGCCAAAACATTATCAACTTGTGTTATTGAAGCTAATTTACAGATAACAAGTTAAGGGGGAGCGAGAGAACAAATTGAGGGGGAACTCACGAAATCAGAAGAAGATGATCGAGATCGAGGCTGCAGACAAGACTGATTGAGATCAGATGAGTTAGATGAGTTCCGGAGTTAACTGAAGAGCTGTGCAAATCAAATGTGAAGAAAAGCTAAAACCAAAGAAATCAAGAGAAAGTTGCGCATCGAAGATGAAGAGATGAGATCGATCAAGATCGACGCGATCGAGATCGAGCATATGAAGAGGAAAGCAGATGAGATCGACGAGATCGACGTGATCGAGATCGATATGATAAACCGATATGTTAACTCGATGTACTTGACCTCGATGCTATCCCGATATGTTGATCTGAAGAAGTGTTGATCCGATCAATGAGTTGATCGATCAAGCAAGAAGAAATCGATATAGCTCGAGTCATGACCCCGAGGGTCAAGAAGTGAAAGTGACTCGAGGGTCGATGTCTAAATTCGAAGAGCTGTCAAGAAGCCTGAGTGTCGAGATGTCCGACGCATAAGGTCCGGCCAAGAGAAGACTCGATAACTCAAGACTCAGATAACTTGAAGGCTCGATAACCTCGATGGCTCGATAACTCAAGGCTCGAGATAACCTAAAGGCTCGATAACCTCAAGACTTCGATAACTCAAGGCTCGATAGAATCAAGATCCCGAGACTCGTAAGAAATCAAGAATATAAATTGTTAGATTCAAATTGACGTGACCAATGAGAGGAAGACAACAAGCCCTGAAAAAAGTCGCAAAAAATACGAGTTGTATGGATTTGAATGTGACTCCATCCAACGGTAACATTCAAATCCACACTATAAATACAAGTTCTTCCATCAAAATTAAGAGTGAGAAATGCGTGATCCATCAAGCTAAAAAGTCAAATCATCTAAAGATTTCCACCATAGAACACGAGCAAGAAATACACGATATATTCAAGAGTGTTCTATCCTAGATCTAAGCACAAATGTAATATCCTAGCTTAGAGAGATTTTCCCATCCTTAGCAAGATTGAGGCTAAACAAATGTAAGGAAAATCTCAACCTAGTTGAAATCAAACAAACCTTACCCAAATCAGTTTGATAGGATAAGTTTGTAGGTGAGTGTGAACTCCCCAAACATCTAGCAATCCCGAAGGGAGGGTAGGCAATCCCGAGGGTGATAAGTCCCGCTTTGAGTGTGAACTTCGGAAACATTTGTTGGGTGTTGACTAACACGCTCAACTAAGTCCAGCTTGGTTAAGTCGGTTTAGTTGGTGCCCCGGCGATGATAGGGAAGAGTGGATGTAGGAGTTGGACTCAACCACTATAAATACGTGTGTTCTTTTATCGCTTTTATGTTCATATTTGCCATATGCATTCGATTATAAGCAAAACACAACACATGACCTTAAAAGCAAAAAAAATTGGTATCACCATTCCCTCAACCCTGTTTTTATATGCATTACCCGCGATTTTTCTCAAAAAGCATATGGGTTTTCTTAACTCGGGGTCCAACAAAATATGTATTTATTATATCTGTTTCATATGTTATTTTGGTATATTATTTATAGCATTTTCATATACAATTTCATAAGTATAATGTAACATAGCTAGTAGATGTATTGTTTTGATTGTTGAGGTCATAACTTTGAGTTATACTTATCAATTATAGGATAATGCCAGAGCAGATATTGATGTTGTTGGACACCTAAGACAATTAAAGTTTTAAGTTTTTCATATTGGTCCCTTGATCTTTTTTTCCAAAACCTCCCTGGTTCACACTGACTTCCAATTACTTGAGACAAACCTGTGTACAACTTCAAGAGTTATCTTTTTGAAAAAGTTTTTTGGCAACGGCGCCAAAAACTTGATAACTCTTGAAGTTGTACACCCAAATGTAGGTTTGTCTCAAGTAATAAAATTTCTTGGAAGTCCGAGTGTCGAACCACATGGAGGTTTGGAAGAAAAGATGTCAACTAGCATGTAATATTTCAAGGGTTTATATAATGTTTGAAATACTAGAGCTTTGAGATTCCACTTTAAGTAAAACACTAGAGTTATTCTTGGCTATCTTTAATAACTCAATTGAAATTTGACACTCAAGTGATTTCAATCGGAAGATAAAACGTTAAGCACTTAGAGAATTATGAAGATTTCCTTTTTTGTTAACTTAATGAGTTTATGAAATCAATTATTGATATGTAAGGTTAAGCATTCATTGTGCCGATATGTCTACAATAAATCAAAGTCTCAACATAACAAAACCTTTAACATAATTCATTAAATAACTAAAAATATTATACCTTTGAAGATCTTTATTGATAAGCCAAGAACATCAATAGTATCTTACTAAAGCTTCATCTCTAGCTCTAGCAAGATACTTAGCTACTCATACTAATACAAACACAACTCATTTTCTTTAAGAGAAATAATAGACTAATGATAGATGTATTACAAGAATTGGATGAATTTGGATGCCTCTCAAGGGTTAACAAAGAGCTCTTTATATAGGCCTCAAGTTTGTACATTGTGGACTTTTGTACTCAAGTTCGCAGCCTAAAAAGATTGATTTTTTCACCCTTCTATACGTCCAAATCTTGATTTTATTCCTGAATAAGAACTGTAGGCCTTTGAATAAGATTTCCAAGGACACCAAAATGTCAGCAATTGGATTTGTATTTTGAGATTTATGACCGAAATGGTGAGATAGCTCAAACTGTCTTCAGACTTGGCAGCCTACAAAGATTGAAAAATTTAACATTTACATTGATTCTGCTTTTCACCCTTGATGCCGATATTTTTGACCTTTTAAACCTGAAGACAACTTGTATCTCAATGGATTAGTGATCCAATGCAACTAGAATTGGGTTAATTGGATTAGTATAACTCAAGATATTGTCCAAATACAAAAATGTATTTTGGATCAAAACTCATTCAAAATCTGGACAGCAATGTAGTCTCGACTTTTTGAGTATAATTGGACCCCAAACTTGCAAGATTGGACCAATATAAAAACTTATAGCTTTAGTACATTGTCTTAGGTGTCCAACAACATCAATATCCTATAATTTGGATAAGTATAACTCAAGTTATGTCTAATTGCTATATTACATTATACTTATGAAATTGTATATGAAAATGCTACAAATAATATACCAAAATAACATAAGAAACAGATATAATAAATACATATTTAAACACTAATCACAAACATATTTGTTCTTTAATTTGTTTTTATTTTTCTATTTCTAATAGGGGATAGTGAAATTGGTTGGATCCACAGTAAAAGTGTTCAAACGGCCATGTGATTAGAAGCAGCCTTGTCATATTAAATTTATACTATAAATTTTAAAAGATATAGTTAAATCTAAAAATATATGAAAAAATATATATGATAGATAAAAGGAAAATAATAAGAATACTTATGTAGCATTGCCACGTACACTACCATATAGGCGATGGGCTCCATATTATTCCCAATAATTGGAATAGGGGAGTATATAATTCAAATTGTTTGCCTCTATAATTTATCAAAGAATTGTGATGCGCATCGATAGTTTGAAATTATCGATTTTTCGAAATCACTACATTGTGTTTTATACTAATAATTTTGAGAGTTAAGCACGTATTCATCTAGCCCAATATTTTATTATTGTTTTTATTAATAAAATGACAAAATATTATATGAGATAGTATCTAATATGAGAGGGGTCTCATTTGTTTGATTATTATGATTTCTTGGTTTATAGGGTTTGTATCGCGATGGACCAAATTAAAAAAACATATATGACCCAAAATACTAAAGAGTTTCAATCGAATCTTATTTTAAAGGTACAATTTGACTTAGATTTTTGAACATAATCCATGTTGATAAACTTTGAACATCTCGGTAAACTAATAACTTTAACATCAAATTTCAATACTGAAATCTACTGTTAATCGTGAAGCATTGAATATTCAATATTAGGTAAATATTTCACTGTTTTAGCAAAAAAGAAAAAGAAAGACATAATAATTAATATTTACCATCAAGTTCTCCTTCCAAAAAGTTGCCTTCTTAAGAAAACGAATAAATGCTAATCAACTGATTCTCCATCAAACAAGATCATGAGTGTAATATCCGCAGTTTTAGTACTATTATTTGGCTAATATATTTAATGCATTACGTGCATTTTATATTATTTACGATAATATTATTTATATGTTATTAACAATTTTACATTATTTATCTTGCATTTAAACCGCTTTTAAAGGTTGAATTATTTATTATACTTATACGTGGTAAGTGGTGAGAAAAACTCTTATTTAATTTGTTTAACTTAATAGAGTTTAAGTGAATTATATAAATAGTTTAGGACTAAAATATAAGTACTAGTTAAATAAGAGATCAAATAATTAAATAGTAATAAATAAGTGTATTAGTAAATATAAGATTGATTACATATAAATAAATAAATGATATTAAAAAGTGGTAATCAGTACGCACATTAGATTTTTGGAAAAAGACTATATGAACGATAAAAAGCCCAGAAGTGAGATTATCTTAGATGAGCTAAGAGGGTTTACCTCAATGCCAATCGCATGTTGACATACCAAACGACACACTTACACAAATCAAACCTCGTCGAAGTGGGAAGGGTTGTCGACAAACCGAGAGATTCACGGGGATAGGAGAGTCATCAGACTTGGTCCCCGTGAAGATGAATCGGACCCGTGGACTTACAATGAGGCAATCCAAGACAAGGATGCAAATTTCGCAAATGGCAATGGAAGTTTTAGATGGGTTCTATGGATCACAATAAGGTGTGGGAGCCTAGTTTAACCACTTAATGAGGTCAAACTCATTGGATGCAAGTGGGTATACTGTTGGGGTTATACTGGAAAGTATGTTTTTTACTTTGTATAACCAAACTCAATTTCTTATTTAATTACTGGAATAAATTATTTATCACTGTTGCATTAAATATGATTGAATGTTATATATTTATCGCATACTTGTTCAATAAATAGTACGTGTTACATTGTAGTTAATTTTGGTGATACCGCATCACGGAATATCAAACTAACCGCCTCGTAACTAGAATTCAAATTCACAACCTAGATGGAAATGAACAATCCATCGTGAAAGGTTGAAGTGTAAGACCTCACTTGACTTGTCTTGACCAAGAGATTACACTAGTGCATTATGATGCTCAATAGGACCCATAGAGGATAAATTCTTCAATACCGAATATAGAAGAATTAGACATCGAATGTTCATTATTTCTAATCTCCGCTTCCTTAAATAGGATCGCAGGAAATTAATAACCGTTGTTTTGACTTATGACGGGAAGAGAATCAACGGATTCAATACCTTATATATTGGGCAATATTATTAGTTACATGATGATTGCTAAGATTTAATATGGAGAATCGTAAAGCAAGCATGTCTTGCTTGTTTTCTCCCCTTGGTGGGCTCAAAAGCTTTATCATATCAAATCTTGCAAGTGGAAATTTATTTCCCAGACGGATAATAATGTTGAGTCATTTTTACTCCAAGATAAAGATATTAATTAATATAAAGCTTTTTCAAAATGACTTAATTAATTAGTGGACTAAATAATCTTAAACACGGAAATAATAACCGGAGCCATATTATTGTAGTATCGTAATATGGATTAAGATAGATAGTTCAATATTAATTTTATAGTGTAATAAATTAATATTAATGGGCTTGAATAATATTTCGCTTAATATTAAAGTTTCATAAATTTCATTGAGGTCCAATCTTAATTCTCCTAAAGGTCCCTCAAATAGCCCAATATAAAGTTAAATTAATGAAAATGAGAAGAAAATATTATCACCCTATTTTTCCTTGATATTTTCAAAAATTATGAGTAGGGAGAGAGAAAATATTTTCTTGAAAAAGATTTTATAGAATAAGTATTCTTGAGATACATGTTTATCCCATAAATTCAAGAAAGGTAAAAGATCTTATTCCTTCCTATTTATGTGATTTTTTTTTAAAAAAAGATAAAGACAAGAAGGAGGAGAAGATTTTGTTGGGAGATATTTTGGGAAATAGAATATATTGGACATATCTTGAGGAAGGAGCAAGGAAATTTTTGTTGGGGAATAAGTTGCATCTATTCGGGTGAATATTTTAAATATAAATTTAATTTTTTAATTATTACTAGCATGAATTAATCCTATATTAATTCAAATAATAATCCAACAACATATCATGCATATAAAAATTCACACGAAACCCCCGCGATGCGAATTCTACGAAAGTTAACGTGAACGCACCTCTTGGGATGGCAACGATGTGGTTGATTAGACTAACCGAAAGGACTTCCCAAGTATTCCCTTAGCCCTCGCTCGACTATCCGGTGGAAGGATTCTTGTGAACGATTTAACAAAAGGAAAATAAATTATGTTGCACCACCTTTGTGGATTTACTAATTTTTCCAAAGACATTGAATTGTACTTGGGAATGAAATAATCATCCCCTATTTATAGAGGCCAAGGTGGTCGAATTTTTTAGTGATAAAACAATGTGGAAAAAATCTTTTTCTTGATCTCCAAGAAATCTTGAATATATCTCTTATATTCTTTTTCCCATAATTATAATATTCCACAAAAATCCCACCTTATCTATATATGCTATGGAATTCAAAATATTGGGGTCCAAGATTCCAAGATTTGATCTTCTTGAATTTATGAGATATTCTTGTATTTCAAGAAATACATATCTTCCATAATATCTTTTCAAGAAAAATCAAGAAAATCTTTCTTGCCTACTATATTTTCAAGAATTTCTAAAATTTTCATTATAGATAACTAAGGGAGATTTCTTGAATTTAATGAGATAATCTTGTATTCCAAGAATACATATCTTCATTCCATAACAAAATTCAAAGAAAAATCTTTCTCCCAACATATCTATAATTTTCTAAAACTTTAGTAGGAAAAAATAAGCAACAATATTTATTTTATTTTAATCACTTTTTTCTCAGAATGGACTATATGTTATTACTTAGGGGCCTTTTAGGAGAATTAAGATTGACCTTCTAATGGACCTTGAATATCTAATATTGAGCCACAATATAATTCAAGCCCATAAATATTAATTAATCCCACTACATAATTAATATTGCACTATCCATCTTAACCCATATTACAAATCAATATGGCTCCCGGCATTATTTCCATGTTTAAGATTATTCAGCTCATTAATTAATTCAAGCCACCAAATAGCTTTTCTATTAATTAATATCTTATATCCTTGGTCAAGGAACAGCTCAACATTATTATCCATACCTAAACTAATTCCACTTGCAAGATTTGGTATGATAAAGCTTTATGAACCTCCCAAGGGGCAAATCAATGCAAAGCGTTTGCACGATTCATTCTTCAGATAAATCTTAGCAAATCACATGTGACTAATAATATTGCCCAAGATAAAAAGTATTGAATCTCACCGATTCGCTACCCATGATAAGTCAAAGCAATAGTTACCAATCCCACGTGATCCTATTTAAGGAACGAAGATTAAGAAATAACGAACCAATCGAGGTCTAATTCTTCCTTGTTCATTCTCAAGAATTTATCCTCTTGTAGGTCCTATTCAAGCATCACCATGCACTAGTGTAATCTCTGGTCAAGACAAACCAATCAGCCTTTACACTTCAACCTTTCACATGGGTTGTTCATTTCATCTAGGTCGTGGAATGGCGATTTTTTTTTTACAAGGGACCTTAATTTAAATCTTCGTGATCCGTATCACTAAATTAACTACAATGTAACACGATCGACTTATTGAATAGTTATGCAAAAGAAATATATGTAGATTCGATAATATTTAAAGCATCGTTGATAAATAATTTTATTTCAAGAAATAAGTCCGAAAATCTGCTTCGATTATACAAAGTAAAAAGCATACTTTCTAGTATAATCCCAAAAATTTCCAATAGCCCAACATGGCCAAATTTTCGTCCACCCCTTGTTATAAATAGGGGATGAATTCTTCATCCCCAAGATAATTTCATGTGTTGAAAAGTTAAATCCACAAAGGTGGTGCAATAATTTTTATTTTTCTCCTTTATTAAAATCATTGGTGAGAATCCTTCCACCGGATTACATTCATGGGACGTGAGATATATTTTAGAGAAGATACTTTGGGTTGATCCATCATCTCAACAGCTTGTCACCCAAGAGGTATGTAATATTGTAATTTCCTTTGATTCCGCATGCTTAGGATTTACGCGATTACATGTGCACGCATGTTGTTGCTTGTTTAATTATTATGTTGAATTGATTTAGGATTAATTCATGTTAGCAATTAATTGAATAATTTAAATATGTGTTTAAATACATCTCGAATAGATCCGCACCCCTGTATTTCCAACAACCTGTATCGAGCCTCAACCCGAGCTATATATTTAAATTTGTCGGCCATTAAATTTTATTGAAAAATCGATAGTAGAAATTGTTAGATCTGCTTTTGCGGTATCCAATTATCATGGTATTTAATGTGTTTATTTATTTCATGCCGTATGATTGGTTTTTTAATTCGACTGCTCGATTTGTTTTTCTCGTGAGAAAATCCACGAGCAGATTAGACTATTTGATTTGTTCAATGTAATAGACTTAGTTCTAGATTTTAGGTTTATTTATTTTGTAAAATAAATTATAACCCCGATCGAAGACGAAAGATGGAGGCGGTAGGAGTTAAACGGACCCCAACCATATTAACCAGAGTCATATTAATCTGCAATATGGGTTAAGATGGATAGTGCAATATTAATTAAGTTAGATTAATTAATATTTATGGGCTTGAATAATATTGTGGCTCAATATTGATAATTCAAAGTCCATTGGAAGATCCAATCTTAATTCTCCTAAAGGCCCTCAAGTAGCCCAAAGATAAAGTCCAATAACCAAAAAATGTGTTTAAAAAATAAAATAAATTATTGTCGCTTATTTTTTCCTATAATTTTCAAAATTAATAAATAAAAGAGGGAGAAAGATTTTCTTAAAATTTTGTTATGGAATGAGGATAAGTATTTTGGGAATACAAGATTATCTCATTAAATTCAAGAAATCTTCCACTTGGTTATTTATTGGTGTTTTTCGAAAATTTTGAATAAATAAGGAAGAAAAAGATTTTCTTGATTTTCTTGAAAAGATATTATGGAAGATATGTATTCTTGGAATACAAGAATATCTCATAAATTCAAGAAGATCCAAATCTTGGATTCCTTGGTCCTTATTTTTCAAAAATTCCATAATAAGAGGAGGTGAGATTTTTGTGAATATTTTTAATTATGGAGAAAAGAATATATGAGATGTATTCAAGATTTCTTGGAGATCAAGAAAAAGATTTTCCCATCTTATTCCTCACCAAAATTTCAGACCACCACCCTATGTTATAAATAGGGGATGAAATTTTCATCTCCAACGCAATTCCACGCGTTGAAAAATTAGAAATCCACAAAAGTGGCAACATAATTTTATTTTTCCTTTTTGTTAATTGTTCATGAGCATCCTTCCACCGGATTGTTGAACAAATCGACGGGTAATACTTTGAGAATGCTTCTTTGGGTTTGTTCATGTGAATCCGGTATCCATCTTCTCAACTATTGTCTCTTCAAGAGGTTAGTTAACTTAAACTCCTAGCACTTCCTCCGCAGGGATTTATGTGGCTTGTTTATATGCATGATTTGTTGTTAAATTATTATTTGAATTAATATATGATTAATTAATGCTAGTAATAATTGTAAGAATTTAATATGTATTTAAATATTCACCCGAATTGATCCGGGCAATTAATTCCCCAACAAAGTCGCTGCCCATCGTGAGGGCCACCGCCTTTTTGATCACACTAAGGGTGACCCGAGAGCGATGATAACTGAAAAAGTTCAAGGGTCGCTTCAAATAGAGGCCGCAGCCTCCATATGATTATGTGGGTGCTTCCATGGGGACCTCGAGCTTTACAAAGTATCAAGTTTGGTGATGGATCTCGCTTGGTCACGGGAGGGTAGATCCCTGATTGCACCATTATGGCCTTCTATGTAGGGGATGACTTCCTGGTGGACATACGGGGCGCGATGGGGGGGGGATGGCCATAGAAGGATGGGCCTCACGCTCGGGATCATACTTACGTGGCCACTTGATTATCGATATATTGATTGAGTTATGACGGTGTATATAGTGAGTCCGGGGCCCCGCGAGTGTTTTTATAAATAAATTGGTGATTTCAAAAAGAGAGTGTATGGGGAGGGTTTTCAAAGATTCACAAAGATCATGCATAATTTCTACTTCTTGAGATTTGTATTGTCTCAATGTAGTTTTATGCATTGTAGGTAGTTCTCATGGGATGTGATGAAATGGCTCTTTTTTGGACAAGCTGGAGCTCCCCGTGTTTTTGGGTGGTCAGACATAGATGACGACATGTTGGGCATATCGTGACTTATTGTGGGTTCTCCGTTGTTATATTTTGTCGCTTTTACGGATGCGGTGTTGTGTAATGGTATAAAAAGTCCGGGATTTGATACGCTGGGTTATTAGTGGTTTGAAAATGAATTGACGGCTTTGTCGACACCTCTTATATATATATATATATATAGTGTGTGTAGGTGAACAAAGTTATGTTGGTGTGAAAGCGATCCGATGTTATGTTGTTCAGAAAAAAAAATTATAATAAATTGTTAAGTCAATTATATATATATATTCATATTAAGTGGGTTAAATAAGGTGGTCGTGATAACGAACCCCCGTGGGCAAAAGATCCTCAACAAGAGCGCTTAGTCCACATTTTACGATTTAAGTGATGCACAAGGTTAGCAAAGTCCTCAAAGTCATGAAATCAATAGGGATTTGAAAAAGCGCGGCAATCCAAAAATGAAAAAGGTCGACATTCTAAAGAAATGTTAGAACCGCCTTTTGATGAGCCTCAAACCCTTTTTCGATGTGTATTCCGGGGTTGCAAATGTTTATATTGTTTCCTCGAGGCATCATCCCCATTAAGAAGCTTGATGCACCTTTCATATACTTTGTAGATAGTCCCTCATCACCGAAAATTTAGAGTTTCTTCTTGCTTGACTGCGGTCGATGACGGTTCATCAGGATCAAAATATTCGCTTCCTCGCTTGTCGCGATCTCACCGGCGGAGAAATCGTGAAACCGAGAGCACCCTATCGCCGTTCCTATTGGCTCGGTACATTCTCATTAATTTAATATTATTTATGGTGTTGATTTTATTAATATGTTTGTGTAATTGTAGGAGTTCCATATAAAAAACAAATGACTTCAAAACGATGGCAAGTCACAACTTGATGTTTACATGGAAGAAGAATGTATTAATGGTGAAGTGAACTTGCTTGACTATTGGAAGATGAACAAGCATCGATTTCCTCATCTTGCAATCCTTGTTTGTGACATTTTAAGCATTTCAATCACCATTTAGAGGGCCACGAATTTTCATTTAAAGATTGGTGGTCGTGATTCTTACCTAAATATAGAAGTTGCTTACTTGGTGAAAATGCAAGCCCTCATTTGTACTTATAGTTGGTTGCACTGGTTTTAAAGAAATTGACCTTCCGGTATTTATAATTTAATATTCATATTTGCAATTTGAATTTAATTAGTTATTTTTCGATTTTAATTTTTCTTATTTTTATGTTATGATGTACCGGAAGACTTTATGAGATACACTTTTCTACACAGATTCCAATATTATCGCTGATGAATGATGATGATTGTTGACATTGAGTATTTTGGGGACATTAATGTCAAATGTTATTTTGTTTTTATTCTATTTGGACTTTAATGTTTAAACTTTTGAATTATTTTTAATTCCATTAGGACTTATTGACTTATTGTATTGTGAAGACCGTGATGAACTGATGTCATCAATGTCGATGGCGTGCCTTTAATTTTATTTGTTAAATTATGTTAGGACTTATTATTGTTTTTATTTTATTTGAAATATTAATATTTGTTGCTAATAATGTAAATTTTGTAAAGTAAATGATGTAATTAAAAAATAATGGATCTGCCTGCCCCTGCGACACCATTTAGAAGATGGGTCGTCTTAATTCATCCCATGAACATGACTTACCCCCCATGGGTCGCCCAAATGGCCCAAATTGCTCTTTAGGCATTGGGCATGAGAAACTATAAGGGTATGTCTGTTCACGCTTTTACGCCATAGCCGGAAAATCCAAACTTTTAAGTCCTAGGATTTCAAAAATCTTGATGAATAATTAAGATATATATTTGTTATGAGATTTTTTATAGGTGTGATGGTGAAAAAGATGATTGATGTGATATTATTATATTATTTTGAGTGTCTTTATCAGAATAAAAAAAAGATGATGTGAGTTTATTGAGAGAATAAAAAAGTAGAGTAGTAGTAGGAGGTTATGGCAATGTAAAGATGATTAATAAGATTTCAAAATCCTTACTTTAATTTTCAAACCAAATGAGGTTGAGATTGTGAGTTCAAAGTCCGTAGGGATAGTCGCCGAAAATGAACATTTTCAACATCCTACCCTATAAAATCCCCACAACAAATATACATTTTAACTATTAATCAAGATTTTGATATTTTAAGATTTTAAAGTCCGGGACTTCCTACTAAAAATCCCAAAACAAACATACCCTAGAAGATGCAGATAAATAATGTCTTCCCACATTCAATCTCTCACTTACGTGCCAATAGCCCAAAGAATCGCACCTCACTGAAAAGTTGGTAAAAAACAAAGAAATTAGTCATTTGAATACTCATGTTCAGCCAGGACGAAGTCACAACATCGACAATACATGACAACAGCCAGCATTCTTTATCAAACAGACGTTCCATAAAAAATATGTCAATTATATATGCTGTATGTCACCATCACAATTCACGCATACTTGAGCAACCCTAGCCGTATATCAATAATATTTCCTCTAATATGTAACATGTGTCAAGTAATTAGAGAGTATACAAGGTTTTCAAGTTCTGATGGGATTCAAATCTTCCACATAATTGGCAAATTCTTGTAAGATTCATCATCATGCAGCAACCTTAATGAAAGGATAACACAAGTTCATATATAAACATTGATTCATAGGGATTAATATATCATCTTTATATTCCTCCATCTGAACCATCCGTAATGGCAATTTTAATTTTGTCAATCTTTTCATGTCTCCATCACAAAATATGCATTCGATCAATTTATATGATCCATGAATGCGAAAAAATGAATAAAAAGATATGCCACTATTTTCTTATTAACATATTTTTCTTTCTTTTAATGACAAAGTCTTTTATGCACTAAATGCACAAGATACATACTACTCCATTTTTTAATTATTTGCAAGTAAATCTATATTTTTTTATGTATTTACTTTACAATTTTATGTGGTGATACGGCAAAGTGTGGTTGCGCTATTTGAAATATTATATCTCAATTGTCTCGGTTATAGTAAGTAAAAATATCCCAAAAAGAATTATGAATATTTTTCAATTTTATACGTTATTTTAGGTAATCATGTTTTTATAATCAATTAATGTATCCTTTATTATATTTCAATTAAAATTGATGTTCAACCCAATGTTTTCATAACCCGCAGAATTTATCAAATTCCCGATCGGGCACCGATTAGCGCTTCAACTAGTTAGAACGGGTAGAATTGTGGGTCCAACTGCTAAAAATGATCCCTTCTATATTTTTAAAATATTTCATTTATTATATTAAAAAAAAAATAAATATACACTTATAAAACTTTAAAATGATAATTTATAAGTTTCATATTGAAATAAAATGTAATAGAATCATAAACAATATCATACAATACAATTTAAAAATACTAAAATTTAAAATACAAATTATAGAAATTAGGGATTAAGTTTAAATTTAAAAAATTTAAAAATAAAAAAAAAACCGTTCTATCAAAGTTCAACGGTTTCTCGATTTTGACCGGTTTTTTCTTTGCTCGCTAGTTTTTTCTATTTCAATTGTAAAAACAGTTTTTTTAATGTAATTGAACCATTTCAGGCCCGATTCAACCCGATTCTGAAAATACCGTATAACCCCAAATAATTGAGCTAAATTGCTTATAAAGAGGGATTTCACTTGAAGTTAATACATTTAATCATTTAATTAAATTAAGACACATGAAAATTACATGTTAAATATCAATTAAATTTATTATTTATTGGAAATATAAAGTTAATTCTTAAATAAATAAGTAAATAAATAAATAATTGATGGTGTAATTGAGCACTCTAAATTTCGATAAATTAAATTGGGCATCTAAAGTCGATAAATTAAATTGGGCCTCTAAAGTCCGATAAATCAAACTAGACCTCTAAAACTCCGTTTGGACCTCTAAAGTTACTGTTCAACACGCTCATTGAACATTTCACTTTTGGCCTATGCTTTGTTGAGCGAAGAGTTTTATATGAATGATAAAGGGTTTTTTAAGGCATGGTAGGATAGGTGAGGGTAGCACCATCATACCCCCATCTTAAAAAATCTTTTATCATTTCAAATATTAATAAATAATTCACTTCGCTAAAAACACGTCAAATAGTGAATGTTCAAACGTGGAACGACAGGAGTATGCTTTAAGCGAGCGAACGTTGACCGTCAGATAGCATTTTTTGGACCAAAACCGGACATGATGTTATAATTACATAATATATAATTAATTATATAAATTGTTGACCATCAACTTTAGGTGGAAACTCATACCAAACCCTACTTTTCAGTCAACTGACAGTTTGAAAAGTAAATTGGTAAGCTAGAGACGGACTTAACTGAAGGTTGCTACTAAATAGGACTATAATTCGAAAAACTTATAAATAGTTGAATCTTATTGAATGAGAAAATAATAAATGTCCTCGACACTATAAACCAATATCATGTTATAGAGAATTACCTTCACTAATTTAGGTAAAGTGGACATAAAGTCGACTTTGAACTACTAATCTTGTACTTGTTTATTACTTTTCATACTTTATTGTCACAACCTTTTTTTTCAAAAAAAGAAAAAAACCTTAACTGTCACAACATTCAATCTTTCACAAAGTAAAAATTCAACCATTAAGTTAGTTATGAGAACTTCTCGGGTCAATCTTCTTGAAACTACATGTCAAAATACACTTAACTTATAATTATTTCACGATGGGCACAAAAAATGCACATTGTTAGTATTTGTAGCACTAACCATTTTCTTTTAATGTTTTTCTAACTTTTTTTTTTATAATAATTAGCGATACCAACAAACCATTACTTATGAAATTAGTGGAGGTAGGCTTGTGTGCTATAAGATAGCAAGTTTTTGGGGCTGCTATCGAATGATTCGGTTGGCGGAACCCCCAAAATCAAGTTACTATGGTATTTCCTAGCTACTACAAATATATGCTAGCTAAAAATTGTAAATTAATGTAGCTCCAAAAACTCATTTTAGTCGGACCAGAGACATAATATGTCAGACAATCTCGTTAGAGGTGAGGACTTCTATTTGCCCATCACCAAGGAAGAAAATTTGAAACTACCAAGTACCAATCTAGTGATCTCGATCTTGCTCTATTTTCCAGGAAAGCCTCATAATCTTTGAATTGCCAGTGGAATTTTGTTAGACAGAAGATCTCAAGACCAATTAGCCGATTAACTGCATAATCGACTACCTAAAACATTTAAGAGTTTTCACAATTAAGCAAATAATTTACACAAATCGGTCCATATAATAGTGAGTCCAATAACCATCTTAGATAAGCAACTACTAGAATTATCATATTTGAATTAATGTTCACTTTTAGAAACTTAACTTATTTGAAATTGACTTGTTCAAGTCATTTGACCAATCGAGCACACAAACTTTTTTGTAAAATATCTATTCACTTTACCCAAAGACTTTTTCCTCTCATTTAACTCTGTCCAGACCTATTTAATATATTTCTAAAAATTAATCTTACCAAAAATCAATCAATTTTTTAATTTACTTATCCCATATAATTTCAAATTTCAATATTTTTTCACTATATATTTATGCTTTAACGTTATATATCAATATAATCATTTTTTCCCATTTATAATTTATGCACAAACAAAATTAAATCTTAAATATTAAGTTTAGAGAATAATTTTATAACCGGGAACGGGCCAGCCGTTAAACCGTCGAAAACCCTCCCGAAACCATTTTTTGGTTGAAAATCGTCAAAACCGAAAAAAGAACCGTCAAAACCGACAAAAATCGTAAATAACGGTTTGACCGGTTTTTTTTTTTAAAAAAAATTATTACTTCTAAATACAAAATTAATTTTTTCACTAATCCTTCTTGTAAGTAAGGATCTAGATGCACCTCCACCCCTTTATATTAATTCATCTACACATGTTCCTCTAACATTATTCAAGTGATTGAGATAAAAAATATGAGATCCATATGAGATGACCTCAACCCTTTTTTATAATTTTTTTTACATTTATTTTAATATTTACTTCGATGTGGAATAGTCCCTTTCTCTTTTATATTAATTCATCTCCTTTTTCCTCTAATAATTATTCGTGTGGACCCAAAAAACCTCTTGCTTTTTTATATTATTTTCTCTCATATTACTCTAATGTTTAATTTTACTTTGATGTGGAGAAAAAATATTCTAATTTTTTCTCTATTTTCAAGTTATTTCTTTCCTCAATAAAACCATCGCGTTTATGTTATTTTTATGCCTCAAGTTTGATTAATTAATATTAAATATTAATATTATAAGTTTATTGATTAATTGAACATGTTTAAAAAATATAAAAATATTGAAAAAAATAGATAGACATCATTTAATCTGGCTGAACAACCAAGGCAACCGATCCGTCGACCTGGCCGAACCGCCAATCAATGCCACCCAATTTGATCTCCGGTTTAGTTCTGAAAAACACTGGTTTAAAGTGATTATATTATTTTTAAAATGTTTTTTTATTATATAAAAATTTATTGAATTTTGATTACTTCATTTATAGAAAGAATGCTTATCTGTAAATTCTAATCGCTGCTGCCTTTCCTGGTCTCACTCTATACAGTTTAGGCCTCCGCCGCCCATCGCCGCCGGTAATGGGGTACTCTCCCGAGCCCAAGCCCGAACCCTAACCACAGTCCGAGCCCATACGCATACCCAAATCGCACTACGATACCAATTGCAAACAATACATCGAACCCGAACGAACCAGAATCCGAATACAGTACGGATTGAAGGCTCCGGTCGTTCGAGGAAGTCTCCAAGTTGTTCTCTTCCACTCTCCGACGCTGCCGACTCCTTGGTACTGCAAAATCTCTCAGACATATAAACAAACACGTAGTGCATTTTTTACAGTTGTTATCCTTGTAAATGATTTAACGAGTTGTTTTGAATTATCAATTTTTGTTCTTCTTTTTTGTGATAATGCTAGAAGAAACATACATATATGATAGCTGTATGATATCCAGTAATACAGAATAGTTTTCCAGATGGAGGTTGTGGGTCCATGATATATCCATTGTGCAAGATGATTGAACTTATAGGTGTTGTTTCACAATTCTAGGGTTTCGCTTAATTATGTTGGTAGCAGTATTGGGGCAAGAGGGCTTAAAGCATTATCTGGAGAAATTAATTTTCCGTATTTTTGCAATAGAGATCCTAATTATCCAAGCAATTGTGTGTTGTCCCTCCCTTTCACCCTTATCAGATGTTTTAAATTTCACAGGCCATAAGTTAAAATATTTTTACATTTGAACTTTACTTTGGTATGCTGCTGATGCTATCATTAAATCATCTTCTCTTTATCCAGTTTCTGGAACGTTTATGTACTGATGGGATTGTAAAGCTTTTTAATTTATCATTCTGCAGGTGTTTGTCCCAGTGTTTTGAAGAAGGTCTGCTATGACAATGGTCTTGTCAGATGGCCATATCGAAAGGTAGTAGTCTTCTGAAGATATTTATAATTCTGTCAAGATTCTTTGTTGTCCCTAATTACTCCACCATTAATATAATTAGATTGAAGAAATGCTATTGCATCAACAACTTTGACTGTGAATCTTGTCATTTCTTATTACTGTTGATTATACGGTTTGAAACATTCTACTTTCCATATTACTAGAAGATTTTTACCATCTGTTTGCACGCTTAGTTACAAGCTGGAAAAGAGCATTAAAGAAATTAAGAAGGATGATGCAATAGAACAACAAAAGCTCTTTCGCGAATTGAAATTTCTGGACAAATAACCTTTGCCAGTTCTGCTGTGTCAACATCTATGTAAGTTTTTTCATTTTCTTTCCTGGACACCTGTAAATACCTTTTGTAAGGTTATTATTATCGTTGTTGTTATGCAATTGTTTTATTATTTAATTTATGTTTATAGTGAGATTAATTCAATACAAAGAAATAAAAGAAAAAACATTCCACGTGGAGAGCAAAGGGTTATACCTGGATTCTAATCTGCTCTTCATTATGTAGCTAAAGGTTACAGGAGTCATCTTTCTCATACTCAGACTGGGTGATTAGACCTTGTATTTTTTAAAAATAGGAGCCATTTTGTTGTCATCTAGGCTGGGAGATTTATTATTCTTATGTTAACTAATCCTTCTGTCCGGAGGAATTACTCATGTAACTGATTTTGAGGGGTATGCCTTATACCCATTGAGTTATAAAATCTTTTTTTTTCCGATTGGAAAAAAAAAATCACTCTAGGGTAGTGCAAATCCTAGGCTAAAGTAGCATTAAATTTTGTGAAATATAATACAGAAGTATATAAGGAATTTCCCACGAGTCATAGTTTTGCTCTTGTTAATTTGCCAAAAGATCAGATACATACTTACGATTATATAGCGTATATACATCAGATTAACTAATACTGCAAATAGAACAATCCTAAGAGTTTTATAGCAAACTGACCAGGAAGTTAAAATTTGAGGATGAGTCCACGATGTATTCGGATCTGGTATTATTTTTGTTGTCTAGTCAATTGAGGATACTTACCATAATTCACAAATTTTATGAATCCAGTTTACAAGTTGGGGGAAGTTCTTGGCTTCTGTGTACTATGTAGATTGTGGATTTGTTGCTAACTTCAAGCCCAAATAAGGGCCTTCTGGCTTTCTTAAAACGCTGCATAGTACATTAAGAACATCTAATTCCTTAACCTTTTGTATCTTCTATTTCTTTTTTTTATTTATAAAATTCGCATTTATTGGTGGAACAAAATTACGTTTTGATACTCGCCTTCAGTTTCCTCTACTCTTCTAATTGTGATTTTTTAATTGTGGGATTATGTCCCTTTACTGTTTTTTTTTCAAATTTTTATTTTCCCTTTTTTTCATTGTTGGGGTTATTTTGGTCAAACGTAGTGCGCCTCAACCTCAGAGCACAAATGTATTAGTTCTTTACAACAGTCCGACTTCACGAATGCCTAAGCACAACAACCAACTAGGGATATAATGTGCTTAACTCGACCATTAACAAGGAAATATATCCATCTTCGATGAATTTAAATACGGCTTCCCATTAGACGGCTTTTCAATATCTCTTTAGATGGTGGGGAACAAAAGTGACGTGGAAGAGGGTGTTGATAGTAAAAAAGCAGCTCTGGAGATGCTGAAGAAAGAAAGCAACAGCATGGGGGCGGGTGGATACTACACTAATTCCTCATCAATTGAGGTAACTAAAGATACAAAAGATGCAGATTTATCATCAATGGAGGTGACAGACGGGAAGAAAGATGAAACAGGTGCAGATTTGTCAACAATGAACGTGAGGAAGGAAAAAAGGACAAGACGGTTGTAGATTTATCATCAATGGACTCAACTAAAGGAGAAAAGGATGAAACAGATGCAGATTTGTCAACAATGAAGGTGAGTGAAGGAAAAAAGGACAAGACGGTTGTAGATTTATCATCAATGGAAGCAACTAAAGGGGAAAAAGATGCAAATTTGCCAACAGTTGAGGATAGAGAAGGGGAAAAAGGACAAAACAGATGTAGATTTATCATCAATGGAGGTAACTGAAGGTAAAAAGGATGAATCAAATACAGGTTTATCACAATGGAGGTAACTGAAGGTAAAAAGGATGAAGTAAATACAGGATTTATCACCAATGGAGGTAACTGAAGAGCAGTAAGGATGAACTAATGCAGATTTAATATTTAACAAATGGAGATAAATGAAGGAAAAAGGATGAACCAAATGCAGATTTATCATCAGTGGAGTTACCTGAAGGAAAAAAGATGAACCAAATGCAGATTTGCTGACAATGGAGGGGAAAAGGATGAAGTTAAAATGCAGATTTGTCGGTCAACAGAGGGGAAAAAAGGATGAAGCAACGCAGGTTTGTCGACAATGGAGGGAAAAGGACGAAAGAGATGCAGATATATCATCTTATGGAGGTAACTTAGTGTAATGGATGAAGCAAAAGTGCAGCTTTGTCAATAATGGAGGCAAGTGAAGGAAAAAGGATCTAAGAACATGTAAATCCCTCAATGGGGAAGTTCACTCTCCTCTTGAGGAAGAGAGCGCTGAAGATGGGCACCCAGCTCTGAAACTGGGTGTTTATAGGTACAACGTGAAAACCCTCGATCGTCAAAAACAGGTGCTGCTTCAGATATTCAATCATCTTGCCCCATGCATGGGAGAAGATTGAACCCCGAATACTCATTTAGATTGAA